>JAQPPZ010000152.1:1200000-1800000 GCA_028583015.1 Wollemia nobilis
TTCAATAGCTTCTCTAACTTGGGCAAAAAGCGTGTCTACATAGTTAGAGTCTCCCCCATTGGAGATCTCCCAAATTGGGATGATTTCCAACCTCCTAACCTCTCCCTAATCCTATATAAACTAGGATTTTCTCAGTTTATCCCATTGAACCCTCTATCTAATGGATTTCCCTACAAAGTTAGTTCCTTATGCATTAGAGCATCCTTGCACCATCATTTGCATTCTGTATTTCATGTTTTCTTGTAGGAATTTTACTATTTTTTAGTCGAAGCAAGATCAAATCATCGCAGGCAATTCCAGGTGATTTCGACCGATCCTATAGAGGAGCACAGACGATATTGTACGATTGGAGGTGATCCTTAATATAGTCCAAATTGGAGGCAATCAGATCCCAGAGTTTGCATTTCCTTATTGTTTTTCTGCATTTCTTTGTGCATCATCTTAGGTTATTATATTTATGCATCCTGGAGTTCACCTCATTTAGCATAGATATATGATAAAGTCAAAATAAATTGTCAAATTGATGGATTTCCTTTTAATTTCTATCTAGATCTACCATTTAGGCAAATTCATTATTATTTCTATCATTTCCCTTTGCTTTTGTAGTTCCATTTTTGGTATTTTGTATCTATTTTTGTGATTGCAGGTTTTTGATGAATTTGTCTGATGAATTCGTCAAATCGTCGATGATCCTATCTAATATCAGATGATCGACTATGATCTGAGATGATTCTGTGCAATTTTAGATGATTCTATATGATTCGAGATGATTTGGACTTCTACAAACCTCATCCTTCTGAGGTATTATCCCATCGTTCTCGCATCCCCCTTCCGGGAACGGATCCTATAGCCTGAAGGTAAGGATATGAAAATTTTGGAGTGATACATTAGTTAAAACATGTGAATCTCAAGAAAACCTTAACTACATTTTAAAACAACTGGTACATTTCATTACTTACATCACCATTAGAAAATATGAAAAATACCAAAACAAAATTATACATACAAAGTCATTTCATAACACAATCTCCTAGTACAAAGAAAGCCAGTAAATCCTGTACAGTCTATGGTGCCATCGACAAGTTATTAACAAATCATTTCATTCATTCCATTTGCATACATCATATAATTAGAAACATCACATTCACAATAACATATGCATACATCAATGTAAATACATGTGCATAAAATCAAACCATAACAAAGTGTATAAACACAAAGAAAGTCATGTATATATATCATCAAAATGCTCGCAGGCTATAATAAACAGTCCTTGAACCTCACCACAAAAGGAAAAATCTCAAAAACCCCCAAGATTAGGGCATCGACCATCATGATCATGCAAGATCAGTGTGACGAGAACTATCCCCAATGGTGTGGGTCCTATGGGACCTCTCAGGGTAGCTACTGCTAGGCCTCACATCACACCCACTAGAACCTCCCTCATCCAGCCACCTACAACGAGAATATACTGACTGCTCAGTATCGCTGTCTCTCATCCGGTGCAAAGATCCACCTCTAGGGAGCTCAGGTAACCACCCACCAAGGTGGATAATCTCTACCTCCAACTCCATTTGGTGCCAAAATAAATCCATCTCTCATCGATGGTACATAGCCACTATGTCATCGCACTACACCAACTGAGTTCATAGGAGATCCCTCTCCCACGAAGCATCTGTGTCCCCATCCCATCGATGGTACATAGCCAATGCATTCTCCTGCTCTACCAACTGAGTCCGTAGGAGATCCCTCTCCTGCAGAGCATCCCCAAGCTCCTCATCCCATATCTAAAGTAGATCCTCCAATCGTGCTATATCAGCATGATGTATCACCTCCACATGCTGAGGGACTGCCTGAGGCATAGGTATCTCTAGGATTGCAGGATGCTCTGGCTCCCACTGCTTTGAGACGTCATACGTATCTGGTTGCTCTAGAATACCAAAATTATCCCCTCTAAAAGCTGTCAACCTACACCATGTTTGCATCCTTGAGCGGAGCCCCCCAACCCTCTCCTGATGCCTCTACACCCTCACCATCTACTACTACCACATCTAGACCCCTTAGAGGCCCCTTGCCTCACCACTGTCACATCGTCCACCATTGGTCATATTCAACAGTCACCCCAACATTGTCCATGTTAGGGACATCGATCGCTGCATCTGACTCCTCACCCAGTGGCTTGATGATCGACCAGCCCAGAGTCCTCTCGTTGCCCCAACTTTGATATCAAAGGCTCACCAAGAAACCCTTGGTGCATCCCAAACTGTTGCGTCACCCGAACGTATAGGAAATACTCGTGCTTGGTCCCATGTCACTCGATCAGCCATCTCCCCCTGTGCACCCATTGAAGCCACTCTCCAGCCTCAGGACAGGCTAGACGGTCTTGGTACGGATGCCAGAACATATTCCCTAGAGCAAGCCATGCAAAGGCATTGAAATAGTTCCCTACGACACCTGCCCACCGCCGAATCTGCCTCTGCTCCTCGGACCTTTGCCACAGAGCCACATACCCTATCTCCCTGTCCACCATATCTGCTCGAGTAGTCCATGGAAAACCCTATGGGCGCTCCACAGCTATGTGCTACCATCCCCAACACTACAATAGGTAGATGCATCCAATCCACTTTCACCTCTGGTAGTGGGCCTCATACAACTCATCATAAAGTTGTGCTAGTAGCATCTATCCCCACCTCATAATCAAGGGTGCCTCCGTCGAACACTCAACCAGTCTGAAAAAAACCTCCAATAGGTTCTATGGGAACCTCACCTCTGAGGAGTCAGGAAGTAGCATGTTGGAGATGAGGGTCATCAGTAGTGCATGCCTCACCCCCAACACGCCCTTCTCCAGCCACCATCGTACCAAAATATCGCTAATCAGGCAATCCCCCTCCACCCTCTCCATCGGACTATCCACCCCCATCTCCATCCCATGCTCAAAGCACCGTGTCAGCACCACCATCTGCTGATCACATGGAGTAGTTCGAATAGGAATCCCGTCTATCAAAATCCATAGAATCTGATAGACATCCTTTAGAGTCACCATAATCTCCCTTGTTGGGAGATGAAAGGTATTGGTGCGGGGATCCCATAAGCTGATTAGGGTAGTCAGATATTCCTGATCCCCCACCACAGGCTCTAATCGAGTCACATGCTTGATCCTGAGGGCGTCAACCCAATCCCAGTCCGCCATAGTCAGCGCCTCATATGCCTCTAAAAACACCGTTGGCACACGGTACCGGCTCTTCACAACCTGCTAAAGAAAACATCACAAAAACATTAAAAACATAAAACAAAAAAAAAAAGTGTACAACTAAAACATTCCAAATATGCACAGATAAAACATTTCAAAAATGTACAGCTAAAACAACAAAAAAAAAAAAATCAAAATACAACTTTTTTAGTTACCTAAGGTTTTTTTTTTTAGTTCAAATTGATAAAACAAAAAAAAAAAAAAAACACAGTTCTTACCCTAGGGTTTTTAACCTTAGTCTAAACTGATAAAAAAAAATAGAAAACAAAATAAAAACAAAGCTAAGTTTTCAACCTTCGTTCACACTAGGGTTTTTCACCTTAGTTTACAAAAAATCAAAATCTAACCTAGGGTTTTTAACTCTAGTTTAAAACCAAAAAAAATCAATACAAACAACTCTAGGGTTTTTTACCTTAGTTTACAAAAATCAAAATTTCTAACCTAGGGTTTAACTCTAGTTTAAACTACAAAAAATAAAAAATAACAACTCTAGGGTTTCTAACTCTAGTTAAACAAAAATAAAACTTTAACCTAGGGTTTACTTTTTAGAGTGCATAATACATGAAATACCAAAACAACACCAAACAGTTTAACCTAGGATTTTCATTCTAGTGTAAACAGAAAAAAAACCAAATAAAAACATCTTTTTTTAACAAACAACTAGGTTTTCGACATTCGTTCAAACTAGGGTTTTTTCTTTAGTTTACAACAACAACAAAATAAACACAGATTTGTAAAAACTAGGGTTTTGATCTTAGTTTTAACAAAGCAACACAAAGCACAAATTCAAACAAGCACAAAAAAAAAAAATTAAACTAGGGTTTTGATCTTAGTTTTAACAAAGCAACACAAAACACAAATTCAAACAAGCACAAAACAAAAAAAATTAAACTAGGGTTTTTATTTTAGTTTAAATAAAAAATGAAATACAAAAGCAAGAAAGAATTGTGGTTTTATACATAAAACAAGAAAAATAATGAGAAGGAGAACTCACCGGTATCGCTTTGGCTCCATGAAATCTAATAGCGCTTCGCTATGAGAACTCGACCTCCTCCTCCTCATAGATCCAAATCACCAGAAAAACAAAGTGCAAATGAGCCCAAAACATAGTTTTGGTCCTTAAATAGGCTTTTAGGCCTATAATCGTTCCACCCTGAGATGAGTTCTTTGGTTAGTGCTCGTCCCACCCTAGGATGATTACAAAAATGGTATTCGTCCCACCTTGGGATGATTATAGAGCAAGAAAATCAAAAACAACAAAAACTACACCAAAATGCACAAATAATTATAATAAAATTTCCAAATAAGAGTGCTTTTGCACTTGACATTTTTTGCATAAAAAATAGACGTTGGGGTCACAAATCCTCACTATCCTACTCCCCAATAAGGATACCATAGCCGTACCACTCCTCGAGAGGACGAATTTTTGATAATTTCATCCCCAAACAACGTCACAAAAAGGGTCCAAACCCACCCAAAAATAGCAATAACATTTCCTAACAAGGTGCCTTTGCGCCTACGCTTCTTGGATTTCAAAACCGACGTCGGGGTCACAAATCCTCACTATCCTACTCCCTAAGAAGGCTACCATAGCTGGACCACTCCACGGGAGGATGAATTTTTGAGAATTTCATCCCCAAACGACGTCACAAAAAGGGTTACACCCACCAAAAATAGGTCAAATTGTTGGGAAACTGCATAAGCATTCAATGGAAAACAACTAAAGGCACCCTTACAAAAGTCATCTTGGGTCAAGAGACTCGTCGATTTTCTCATGTTGGTCATTCCCTCATCGATTCATTGCTTGAGGGGGTAGTCACACTTAGTTACCAATCAACAAATACATACCCAATCAAGGAAATGGCATGCATTCAAAGGATCATTAATAAAGACAATCATGATCCTACCTGGGGAAGAAAACAAGCTGATCAAACACTTGGCATTCTATAATCATGAACTCAAGCTTTCCATAGACAAAAGGTTGTGCCCTTTGCCTATTCATGACTGAAAAATGTCCAAGATCAAGTAACACCTCACCAAAAAAGGTTAACACTTGAATTAAGCTCCTTAGCTCATCAGAAGCAAGGATTCAAGAATGCATGCCCTTTCCATACTTGGGGCATCAAAATTTGGTTAGGTTACTGAGAAAAATTAATAATTAGTTCTTTGGTTATCTATTTTTTCTTAGTGTTGTGCCTTGCATAGGTCCCAAAAAGGGGCATCTATAGACACCAAAATAGCACCAATCTGATTATGTGGCTATAAACACTGACCAAATTGGCACACATAGCCCCTAGGGCAGCCCCCAAAGGTTAAAAATGGTACTAACCACTATCACAGTAGTTTTGGAAGGTCAGAGGTCAATTTTGCACCTTTCAAGCACTTTGCTCCCTACTCGTTCCACCCTGGGACAATTACAAACTAGTATTCGTCCCACCCAGGGACAATTAGCAGCATTCGCTCCAAGGTGGGGCGAATAGCAGGTTTGACGGTCAAAAGGTCAAGCCTTGAAAAATGGTAGCTCAGATCCACCACTTAACTCCTCCTTCAATGCATGGAGCGTGAGTGAGCATTTTTGAGCTCAAAGAGGCAGTCATAGAGGCAGTAATGGAGCCCTCAATCAGGGAGGAATCTTCTTCCCCCTGGTAAGGCATGATGGCCAAGTGGTGCCTTTGCATGCTCATTCACAAGAGACCCTTAGGTCTATAAAATGGTGAGTCTTATCACCCAATGAAAGGAGGAGAGTAGGAGCATTTGGAGCAATGGAGTGCTGTCGAATTACATCCTCACCCATAATTTGTGCTTCTTACATCCTTGATCTCTCTTTTGGAAGGGAGGTTATTGGGTGATTATTGGAAGCATAATTTTGACCCAAAACCTGAACATTTTGCCATAATACCCCACCTAATTTGCCGACACAACCCCATAAGTGGTTTTGGACCCATCCCAAGTGGATTTGTGTCGAAACCAAGCCCCAAACGACGGGCGTCCTGCCCCCGGGTGCCCCCCACACTGTTGTAGTCCTAATCACCCCACCCCGAAGTGAATAGAAATCTGTGGTATATTTCCATACTATTATTTTTGAATTTTATTCTAGGTCACTTACATATGCTGTAATTTAAATTTCATGTGATTTAGATGATTTTTGACTGTGCTTTCAATGTTTCTCGCTTTCACTAACATACAGGGAGCATCATCGGATACGGGGTGATAGAGGCAGAATCTAAAAAATCTGACCATCTGGGTCATCCCAAAATGCCCCATTTTATATAAACTCAACTTTGTAGGTATTTTGGAGGCCCTTGGATGGGATATTTAGGAGGTCACCTACTGACATTTTATGAAAGTCCTAATCGTCCCACCCTGGAGTGATTAGAAATATGTGGAAGATTTCTTGACTGTTCCTTTTACACTGTGTTCTTGGTAATGTTTTCTTGCTTTTTTCAAAATTTCAGCTCATTCTGAGATTTTTTAGTTATCGTTTTAATTATTTTCATGCATGCACTAATTGTAGGCCTTGGGGATCGCATGTTTCATTCCATTTGTAGGTGCTACTAACCGTTTAATATTTCTCTAAATGTAGGATCTTGACACCAAAGGGGCAGCAAGGAACTATATATGCACTCACACAAGCGATGGTGATGTTTGGTCTGCACATTTTCAATGTGGGCACGTGGAAGATCCCAAAGGGGAATATCTCATTTGTGGTGTAACAAAATTATGTCCGACGCTCCCAGCCCCTAAAAAGGGAGGAGACACATTGTAACCCGATATCGAGAAAATTAATAAAATAAAGGGTTGCACTCTTACATTTTGCTTTAAATCTCGTTTAAATTCATTTGTTTTCCCTCTTTTCACGCATTCTCGCTCGTAGGACTTAGCGTTGCATTTTCCTCTGGTTTGTTTCTATATCCTCGTGCTTTCAGATTTATAACTCCTATTACACATTACATAAAAATATAATAGTGGTATCACAAACACAATAAATCTAGCCATAGTATATCAATAGGAAAACCATTATTATCATTGATCTTGAGTCTTATGGTCAACCTGATATGTTGCTAGACTAGCCACTATAAACAACTATAAAAAGATTCTAGGTGGTAGAATTAGGGAAAGCCCAAGTAAGTATTGAAATAAATATTAGTTCTAGATATACTAATATGATATTTGACTAGATTATTTCCACATAGTTGTAAGAAAAACTCTTGAAGACTAGGACTCAACATTAAATCCACTAGATTGATAGATCATCTAGTGAAGATCATTTAATATATTTTGATTATGCTAACTATTTCCTAAATTTTCTTTTGTTTTATAAAATTAATTCTTAGAGGATGTGGAATCCTCCTAAAATAGAAATCTAGGATACCCCGCCTTCATTTCTTGAAGGTCGGTGTGCCTTCATAGTGCAAATATTAGTTCCTTATGCAATAGAAGAATACTATGCAAGATGACTTTTGGTGAAGAATCATTGTGAAGTTAGGAGACTGAAGATATCCATTGCTAGATTGAAGAACATGCCGTAGAAGTCTTAATACAAAAATTCCATAGAAGCCTTGAAGAAAAAGGTATAGAATCCATGAAGAAGAAGCCACATATGTCTTGATAGTAAAAATGCCACAAAAGCTTTGATATTGAAAAGTCCATAGAAGCCTTGATACTAAAAAGGCTATAGAAGTATTGATAATGAAAAGGTCATAGAAGCCTTGATACTAAAAATGCCATAGAATTCTTGATACTAAAAAAAACCATAAAATCCTTGATATAGAAGAAGAATTTGATGAGAATATTTGATTCAAAAGAAGATTAAGATTTCGGTACTAATATTTTGTTAAAGGGAAAGAAGATTTGGTGAGTTGGGAAACTTCCTACAATAAAGTTAGGAATATTATCTTCTTTAGAGTTAATTCAGCACCTAAATCAAAATAGAAGAGATCACGAGAAAATATAATTGAAGAACTTCTAGTATTGCAAGAAGAAGAAGAAGGACTAGGAGAGTCATGCTCACATCTAGAAGTAGCATAGTTAGAGATCCATAAGAAGATCTCACCACCAATACTTCCAGGAGAAGAAGGTTAAAGAGAAGATATCAAGGAATACCAACAAAAGTTACAAGATCAAATACCTTTGGAAGGTCTCAAAAAACATCTAGTTAAAGTATAGGAGATCCTTACTGAAGAAATCATCAGACAATAACTCACTAGAGAAATCCACTACCAAGGAGATGCCTATGATAGTGAAGACTTGGGATAATTGTTGCCATAAAACAAGTCCAAGAGAAGAAGAATTTGGTAAGGAGTGCTAAATATGAGAATAATAATTTGGTAAGGAGTACCAAATACCAAAAGAAGAATCCATTGGATACATTAAGATATTTAGAATCTTGAGAAGAATATACTTCTTGAAGTCAGAATTCGACAAGAAAACTTGAAGACATAAGCTCACTAAATCTAGGAGATTTGAATATTACCTCTCATAGCAAGAGGGCACCACTTCAAATATAAATACTTCTCCAAATATACAATAGGAGGAGATCACAAGAGGGAAACAAGCCACTAAATCCTACGCTGATGAAAGAAAGTTAGAGACCATATTTTGTTGGAGTTGTTTAGGATCGTCTAAAAAAAGCTATAAGATGCTACTTGAAGTGAAAGAGCTACATAAGATTTTAAAAAGTTAAGCAACTTATGGTGCAAGTAGATTCATTAACCATATTACTTATTAAATTTGTTAAAGCACCTTAATATGGATTAAAATTACAAGAAGAAAAATTGTATTATAGTCTTCAAAAGTGCAAAAGGAGAAAAGTTCTTTTTAAATTTCATTTTCACATTAATTAGGAGTAATTATAGTGAAATTACAAAATATCTCTTGAAGATTCATTTTAGATTATTCTTGATTAGTTGTGGTAAATTTAGTAAGTGAATTAATTTGAGAGTTGATTGGAGTTATGAGGTGAAATTTTTAGTTCAATAAAATAAAGTTTATTAGATTCATTTTCACTATTCTATTACTCTCAAAATAATTATTGTTTGTGTTCCTGAGAAGATCACAAAATCAGAAATTGTCAAAGTGTCTAAATACACTATTAATACATAAAAATCTGCAATACTTAATGGCCAAGTGAAGCCATAAAAATAGGCTAGAATCCTCCAAAACATGGATAAGAAGAGACTAAACAAATTCATAAATAGAAACTTCAAATATTGAGACTTGGTGAGTCTCAAATCCAAAGCATTACAGTATTAGTTGCAAGGAGAAAAGTGCTAAAAATTGCATCTTATCTGGAGCTTCTATCTACTTCTATCTAAGCTTGGATTTGTCATTATAATATCCAAGAAAAAAATGGAAGATGTCTAAGAAAAAATACAACCTCAAAACCCCTACACTACATTCAAAATCCTGATATACAAATCATAATATTAGACTTACAAAAACAAGTGTAATAAAGGGTGCAAAAGGTATCTTATTTACAAATATTTTTACATTGTATATCATTTGTCTAACTCATTCTACATAGAAACAAAGGGCATATTGAAAAGTTCCTCAAAGGCACAATATAAGTAGGTTGAAATAGTTAATAGTGGTTTAATGCTAGCATCCTCCTAAGAATAGAAAATATCCATTCATATAGGATTATATTCTATGTATCTTTGATGGCCAAACCTACAAAAGACAAGGCACAAATCCAGGTAGAAATCAAGCAGTGTATGAACAAAAGAAAATTAATACAAGTATATTGGAACTATATGTCTGATCAAGAAGCATTCACTACCTCAAGTGGAGCATCATGGAATCTTCATCAAAGTAATGCCATATCTCCACAAAAGCTCCTCCATATCTCCACCATAGCTCCACCATGAGTATTGCTTTACTAGAAACATATCAGTTCTAATGAAGTACAACAAAGAAGAAGGTGGAAGAATACATTTTAAAGGATTTGAATAAGTATTTCATAAGATAAGGGCATGCAAAGGGAATAAGGCATCACTTTTCATTCTCTAAAAGAACCCTAAAAAATGCCCACGAAGGAGACATTGCAACTTTGTCTTGGTTTCCATACTCCATGTGGTAGAGGATTTATCTACAGTAAGAAGTATTACAAAAAAAAGCTCATACATGTTGAAGCCAAAATTTCCCTTGGATAGCACACAAATAAGGGATAAAAAGATGTTCTTCAAGTGGAAGTGACACTTGTCAGAAGTATTAGAACAACATCAATGTCTCCATAAAACACTTGAAGCATTCTTGGAACATATTATACTTATAACTTGATGAACCACATATTAGAGGTGACTTGGACCAAGTAAACCGATAATAACTTAGAGAAAATCAATAGCGACTCAACTACAACTCGAAAAAAATTCAGCTGCAATCTGGTAGCTATCATAGCAATTCAGGAGTATTCGAAAGTACTCTCAGTAAAACAGGTTAATGATGTATTAAAGAGAAGCATTGAATCCAAGAGCATGTTGAAGTATTTTTGCTCAAGAAGGACAAACCATCTCCAATTGCATCTAATTTCATAAAGGTACAAAGCCTTAGTAAGGTAGAATTTCCTCATCTAATTTGCTTTCATTAAAAAGAGAGTTATAAGGTTATATTCTAAGGTTTAAGTATTAAAATAATACAATCTTTATTTGAATTAAAAAATTAGGGAAATTAATCTAATATTTGCAAAACACAAATTAGGAGAAATAAGGGATACTACATGGAATTAATCCATTTAATGTTTACAAATATTAATGTGTTATAAATTTCCAAATTTGGGAGTGATAAGAGTTACAACACCAAACTATATTATTGGAAATTAGAAACATTGAAATAAAATCCTAAGGGATATAAAAATACATTATTGAATATTTTGATAAGGTTGGAAATTTATAATGTTATTATCTCAAAAATTTCTCTAAAGGGATAAAAGGAATACAACATTAAAATCTCTTCAAAAATTGGAAAAGTGCTTAGTTCAATAGGAGTAAGAAGGTGTTTAAAATTTTGATTTTTGATATTTCTAAAACTATACAAAATCAATCATAAATTGAACTGTATTTTACAAAAGCACTATATAATATTCTAAAATAATTAGGGAGTCATAAATAACTCTACAAAACTTGATAATAATAATATCTATCAAATATTATCAAGTTGATAAGATATAAGCTTTCTGCAAAAATCTAAAATTAGGTGTGTATACTCTCATTACTAGGGAGACATAAGGAATCCTACAAACATAAGGATTAAAAATTTTATTATCAAATCAATATTATAAACTTAAATTAGGATTCATATATCATAAAACTAGGGAACTAAAGGATTTCTACTTCCCATAATGCCTATAAGAATAATTTCTTCAAAAAATAAAAATGTAGTAGCTTAGAGTATACTCATAGGTAGTAGAAAAAATTTGTGTAGATCACCATCTATTGGTGATGGGTGCAATGTAGTTCAGTAGCTTTATTGATGGAGTATTCATTTATTTCATAGATGCATTGTATTATTTTATGTCATTTTTATTTACATAATATTTTATTCATCTAGCATATTTACTTTATTTCATATTATTACGCATCTTGTGATTGCTATATCCCATTGAAAATTAAATAAAAATATTAAAAAACCAACATATGCTACTACTATGACCACCAATTTTAGGGGAATTCCACAAGATACTTCAATTGGTAGTGCATCACAAAATTATGCTAAATTTCCTCCTCATTCTACTCATATCAATAGTCATGCTTCTATTCCACAAAATATCAGTTATCCTCCACAAAACAATACCATATATCATAACCCATACCATAAAACTATCAATACCTTCAACTGTCCAAGTTCCCTTTCAGCAACCTACCTATACCCTCCCCTAGGAAATCTAAAGGTATTACACAATAACAATCCTGATATGCAAAGGTTAAAGAGTATGGTGAAATAATTGGTTTTGAGATTGGATATGATACAACCTCATATTTTCATCTACAACTACAAGGAAATGTGCAATTAGCTTTTATACCTTGTTATCGCTTCTAGGCCCTACCCTAATAATTATCCAATGTTAGTTTTACCTATTTATAAGGGAATAGAGGACCCAATTGGACATTTAAGGATGTGTAAGACAACATGCCATGATATTATATATGATGAAATGTTGTTGCTAACAATGTTCCCTAAGATCCTTAGTAGTATGTCATTGGAATGGTATTATTAATTGCCTCATCATTATTTTAGGAATTTTGAAGATATAGTAGAATTGTTTGTTCAACAATTTGGGGCTTATGTTGGGAAGAATGTGAATATGAAAGATGTTTATATGTTTAAAAAAGGTAAAGAGGAATTTTTTTTAGATTTCTTGTCTCATTGGAGGATCTTAGTTGGAAAGTTGAGATATACTCTATCTCCTCGAGACATGTTAGAGGTATTCATTGGAAATTTACAAGAGTAAATATATTTTGAATTGGAAACAACAACCATCACCTATTTAAACCAAATGATATATAATGCAAGAAGGGTAGAGCAAGTCATTTTTCTAAGAGGTCAAATTAGGCCAAATAAATAAGAATATAGAACCATGAAAAATTAGTATAAGAACAAACATGCAGTTGGTGATGGGGTAATAGATAGTAGTCTAGTTAACAGTGTTGTGAACACCCTAAAAATATGGTGCTTCACCAACCTCAAAAACCCCCACAAATAAATTTTACAAGACTCAACATGCCTATGAACATGGTCCTAAAGTAGCTTTTGGAATTTAATATGATTAAGTAACCTCCTATAAGACAACCAAATATGAAAACTAATTGGTATAAAAATGGTCAACATTGTGAGTATCATAGAGTGGAGGGGCACATAAAAAATTCATGTAAGACATTAAAACATGTGGTTAAAGACTTAATTGGTGAAGTTCACATTTTTATAGAGGGTTCTCAATCCAATCCTCCAATAAACAATGACAAGCACCCACAACTAATAAAGACATGGTAATAATCTAAGACCCCCTACCTAAGAATGGGTAATAGGTAGCTAATCAAGTGTCATATCGTATTTTGCCACCTCCCTAAAAAAATATTGTTGGTATGATAACACTCACTACAAGGAAACAAGTTCAATATCAACTGACCCAACAATCTTAGTAGGAGAAAAGTTATGCATCTAATCAACCTTCAAAATAATCCTTAGTTTTGAAGTTTATCCAAAAAAAAGCACAAGAGTAGAAATCCCATATTTACTATTGAAACCACATCGTAAAGTCTTCTTTGAAATTCAAAAGTAGTTAGGGAGTACCCTAGCTAAGATCTTCCTCTTAGAACTTCTATAAACTTCTCCTATTCATAAGAAAGCCTTGTTGATGCTTCTAAGACAACAATCTATTTCTAAAGACATTTTACATAGTGTTGTAGCTGATGTTGCATGCCCTCTTGGGATACATCATATCACTCTTTTGTATGACAATATTATTTCATCAAAATTATGAATATATTATTCCCTCTATATTACTACATTTATTGGAATTCATTTATCAAGAAAATTTTGATAGGCAATGGTTCATATCTCAATCCATGCATTTATCGTTTTTTCCAAAATTTTGGATTAAAAGAGGAATATTTAACTAAATATGATATCATCATCAAAGCTTTTAACAAGTACCAAGAGACCTATGAAGTTTTATATCTCCTCATTAGGTTCAGACCTAAGATCTTAGATACCTTGTTCTATGTGGTATCTTACCAAACATATTTTAATCTTCTTCTTGGACACCCTTGTATTCATGCAATGAGGGTTTTCCCTTCTACTTTTGATCAATGCTTGAAGTTTGAATTCAAAGATCAGATTGTCACCATTTTGGGTGACCCTAATCCATTCCAATAGTGCTCAATGGTTGAGCAAGATCAATATAATCTCAAATTATGTCCATCAAGTTTTTCATCTCATATCACCAAGCAATTTAAAATTCTAAAGGTGAGTGAGGAACTAATAATCAAAGTTTCATCATAGGATCAAGTCAATCCCTTTATTAAAGAACCTCTTTTGAGTCTTTCCAAGCTACCAACTTCACCAAGGACTATACTCTTACCCTATGCAAAGGGTGAAGTCATACACATTGACATGTGTACCTTTATCTTTGTAGGAGTCTCCATCGAAGAAGAGATCTGTGGTAGCAACCTTCTTCCTATAGAGCATTAATTTAGCCATTGTTACTTATCTAATGACTACCTGCTTCCCAAGTAAATATTATCTAGTATGGGATATATAGGTAAAGGTTTGGGTCCACAATAGAAATGTATTCAAGACCATATAAAAGTTGAGATTTTACCCGAGAGATGTGGTATAGGCTACATCCTTAATAAAATCCAACCTTTACCCTTTGATAATGATGATCACCTTATTACTTATGTTGTATAATTAGATCATGAATACTTGGAGTGGAGTGATGAGGATGAAGGACTACCTTATCCCATTGGCATTATATTTTGCAATATGGAAACTTTTATGCATACTAAGTAGGTGCCCCATTGGATGGTAAGGAATTTAAGGAACCAATCAACATATTGCATTTAAAGAGATACTATGCATACCTTGGAGCTCTACATTTTTATATTGTATTTAGAATAGTCTCATGTTGTATTTGGTTTGCTTTTCATATTGCATGACTACCTATCATATTTTTTATGGTTTTCTAGACATTCTATTCCACTTTGCATTCTTCTTATCATATAATTATATTATTTCTTGCTCATATTTGCATGACTACTTGATCATATATATTTATGGGGAATTCATGAGGATGGCAAGTGCTGAAGCCTAGTTAGGTCTTAGCTCACATGCATTGCACTCATACTAGGGCTTTTATGCCTAGTGAATTTCCAACCTAGGGTCCATCTCTGTGCATTTTCATCTTTACATTTTGTCCATCTCTTATTATTCATTTTTTTCTCTTATATTTCTTGACCTTGAAAGTTTAAAATGATGATCAATTTCTCTCCAATTCAAGGGATATAGTTCTTCTTCTCTTGTATGTCATTTATCCTTAAAATTTTTAATCATTTCTTGTCCTCGTCAAGACAAAGGATATGCATTCCTTCTTCTATTTTCACACCTATTTGTATTTTGAGTGTTAAGTGGTCCTTGTGAGATAGGGTAGATACCCCATGAATATCATTTATGAAATTCGTATAACCACTAACTATATTACACACACCTCTTAGCTCTTAATATTCCACTAGGAATGCACACACTCTCTCTCTCTCTCATTTTCTTCTTACCTCTTGTTTCATTCTATATTCATTCACATTACCTTTTTCATAATTTACTTTGTTCATGCATATTTTCCACACACCATACCTCTATTAGGTAGTACTTGTTTGGAAATATCAATCACATCTTAACATCCCATACAATATAACTTCATGTTCATGAGCAAGGGGTAGTCTCATTCGACCATTTTCAAGCATACACCCTAGTGGGTATATATTTATCTCTCGCCATCAATGAGCACTACACCCATAGTAGTTTTTACTCCATACTTGTCCATATTTGCAAGCATAACATCCTTGTAGGAAAGCTTCATGACCACATGCAAGTGGCAGCATCCATATCGATATTTTGTGATCATACATACTTACAAGGGTTCCTCTCTTGTTTTTCATTTTCTTTCATTTTTATCTTTTGGAGCTTTGTGTTCTTCTTCTTTTGTATTTCTCTCTTTTTTCACCATTTTTTCATTTCTTCCCTTATCTTTTCATTCTTCTTCTTTCCACTGAATTACTTGTGCATTTTATTTTGCATTCATTCTAGATTGTATGTTATATTGCATTTCATTTAGTTAGATTCATTCATGCATTTAAATTAGTTATGATCATCATGCATAATTAAAAATATGTAAACTAATAACAACCAATAAATTTTCACACACATTTAATATCACAATAAAATAAAAGCAACTTGTATTAATCGAAAGCACCAAGTGCATACTAGTTGATCAATGTGCCACAATAGAGAGCTTAATACACTCAAACACCACTAGGAGTGCATACCACAATCAAAATTGGCATGTCATCATGATCCCATTCCTAACCATGCAAGCATGTCCCATTTGCTTAGCCTATTGGATATGGTGGAGGAGCCATGTTCATAGATCATAAATCAAATCATATCCATAGTTGTGATTGACTTTGTAATTTTATAGATGATGGTATAAGAACCCTCTAATATACTATAATTGCATGGAAGTATACCATATGGTAGTAGGCTTATCTTTGCACCACCATATCATATGAATCCCTCATCCTCTATAGCTCTATTAGTAGTAGGTGGTCTCCCTATCTCTATTAACTGCCTATAATGATATTTATATCTTTAGCCTAGACCTACTATCACTTTCACTCCAACCAACCCATCATTCCTCTGAAGCACTCTACCTCATCCATCATTATATCTTGCTTTGCTTAGGATTGGTCCAGGACTATGCAAATGGTGTCCATTTTCACCTACATAGCCACCACAATGGCCCGTACCACTTTTGTCTCCCTATATACTACTATGATCTCTCCCATAGAATATTTGAGTGTTTTCAGTTACCACTCTCTACTCTCTAGTACATAAACATAACAACATTCATATTTCATCAAATTCATTTTAATAAAGTATATTATTTTGTAAAATATACCAAATTTATACCTCAGAATGACCAAGCATGAATTTGGAAAGGTAACATGACCATATTCATGTTTTTCAACCAAATTTTCTCTGCACGATGAATTTTACAAAATAAATTTCTTAAATTTTTTAAAAAATTCAAAATTTTGCTAACATTTTTGTGTGTGCAAGTGAGACATCTAATTCTAGCAAGTGGTTTTTGATCCATACCTTTACCCAGTCAGTATAAGTGCTAGCATAAACCTCTCACCATGGTATAATGGTGAGTTTTAAGTGCCATTATTCTCCTTAATTCTTTCTCCTCCTTGCAAGGTGAAAATGAGCTCCCTTTCCCTCTTTTATTCCCTCATTTTCCCTCATTTTCTTTTCTTCCTTCTTTTTTTCCCCTTATTTTATTCTCTCCCCCCCTACTACTTCCTTTTGTCCTTTTTTCTTTCTCTCATTTGATTTTATTTTATTTTCTTATTTTTGCTTCTATTTTTACACCTTTTTAGATTTTTTTCAATAATATTAGATTCCTTCAAAATTTTGAGGGAGCACCCTAGCCTTAGAAGCATGAATGGAAGTAATTACTTGATTTGTATGCAAACTTGTAGTGTTCAAGATAACACCCATTTTTCACCACCCCTCTGTCCAAACCCAACCACCCTTTTATTGTGTTTTTGTCATCTTTGTCCATAGGATTCTACATATTTATTTGATGAATTTACTTGTTCATAAATGCATAAAATAAGGTACAAAATGTAGACATAAAAAAAATTGTTCATAAAAATGAGTCAAACATTCTTTAGATTTGTAGGAAGTCACCCAAAATTACTTGGTGCAAAATTGGGGTCTGTTTCTCTTCTTCCTTTGTTTGTTTTTTGTTTTCTTTGCCAAATTTGTACACAGTCCATATGGGGCATGAATTTGGATAACCATATTCATGCCCTATAATTATTGGGTGTGAATTTTATGTTCTAGAGGTTTCTCTCTCAAAAACCCCACCTCTGTCAACCCGTTTTGGTGTCAACCCTTACCCATAGTAAAATTTGGTTTTGTAGACATTTAATCCTTTCAATCCTCTTATAAATATACTATTTTAATCTTTCTTTTACTCCAATCAATCCTTTCATATAATAATAGATCTTAACTTACTCATTGTTCACTAACAAGTGCTCTTCTACCATGATTTACTATTTTTGTTGTTTTTCTACTTTGGTATTGGTTACCCTTGGGGATTAGGTGGTGGAGCCATCATGGTTGTATAAATACATAATTATATAGTGATTAATTCATCTTCTCATTGTTCCTTTCATCGTCCATCAGCTATCTAGTTTCTTTACTTACATTATTGGTCGTTAGCTCTATTTTTCATTTTTTTGCATCACATTTTTTGGTATTTTGGGACTCAAAAAGTGCCTCTAAACCAAATTCATGGCCCACCCATATAGGGCATAAATTTGTCTTTCTATATTAATTATAAATTATTAAAAAATATAAATTTGGTCAATTAGGGCTTAGGGGTAAAGTTTGATTCCCAAAACTCTAATTTATGGCCTACATTTTAGTTTTCTATCACCTGCATTATGTTTCATTTTATGTCACTACTGCATGTCCACTCCATTTTGATTTGTCTTGTTCCAAAGGTCAAATATCATTTCAAATTCAAATAGTTAGCTAAAAGGACCAAGGGGGCTTACCTATTTCACCTTTAAGCTCAATCATACAACTTAAGCAGGCTTCCAAACACTAATCAAATATTTTAGGGTTTTGTAAGTTGTTTTGTAGGTTGAAGCTATTTGTATATCCTAGATGTAAGTTAAATTTAGGATCAACTAGTGAATCACATAAGTACCATAGTAGATCTTTAATTTTTTTGATGTGTGTCTTTGTTCTTTTTTTTATTTTTATTTTTATATTTTTATCATAAAAGAAAAAGAAAATATTTGACTTTTATTTCTAGGCATTTGAAAGAATAAAAGAATATAGCTTGCATACTAGGGTTAATATTGTTTGTGTATTCTAAAAAAATATTGCTCAAAGGATAAAATATCTATTTTATTACAAATTTGGGTTTAGTAATCATTGAAAATCAAGAATAATACTAGGATTAGTCCTTTTTTTCTTACATTTATGTGTGCTTGCATTGTTCTTTAATTTTTCCATAGCTTAGATTTTATAAAGGTTAAATATAGGTGTTTTATAAATATACACATCAAAGATATCCACCCCAGTATTGGAGTGAGTCCTTAAACCATTCTTGGTGACCGTTTGATCCTTAATCCCTTATGTGTAGAGAATATAATACACCCCCTTGATCAACTCAACTCCTAGTGAATCCAGTTGAAAATCATATATGGTAAGGTAGTGTTCCCCCTCTACAATCATACTCTTCATTATATTTACCTTTTTTCCCATCATAGTTAAGTTAGATTTAATATATTTGAAGTGAAATATATAGTCTTACTAAATATTAAATTTTAATATTAGGAAGCTCTATATCTATTATCTTAACTTCACTAGAACTTACATTGTATAGATATCCTTCAAATTGGTCCTTACTTGAATAGGATTGGGTTTATCTCTAATTTGGAAAAGTACATCCAACTTAACTAATCTAAAAAATAGACCAAGATATTCTTCATTCTTATTACTAGTTTCATCATCATTGATAATCACTTCTAAGTCATCATTAAATATAAAATAGATATTCTTAATTCCACATAACCCTACCATTCAAACTAAGTGTTATAGTTTAACACATTGAGGTGATTGACATATGCTAAGGAATCCATTTTGTATACAAATCATATGTAGTACTATGACAAGTCTATATATTGATATCACTACTATGTAAAACTTGAAAACTTATACAATATATAAAAAAGAGCCCCAAGGACTTTTGAACGTAGATTTTATGGCCTCCAAAATATTTGATATATTTACTTATAAATCAAAAGAAAATTCAAACTATAGAACCTTAAAATTAAAATTTTTCAAATCTAATTTGGCCACTTGGTGCAATCTCCCTATTGACATTTGTTTGATTCAAATGGTATATTAATTTTTGATTGTATAATCACATATTGATAATTTTTATGATATAATAGGTTCAGTATCCTCATCCTTATAGATAAAAAATAATATTTTGATATGTATTTAACTAACAATATTTGAATATATGTTATTTCTTGAATAAATGAGTATACAAACCAACATGATATGCATTACCTTTAGAAGTGACCAAGAAAGAAGGTAATGTAACAACCAATTTGAAGCATACCTTTGAAAATTTTAGTATTGTGGATTGACCTTGTTACTTGAGTCCACAAAAAGATGTTATCAACCAATGCACTAAATTTTCTATTTTTAATAATAGGGGATGCATTGGTACATGACTGCATGTATGTCGTCCATGACTATAGTAAGCCTTGAAATTACTCTTTCAAGATTTAATTCACTAACATAATTTCCATAAGCAAGCTATTTGACCACTATATCATTTAAGCATGTTTGATCTTAAGGAGTAGGTAATATTCCTTTTTTACATCTTTGGGTGAAACACATTGCAATAGCAAAAGGTATTACTATAATTCAAACTACCAATACCTAGAAAAAATGAGGGGATATAAGTATTATATCAAAATATAAAGTTGGAATGATATTTGTAGTATATTACCTTTATTTTGGAAGACAAATGAAGGGCATGTATGCTAGTCACAATCCTATTCCTTAGAAAAAAAATCCTATAATATACAAAATTTATAGCTAAAACCTATAACATCTTCCTTGAAAGCTAACTCTTCTACAATCATGCCAACATATCTAATGTGAAAAAAGGATTGGTGGGATTCCCATATAAAAAAATAGTAACAAGCCTAAAATAAATCTAAATAAAGTGAAAAGGAATGGATTCAAAACTATGACCATCTAATAAACAACAAGTGCCTTTACCATTGTGTTATACCTACATACACATCTTCACTTATTGGTTCCCATATATAGAGTACTTCCAAGTTTAAATGACATGCAAAGATTTCATTTTTGATGAGGATTTCATAATTAAGGTAAGATAAATAGATGGAAAAACTAATTTAAGATGCAAAATTGTAAACCAAAATAAATATCTCTAAAATATTTGAATTCATAATTATTGACAAAAATATTTCATAATTCATAATTATTGATAAAAACATTTCAAAATATACATTCACCATGATCATGTGTAGAAAATAAGCAAGAGTGAAATAAGGATACCACTGATAAATAAAATAGAGAGATACATAGAACACAATTTGGAAAAAATACTTAGGATATAGGTGCCTATAGGTACCCTAATATTTCACATATCATAAATTGACTAACAATGTATCAATCATTGGGGGATATTTATAGTGATACCAAAACCCTAATTTGTAGTTAACCTAAAGTCGATGTTATAATCAATTTCATGTTAAATTACAATAATATGGTAGTAAAATACATCCTTTAATGAATGGTATCCAAAATGATGGATTAACCGATATCACTAAGTGTGAAATGTGAAGGTTATTGTTAGAATTACATGAATATGCTTGTAGGATTACATAAATGATGGTCATAGACTTTACATGAAGAATTGCCATAGGAGTACATACACACTTCCCATAGGGTACCTTAATCGTACTCATAAGCACTCTTCCATACTTTTGATCTTGGCCTTAGAATATCAAATGACGCATATTTCGACAAGGAGAAGGCTATTGGACATTTTTTAATACTACAAAACCTAGGAAGTTTTGTTAAATTTTTGTAATATTTACAACAAATTATTATCAATATTTTAAGGTTTAAAAATAAAATTTTTTATCATCCTGCTTAGGTATTGCTTTGTATCATAAAGGAAGAAAAAATAATATTTGAGACTCTTGCTTGTATAGAATGATAGGTATTTTTATAGGGAGTCACACATAATATATAATATATAATAGCAAGGTAAAAGTGGGAAGCCTGGAATGATAGGTATTTCGTATACTTGGTGTAATGGGGGCTAAAATTTGGAAGCCTAGAATTTGAAATATTAATTCCTCTCATTGTAGAGGTAATTGGTCTTCCTACATATGGGGCTTACCATAATAGGGAGAAACATTCACCGATAAGGGAAGCACATAATTTCTTGAGTGATGGTGAAGATTTGGAAAGGTACCAAAATGGTTATAGACGTGATTCTCTAAAGGAGCATTGAAATAATGTGGCCTCAATAGTTATGTAGTTTTTCATCCTCATTGGAGATATTAGAGAACCAGATCAAAGAAGTAAAGTCTTTGATCCTATACATCAAGGCTTACTCAAGATAATTTTGTATCATGTTTCTATGGATAGAGGCCTAGTGAGAAATGAGATTTTGAAGTCTTTGTCTTCCATATTATTGGGGACGGCCTCTTGTGACTCGTCTGATGAAAGTGATTCTCACTTCCCTTGATCCTGCCACAGTGACAAGACTAGATCTATCCTATTTAATAAAGGTACCTCTATTCATGTTGGTATTGGTGGAAGTGATGTGGGTACTAGGATAACCATGTGTGTGAGCTCTGTTTGGACTAGGAAAATCCCTATGACAATTGAGGAATTGAATTATGAGGACTTGATCCTATTAAAAAACCAATATTACATCAAAAAATACTAAGAGATACCTTAGTTCTCAAGCTCTGACAAAATCTCCAAAACCCATCTTAAATCTGGTGATTAGGCTTTAGATTTCACACATTGCTTCCTTATGTTTGGCATTTTTTTATTTTGAAAAAATGAAGATATATTGAGTTGGAGTCTGTCTAACCAATTTGTGGGACTAGATAAGGACACATCTAAAGACCATGAAGGTTAATCAATCCATGGGCCATTTGTTTTTATTTTTTCTATTTGTTTTTTTGTTTATCTATATTTTTAGGTATGCCATACCTACATGGGTGTTGTTTTTTGGAATCGATAGTTTAACCCTACATGGGAGTTGGATATTGAAAATTTATAGTTTTTAAAATCTTGATGTTCTAGTTTTGTTTGTTTGAATGGTAGTTATTTTAGCTCCCCCTTGCATTGGTGTTGCTTTTTGGTAGTTATTTCTTTTTATATATCCTTTAGATTCTCTTAAAGGTAGGTAGTTTTTATTTTTATACAAGATTCAGGGCACCTTTTAAAACCACTTTGTTCACCTTATCATATATATATATACATATATAACATAATTTAAAGCTACTTTTAGAGTATTCATGTCTACCTTTCAAACCATCTAAAGACTCGTGTGGTCATCATTTTATTAAGTATGTTATATGTGATCACTCATTTAGGTGATGTATATCGCTATTTATAGCCATTTTGATAATGAAATCAATTAGGTTGAGTTTTCAGAAGATTTTGGTTTGTGTGTGGTGAATACTTATTAATTTGGTATCAGAGTAGTGTAACAAGATGAGAGAGAGTATCCTCTTCCCTTGGGATAGTTTTGTTTAGAAAGGGGATAAGAAAATTCCAACCAGTAGATATTAGATATAGCGCATGAATGTACATTATATAGTTTAAATCATGCTAGCATTTATATTATCTTATGGATTTTTTTATCGGAATTACCTACTATTGCAGTAAATATTTAAGCATTGCGTTAGTATTTTAGTGACCAAGAACTTTCAAGTTGCACAATCACAATCCTCGTTTGACATAATCCATTTGTTGTTCACCAAGTGAATGCTCTCATATACATCAAGCATAGCATATCTTTGGTCTACATGTATTGGAAATCAATTGTTATTGACCCAAACCTAACATAATGTAGGTAAAATCAGTAGTATAAAATATTACACACTTTTTTTTATATAGTAATTAGTCCATACATAACATGTATAGTTGCTATTTTTGTTCCCCTATCTCTTTTCTTATTGTGTTCATGTGTGTGATCTAACTCCCAAGTCGATTCTCATTCATTTAATTGATAAACCAACTTATTTTTATGTTTAAAAGCCATTGTTGAAAGGAAAGAGATTGGTGTGAGTTTCCATTAATGGATTTTAGACTAGAAACTCATGTTAATGCACATTTATTATTTAAGAACTAAATTATATGAGGCCACCAAGTTAACACAACAACCATTCATACTCTTGAGCATGCTACCATATTCTCAGTCTATAGATTATTATTCATGTAGCTACACCATCTACTATCCATAAAACCACGAACACATGATTTGATGGTCTTTATATATTGCAACATGTGGAATTAATACATGTTTAAACATAGGAATTTTCATCATGATTGCATGAGTAATGTCATTCATTTAAGTTGTTATATTTAAAACCAAGGCTACATAGAGTCACCATTTCCAAAATTCATTGACTTCGATCTAGCCCCTACATTGGAAACTGTTTGATGGATTGATACTTCATATACATTAAATTGATTATAGTAATCATGTTTCATGGTGATGTATTCCTTTTTATTCAAATAATTAGGATACAAAAATGTGCCTTTGATATTAATTGATTTTCTATTGAAACATCAATTGCCTAAGTTAGTGAATTTATGTAGAGGTAAGTTGGAGATATTATAAGGGTTCAAAAATACATTAAGGGAGAACACAACATAAAGCTATATGTGTCAAGAAATTTTAATTAATGTCAAATTATATTAATATTTTTGGTTACTTGTGCTATTCCCAATATTAAAATTTTGATATCAGCCCACGCTCACCTCTATGTGTTATTCCATTGTTGATATTGGTTCCGATTTTAAGACTGGTAATTTGCATATCAAATAAACCTAAAATGACTATTTATCTATTTGAACATTAGCATATTCTAGGGACATATCCAAAATCTTGTGAAGGAATATTCCTTTATTATGCAGGTTGAAGGGAAAAATTTGTAGTTGACATTTTGTTGCTAAAATCTTTATTATTTTATTTTAATTTGAGGTACTTATTCTTTCACAAATTTAGCCTAATTTATAGGTAGTTGAAATATATTTTCAAGCTAAATCTAGTAGAAGTATTTATTTTTTGATTTATAAAGGTATGCTTTGATCTTTGTTGTTTTGAAGTTTTTATTACCCATTATTTCTATCTCAAAGTGTATTTTTTGGTTGTACCCAAAAATCCTTTGTTCAAGACATTGCATTTTATAAAAACTAATATATTATATGTCTTATTCTAAGGAATGTTTTACGGTATAATTGTCCTTGTTTATTTATTGAATCAAATATTTTATTCTAATTTATTAGGTACTACATTTTTATTTACCACATTCAGATGAATTTGGATGAAGACTTGATGGAGAGTCTGA
This sequence comes from Wollemia nobilis, assembly GCA_028583015.1. Taxonomy (NCBI): domain Eukaryota; kingdom Viridiplantae; phylum Streptophyta; class Pinopsida; order Araucariales; family Araucariaceae; genus Wollemia; species Wollemia nobilis. Next base: position 1,225,195 of record JAQPPZ010000152.1, read on the forward strand.
TCAGGAGCCAACTCACTCACGATGAATCTATAGTCACTTTCAACAAATTAGAACAAGATTACAGTCATGGCAATAGTCTACTGAATAAAAATTTTATTCTTGAAAGATAGCTTCTGTTACAACATCTTCCACCTGGAAGAAAATGACCTTACAGGTCCAGAATGGCTTCTTGCCTTTACGTCTACAACTCTATCTCCACATTTTTTCGACCACCTCCATGTCTTTGCTTTGCAATTTTAAAACCGCTGGTGTGACTCTCTGTTTCCCCTTTCTAACCCTTCATTTCCATTCCCACGCCTCTTCGATATCTTGGCTTTCGAAACGGCTTCCTTCCGACGCTTGGTCTTCCAGCTCCTTTGTGAGTCGCAAAAATGCGACATGTCACGATATCGTGACACTTTTTGCTTTCTACATTTCTGCCCTTGGTGAGTCACAAAAACGTGACATGTCATGATATCGTGACATCTTTGCTTGCCTGCGCCTTCCCTTTCCTATTGGTCGTAAAAATGCGACATGTCGTGATATCGCGACACTTTTTGCTTTCTACCTTTCTGCCCTTGGCGAGTCGCAAAAACATGACATGTCGCGATATCGCAACACCTTTGCTTGCCTGCGCCTTTACTTTCTTGTTGGTCACAAAAATGCGACATGTCATGATATCGCGACACTTTTTGCTTTTCTACCTTTCTGCCCTTTGCGAGTCACAAAAATGTGACATGTCACGATATTGCGACATTTTTTGCTTTCTGCCTTTCTATCCTTTCCGAGTCACAAACATGTGACATGTCGCGATATCGCAACACTTTCTCTTGCCTGCGTCTTCCCTTACCTGTTGGTCGTAAAAATGCGACATGTCATGATATCGCGACATCTTTCCTTTCTGCCTCCTCCATGCCTCTCGGGTTGTGAAATCGTGACATGTCGTGATATCATGACAATTTCTTTCCTTTCTTTCTTTCTTCTCCTTCGGTCACAATTTTGCGACATGTGGCGAAATCACAAAATTTTCTCCTCTGGCCCTTCCTGTCTTCCTTCGATCGCGATTTCGTGACATGTCACAAAATCGTGACATTTTTGCTCCGTGCCTTCTCTCTCCTTTTTGAGTCGCAAAAATGTGACATGTCGCGATATCGTGACATTTTTACTCCGTGCCTTCTCTCTCCTTTTTGAGTCGTGAAAATGTGACATGTCGCGATATCATGACATTTTTACTCTGTGCCTTCTCTCTCCTTTTTGAGTCATGAAAATGTGACATGTCACGATATCGTGACACTTTTCCCTGTCGCGATATCGCGACATCAAGGCACACTTAGAAAAAAAATGCAAGATTGCTCTGCTGCCACCGGATGCTCCTGCATCAAACACCCGGGGTGGATTGAGAAGTGGCCTCTACTTCTGGACTGTTGGAGGAAGACCCAGGCGGTCGACCTCTATTTTTGACAACCAAGTTGCATCTTCGATAGGCCTGCCTTTCCACTTGACCAAAAATTCTGAATTCTGTCGGTTCCTGGTACTTCTGCCTTCTCGAGTATCCAGTATTTCCTCTATCTCATCTATGACTAGCGCAGTCACTAGAATACTCCATAATTCCATTCTTGGTGCCTCACCACTAACTCCTTCATGGTATTCTACCAAGTCTGAAATATTAAAAATAGGTGATATATTCAGCTCGCTTGGCAGCTCCACTTCATAGGCATTACCTGATTCTCTTTTACCTATGATCCTGCACGGTCCAAACCTCTTCATCTTTAGTTTGTTGTAGGTTTTGTTAGGAAATATTTCCTTTCTCAAGTGAACCATGACCTCATCTCCCACTTGGAACTCCTTGAAATGTCTCTTCTGATCTACCTTGGCCTTGTACTGAGTATTCATCTTACTAATATGTTGTTTTACCTCCTCATGCAAATTCTTTAGGTGTTTAGCAAAATATTCCACCTCAAAACTACTATTTTCTCCTTTACCCATCATTCTCAACTCCGAAGCATTCCTTGGGTTGTTCCCATACACAATATGGAATGGTGATTTACCAGTACTTCTGTTGATAGAATTTTTGTAAGCAAACTCTGCTTGTGGCAAAATAAAATACCATCCCTTGGGCTTATCTCCTACCAGACATCTTAGGAGATTACCCAAACTTCCGTTCACCACTTCTGTTTGTCCCTCAATATGTGCGTGGTATGCAGAACTGAACTTCAAATTCATCTTTAACTGCTTCCACAAAGTCCTCCAAAAATATCCCACAAATTTGGTATCTCTGTCAGATACGATACTCTTGGGTAGACCATGAAGGCGTACCACCTCCTTGAAAAACAAGTCGGCAATATGAACTGCATCACTCATTTTCTGACAAGAAATAAAATGAGCCATCTTCGAAAACCTGTCAACCACAACAAAAATGGAGTCATTTTCTCGTTGGGTCCTTGGTAGGCCAAGAACAAAATCCATACTAATATCCTCCCATGGTCTTTCTGGTACAGGTAATGGCTTATACAATCCTATATTCTGTCTCATTCCCTTAGCCATCTTACACACTCTACAACCCTATACAAATTTTGTCACATTCTACTGCAATTGTGGCCAATGGTAGTTCTCACTGACAAGGGCAATGGTCTTATCTCGACCAAAATGCTCGGCTAGTCCTCCACTATGCTTCTCCTTTATCAGATTCTCCCTCATTGAACTTCTAGGAATGCACAATTGGTTCTTTCAGAATAGCATCCCATCTTGGATTGTGAAATCTAGCCATTTAGTTCTATCCAAGGTAATAGGAGACAAACATGCCTTCCAAGCTTTTGCAAAGTTCGTGTCCTTTGGATACAAACTCCTGAGTTCTTCAAACCCAACGACCTCCACCTTCATCTCCAACAACAAATTTTGCCATAATTCCCACTCCTATGCTTCAAAACAAAGGTATAACTCTGTAGAAATTCAACCCACTTCAGATGCCTCTGATTCAATTTTCCCTGACTATTAATATACTGCAAAGCTTGATGGTCAGTATATAAGACAAAATATTTTGCTAACAAATAGTGTCTCCATTTATTAAGAGCCTGAACTATAGTGTAAAATTCTTGATCATAAATAGAGTATTTCTTCCTAGCATCATTCAACTTCTCACTAAAATATGCCACAGGTTTACCTTCCTGACTCAACACAGCTCCAATGGCACTGTCGCTAGCATCACAATCAACCTGGAATACTTTATTGAAATTTGGAAGTATCAAAATGGGTTGTTCCATCACCTTCCTTTTTAACATCTCAAAACTTGCACCTGCCCTTGTAGTCCACTTAAACTCCTTATTATCCCCTCTCATGGTTTCTGTCAGGGGTGCGCAAATACTACTAAAGTTTCTAATGAAATTTCTATAGAAACTTGCAAGACCATGGAATGATCTTACCTCCGTTATGTTCCTTGGAGTAGGCCACTCAATGATAGCCTTCACCTTTTTTGGATCCATTTTTAGACCCTCATCTGAAATGACAAATCCCAGATACACCAACTCCTTCTTCACAAAACTGCACTTCTTCAAGTTAATCAGCAACTGTTCCTCCCTCAGCTTTTCAAAAACTATCCGAACTTGCATCAAATGTTCTTCTAATGTCTTGCTAAAAATTAGAATATCATCCAAATAAACAATAACAAAATTTTCTAGGAAGTATTTCAACACCTCATTCATTAATCTCATGAATGTATTAGGTGCATTGGTTAAACCAAACGACATGACCAACCACTCGTACAAACCCTCTTTGGTTTTGAAAGCAGTCTTCCACTCATCACCTTCTCTGATGCGAATCTGATGATACCCACTCTTTAAATAAATATTTTTGAAGTATTTAGCTCCACTCAAATAGTCCATTATATCATCCATTCAAGGCAATGGAAACCTATACTTAATGGTAATATTATTTATGGTTCTGGAATTAGTACACATTCTCCATTCTCCATCATTCTTCGGTGCTAGTACTACAGGTACTGCATAGGGAATCAAACTTTCTCTGATCAATCCTTTCCTCAAAAACTCTTGAACTTATCTGTTCAACTCCTCGTTCTCCGTGGGAGACATTCTATGGGCTGCTTTATTGGGTAAACTGGCCCCTGGAATCAAGTCAATTTGATTGCTAATATTTCTCACTGGTGGCAAGCCCTCAGGCACATTATCGAACACAATATCAGGAAATTCTTCTAATAGAATTTCAACCTCTACTGGAATATCCATACATTGTTCCTTCTTAACAATAGGAATTAATGCGTAACACATAGACTCCCTCTTTAGGCCATCCAAAAATTTCCTACCATCTACCAGACAGATCCTTGCACTACTGCATACCTTTTCATCCACTTCCCTTGATGGATTCAACTTGTGACGCCTTCCACCTTTGGTCAAAGAGTACATATTTGCATGTCCATAATGCACTGTGCGTCTGTCAAATTGCCATGGCCTCCCCAATAACAAATGACAAGCATCCATAGATAAAACATCACATAGAACCTCATTGATAAGTTCCAATATTAAATTTAACCAAACACTACTCACTGACTAATGCCCTATGATATTTTTGAAACCATGCAATCCGATATGGATGCGGGTGTGCCCTCTTCTCCAGTTTTAGCTTAGTCACCATTTCTCTTGAAACCAAATTGTCTATGCTACCATTATCTATGATAACATTACAGGTCTTACCTGCACATTTGCATCTCGTACGAAATAAGCTCTTCCTTTGATCCACATATTTCCCTCCATTCATCAATGCTCTTCTTGTCATCAACACTTCTCCTTCTTCTGCTTCTTTAGAATGTTCAGACTCAACACCTTCATCTGCTACAGCAGCTCTGGCATGATCCTTAGGTTGCTTATTCATCCTCTATTGGTATTGGGGACACTCATATGCCCGATGTCCCTCTTCTCCACAATGGAAACAGGTTCCATGAAATCCACCTCTTCCATACCCATGTCCAGCTCTACCTCTTCCCCTTTGGTAACCGTTGTTCTGATTATCAGGGCGGTAAGTATTCTCCTCTTTCTACTCTTTGCTAGTACTCATTTCACCAGTCTTATTCCAATCATCAAATTTTCCTCCACTAGTCCTTCCCCTAGTTCTTCCACCTCGACCTCTTCCTCTTTTTTTGCCTTCAAATCTTCTGTTCAACTTCTCTTCAACCTTCAAGGCAAACTGATATGTATCCTCAATGGTGGTAATTTTGAACAAACTAAGTTCTTATTGGATATTCATTCTTAACCCATTTATGTAACGAGCTAATTTCTCCTTACTATCCCTTGAATGTCCAAATCTTATTAAAATCTGGTAAAATTCCTCGATATATTCCTTGACGGATTTGCTTTACTGTCTCAAGCTCTGCATTTTCCTCAACAACTCTAATTTGTAATCTGTAGGAATAAACTGCCTCTTCAACTTCTCAACCATTCGGTCCCATATGTTTATCCTTTCCTTTCCTCTCCTATTTCTTTCTAGTTGTACTTCTTTCCACCATATGATAGCATGGCCCTTCAAATTTATTTTTGCTAGTTTGATCCGATCTGGATCCACAACCTCCTCGTACTCAAAATACTCCTCCATATCATTGATCCAATCAATCAACTCTTTTGTATTGAGGTTCCCAGAGTACGTGAAGACATAAAACTTTGGCTTCTTCCCGATCTGAGTTATGGCCTTAACTAATCTAACTTCTGTAGGATTCATTGCTTCCTCTTCCTCTAATGGATTATCAACGTCCCAAGCTTCATCTTCACTATGGTCTTCTCCCCTTGGTTCAACCCCTCTTCGCAACTCCTCTTGTAGGGCTTGCACTTACCTCTACAAAGCTTTGAAATATTCCATAGGGACTACATTCCTCCCACCACCACAATTTCTTCATGGAGGCATTCTTCCTCACACTCTTCTCCACAGATCCTGGTGCAAACTGCCTCACTTTCGATTATCTACTCACACACTCAAGAACTCCTACTCTGATAGCACTTGTTTGAGAGCCAAGTCGCTCACAACGAATCTATAGTCACTTTCAACAAATTAGAACAAGATTACAGTCATGGCAATAGTTTGTCGAATAAAATTTTTATTCCTGAAAGATAGCTTCTGTTACAACATATTCCACCTAGAAGAAAATGGCCTAACAGGTCCAAAATGGCTTCTTGCCTTTACGTCTGCAACTTTATCTCCACAGTTTTTTGACCACCTCCATGTCTTTGCTTCACCCTTTTAAAACCACTGGCGTGACTCTCTGTTTCCCCTTTCTGACCCTTTTTTTCCATTCTCGCACCTCTTCAGTATCTTGGCTTTTGAAATGGCTTCCTTTTGATGTTTGGTCTTCCAGCTCCTTTGCGAGTCACGAAAATGTGACATGTCACGATATCGTGACACTTTTTGCTTTCTACCTTTTTTCCCTTGGCGAGTTGCGAAAACACGACATGTCACGATATCATGACACCTTTGCTTGCCTGCGCCTTCCCTTTCTTGATGGTCACGAAAATGCGACATGTCGTGATATCACGACACTTTTTGCTTTCTGTTTTTCTGCCCTTGGCGAGTCACGAAAACATGACATGTCATGATATCATGACACCTTTGCTTGCCTGCACCTTTACTTTCATGTTGGTCACAAAAATGTGACATGTCACGATATCGTGACACTTTTTTCTTTTCTACCTTTCTGCCCTTTACGAGTCGCAAAAATGCGACATGTCGCGATATCGTGACACTTTTTGCTTTCTGCCTTTCTATCCTTTGCGAGTCATGAAAACGTGACATGTCGCGATATCACGACACTTTCTCTTACCTGCGCCTTCCCTTACCTGTTGGTCATGAAAATATGACATGTCGCGATATCACGACATCTTTTCTTTCTACCTCCTCCATGCCTCTCGGGTCATGAAATCGTGACATGTCACGATATCACGATAATTTCTTTCCTTGCTTTCTTTCTGCTCCTTCGGTCGTGATTTCGTGACATGTCACGAAATCATGACATTTTCTCCTCCGGCCCTTCCTGTCTTCCTTCGGTCGCGATTTCGCGACATGTCACGAAATCGTGACATTTTTGCTCCATGCCTTCTCTCTCCTTTCTGAGTCATGAAAATGTGACATGTCACGATATCGTGACATTTTTACTCCGTGCCTTCTCTCTCCTTTTTGAGTCGCGAAAATGTGACATGTCGCGATATCGTGACATTTTGGCTTTGTGCCTTCTCTCTCCTTTCTGATTCGCAAAAATGCGACATGTCACGATATCGCGACACTTTTTCCTGTCGCGATATCGTGACATCAAGGCACACTTAGAAAAAAAAATGCAATATTGCTCTGCTGCCACCGGATGCTCCTAAATCAGAGTCATTAGAAGATGATAGATATTTTTTATCTCTCTAGTGGCATTTGATGTTTCTATCAAAGTGTTTTTAGTGGATTTCAGCACATTAGCTTTTTAACTTAGTTTGTATCTTCACAAGGAAAATTTCATAGGATAACAACTCATTTTTCCTTCTACATCAACTTCTACATTTGGTTCATTGGATTGTTAGATATCATGTCTCATATTTCTATATAGCTCTTACTCATGTTTAGTTGTTCCAATTATAAATTTACCTTAGTTTATTTTTTCCACACAATGTATAATTTATTTTCTATTTCTATGTGTTGGATCCCAATGCTCGTATGGTGGGAAGGAATGATAGGGATGCATACATAATGTATAATATATAAAAATATAAGATCGGCTATAAAATATTTGTGACCATTTTTTAATCATCCATGTAATGTATAATTCATGTTTTATCATGGTCACCATTCAAATAGTCATGTAAAGGTTCATGTGGTCATCCTTTTATTAAACATGTTATACGTGGCTACTCATTCAGGTGATGTATATAGCTATTTATAGACACTTTAATAATAAAATCAATTAGGTTGAATTCTAAGAAATTTTTAATCCATCTATGGTGAATTCTTATCATATAATAAAATCTTGTTTTTTAGTCTAGATAGATAAGTTATTAACCATATATAGAATGCTACAACTTATAAAGACTACATTTATATCTATTCACGTTTATATTATATCACTTTGAAGTTTACTAGTAGACATACCATTATAAAGTTATAAAATTCATCTAGAATTTCTTTAAAGTAGATGTGATAAAAAATATGTTTCCTCTTTGTAAGTAGAAAAGGGTTTGCAAAGGAAATTAAATTGGAGGATTAGTCTTGTGAAATTATAAGCTTATGATTTTAGACTTAGGTACAAATCTTGAGTGGATAATAGTCAAAGATAAAAAAAAAAGGAAAAAATGTTATATCAAGGATTTTTACAATGAAACTTTATATTAGATAGTTTATAATCAATTAAAAACATATTATATGGTCAATAAATGAGAATAACCATGCATATTTTTTATTTGATTCTTGGTTAAAATATTATCCTGTTATATCTAATTCATAATGATAATCATTACCTCAAGTATACCTAGATTGTAAAAGTCTAAAACTCAAATATTATACTAATGTGAACAACTCCATATCATGGATTTCTATTAGTAATTTAGCTCAAGGAGAGTAACCCAGGCAAAATGTAAATTATCTTCAAAATATTTTTCAAGACTTTTATTCTCCTATTTTTACACAGAAGGATGAGTTGGTTTGAAATCTATCAATTTATGATGGATACTCAATGGATACTCAATCAAGTTATAATGTGAGTACTTAGAGTAACCAACATTCACTACACCTAAACAGTTCCCTTAGAAGAAATTTTGGTCACTAGAGTCTCTCCTTAAGGCATCAAATTTGATTCAATTAGAACTTAAATGTAATATTAGTATATAAGAGAGTCTACAAAGAAGAGGATATCATGGACCTTTGTGATTTTCCTTATGTGAGAAGAATTTAGAAATATCATAGAATTTACTTCTTCACTTCTCACAATATTTAGATTAAGTAGCTCCATAAATATTTAAAAATTTGATTAAATGTTGAATTAAATATTCCAAATTATAATCTTTATGTATTATATAGAGGATTGGTCCTATAAATTTTTCTTAAAAATTATGACTTGAAAGTAATGACACTTATAAAAATAAATCTCAAAACCATACCCATATTTGAAACCATAGAATTACTTATATTGAAGAATGTTTACAGATATGGTGCTCATCACAAAAGACTCAAGTAAAAAAAATAGTTGGTAACAATTTGACTATAGGATTTGAATAGTCATCTAGACAATGACATTACAACAAAGGATTGCATTTGGTTTAGGTTGACATGGAAGTGTGTCAAGTTTTTTAAAATTGATTTTGATGGTACTTGCAAAGGAAATTTGGTGAAAGCTAATGCATGTGGTGTTTTTGAAAATAAGGAAGATAAAATTCTCTTTATTTACTAAGAATCATATGGAATTTAAAATAACAACTATATAAAACTGCAATTGGAAAAGGATGGAAATATGTTTCAATTGAGGGGGATTCAAAATTATCAATAATTCTATCAATAAAATAGATGTGGGAATTGGATAAAAAATAAAATTGTTGTTGATGTTCATTATCTATTATTGAGTGCAATCTCTTGGAAATATGGACATATTTATAAAGAATAAATTATAGTTGATCGTGGCATTGCCATTTTTCTTAGTGAAATTTAAATTTTAGAAAGCAATTGGCTGAGTGAGATTTTATCTCATAATAAATATGATTTAAAGGTGTTGCTTGTAGAAACATAACATTTTGAAGAATATGAAAAATATCTATGATGAAGCTAGATATGATCTAATTTACGTAACAACAAATACAATATTTTAATAAAAACCTTCAATAAAAGTTACACATATTTTATTTAAATAAATTAATATGCTTGAATTTAGGTCATACCCATTTTTTTTTTGGTAAGTAGTGTTTGTATTTACAGCGGGTTTTAACAAGGATCCCAAAACCTGATTACATAAGCAATGGTCCTAGGGCATCAATCCCTTGAAACTGAAAACCAAAACAGAAATCCTGCCTAGCGATGTAACAGTAAGCATGAAACAATCCCTCTCAGCGGGAAACAAACAAATAAGAAAGAAAGTAGTTTTGGATATCCCGCCCAGTGGGGAGTAGCCAAAAACCACCATCGAGAATATCCCGCCCAGCAAGAAGCAAAGAAAAACTGTTACAATAAAATCTCGCCTCGTGGGAAGCAGTCAAAACCACCACAAACAGTCCCGCCTAGCGGGAAGCAACAGGGAAATCCCACCATCCGAGAAACCAGCAGAAAAGAAATGATCCCGCCTCGCAGGAAAACCGATGGATTTGGCGGATCCTGCACTGTGGAGAAACCAGCCACCCATCGGGAAAACATTCCATTCGACGAGAGCCATCCTGCAGGAAGCTGATAGCCAGCACAGAAAGGATCCAACCCATCAGGAAGTGACCAGAAAGTTGCACCACAAGGAACCCACCCCGGGAAGACAGAAGAGGATCCCAGCAGTAGGGACCAAGAATCCCATCCAAGCACAGAGCCTACCGAGGATTCACAAGAAAAAATGGGGAAGCTGTCCAAACCCTAAACCGTCACCTCCACCACACCAAGAAACGCAAGGGACCAGATCCATGCGAATAACCTGCAAAAAACCCCAGGGGGAAGCCTAAGGGAAAAAGGGAAGGGATCCCTGGGAAGCACCAGTCCAAAAAAACAACCAAGGAAACCCTAGCCGGCTGGGAGGGGCGCAGATAGTGGAGAAGGATCTCCCCCCAGGAGATCATCTACAAACAACCACTCCTCGGGAGGGATGACCTGGATTGAGCCAGGGACTGGGTAGGAAATAGGAGCCATGGGAGGGGGAGCAGGGGAGGGACCAGAGCCCTCCCCTCTCTACTTTCTTCCCTCCAGGTCATACCCATTTGACACGTATATGTATATAATTTTAGACATGTAAGGCTAGTTTTATTTTTTTATTTTGTATAGTAGAAGAATCCACAATGGGTAACTTTCAGTTTTATGTTAAACATTGAGGGTCGTGATTATAACTTTATATATATATATATATATATATATATATATATATATATATATATATATATATATATATATATATATATATATATATATATATATATATATATAAACAATGTCTTTGTGTAGTTAAATGTGTGTTCATTTTATTTTGATGATAAATAAATTTAAATATATATTGAAATTTTCACCTTCAAAATTGGTATATTAGTTTATATTATGTGATAAATATTAAACTTTATCAATCAAATGATTATATTGGTTTACAGTGTAAAAATTGTTTACATTTATTATTTACTTAAAATGTAATAAATTAAAAGAAAATAAATTGTAACATCAATAATAAATAATTTTTGCATGAATGCAAGCTTGGTTTCAGGAAGTCTGTTCATTCATTTTTTGTAAGCTTGGGGTCCAATGGGTGTTGCCAAACTCTCTAGATGACTGTATTTTGTAATGGACATATCCTTTTTTCGCACTCCATATTAAATGTTTGTTGAATTCCTACTCCCTAATATTATTTGGAGATTTTAAAAGGAAAGAAACACGAGGGAATTTAAAAGTTGTAAAAAATATGCTTTTCGTATTAGCTTGAGAATCCTATGAAGTGTTGTTGAAAATATCTCTTCAATATTTCATGAGTTGGGGGACTATTTGTACCTAGTGGAATTCGCATACAATAATATTTATCATGCATCACTAGGTATGGAATATTTGAAGCTTTATATGGGAGAAAATGTAGAAATACCTTATCTTTGGATAATCCAGAAGATTGGGTAGTGATCAGATTAAAAACTATGAAAGATATAGAATATAAATTAAAAAGAATTTAGTATAAGTTGAAAGAGGTTGTAAATCATCAAAAGAGCTACATGGACCTCAAAATAACACCAAGGCAATATTGTGTGGAATATAGGTTATTATTATGGGTGAAACCAACTAAAAGTTCCATAAAAAATTCTAAACTTGACTCCAGATATGTGGGTCCATTTGAAATTTTGGCCAAGATAAGCCCTGTTGCATACAGACTTGCTCTACTATCAAGCCTATTAAAAATTCACAATGTATTTCACATGTCCCTCTTTAGAAAATATATTTCTAATACAACTTATGTTTTGGATGTTTCCAAATTGTATATGATGAACCCACCCAAAATTGAAGTTTGACCTATTTGAATACTTGAATTTAGAACCAATAATTTGAGGAAGATAAACATATAGAAATATCAGGTCTAATGAGACCACTACTTGAAAAGAAATACCATGTGGAAAGATGTGGTGAATATGCAACAATAATTTCCTTATCTGTTTGAGTAGACAGACTTTTTAAAACAATTTATATGGTTTGCTAATGTACATGTATATATATTGGGATATGAGATTGGATATTGAGTGGAGTAGTTTTGAGCATATTATGATTACCAATTAGAGTGATTACATCTATGTTAGATATCAATTTTTGTTATGGATAGATATATGGTTCAATGAAAATGAAGCATAATGTGAATGGATTGGATGTATAAATTTAACTTTTGATAGGTTATACATACATATGGTTACATGATGTATGAAGTGCAAATGAATTGTTTTTGAAGATAATATTAATGAATTAAATGTTATATTTTTTATTTAATTATGCATCAAAGCATAGTGACTATGTTTATTCCTAGTGGAGGATGATGTAGCGACACTCCTCGTACAACTTTTGAAAGCAAATTAATTGATGATTTGGACTTGTATTTCTCTTTAGAATATGCTATAGCTAATAATTTATGTATGCAGGACCAAGGATATTTCTTTGATAGGCTAGAGAAGTCGATGAAAAAATGGTAAGTGGAAAAGTGATGGTTCAAATTAGAGGTGCATGGAAGCCCAACATATGCATTTCATATAGGATTGCATGAATGAGTTTGTATTGCTTGTATAAATTTTATCTCCAAGAATGATTGATAATTATTGCAAAGGAATGAGTGCATATATGCTATTTGCTAGCAATAAATATGTCTAGGGTAAATGGAGCCACCTATCATCTTGATTACTTGGAATTGTTTAATACTTGCTTAGATGTACCATAAAAAATATATAGAAGGTGTTTTATTTTGAAAATAAATTATTAAATTAAGTTATAGTGAAACGAAGCATTCGATACTACATCCACAAATGGTAAATAGGAGTATTAAATTAAAAGTGACTTCCTTGTAAATTGAATAGAATAACTTAAGTGTATTACATACATTGATGTTTGTATATTAATATTATGATTGCTCCTCCTCATATCCTCCATGATGGTGTGAGTGCAAATGGTGGAAACCGTTGATGTACGATGAGGAACTTTGCATGTTAAGCAAAAGAATATGGTTTTAAGGAGAGGGGAAAAAAGGTATTCTGGATAAAAATAAATCACATTATAGAGGTATGATCCAAAGAATATAATGGAAATATGCCATTCCAATAGGTCATACCTACATTCTCTAGTTTATGCTTCTATGGAATCTGTGTTTATTTATTTATTTATTAAAAATTGGTTGTTAAATGACTTTGGATGGGCCTGATGGAAAGGGAAAGAAAAAGTTATAAATTATATTGTGATGAAATTATAGTGGCCTATCTATGTTGTTTTAAGAGTTTCTTTTGACTATTCAAAAATGTGAAATTTGATGTTTGACAAAGGTGATTTAAATAAAATAAAATATTTGTGTATAGTGAGTATTCAATGTTGCAAATTTTGAGTATTGCATGTATTCATTAAATTTTTTTCACACTATTATTTTTAGAAGAATTACTTCTAGTATATGAAATATAGAAAAAGGATATTTGATTTTTAAACTTATGTTTAGAATAAATCCCTATTATATGGTTTCTTGTGGGGCAATGCATAACATAAATAAATATTATTATTGGCTTTGCACTTAAGGAAAAATAATGAATGCATTGGTTGATTGAATGTTTGACAAAGTGAAAGCATATTATGCATGCATAAATACATTGTATATGATCCTTAGCAAATGCAAAATCGGTCTATGTTCACCAGGTATGATGGCAAGGAGGCAAAGCTTGAATATGCATTCTGAATAGAGCAACTCTTGAGGGTGATGATTAATCCAATGAGATAGTCTCTATGAGGATTTTGGAGTTGGTACAAGAGTTAAACTTAGCCAAAGGAATCAGAATTAATGTTAATATTGCTTAGTTTAAGCTTGCTGTGTAAATATCTAAATGATAACTTTGGAAGAAGGAGAACATTCCTTAGTGTAGATGTTGTGAACGTCAAAAAAATCATATATTTTTGGAACACTACTATAGATTTTTAAGAGAGAACATTGTGAATTAATATCATTGATGCATTAAGTAGCCTATAATATTAAATTGAGTTATTTATTTTTTATGTTAATTTGGGTTGATAAACTTAGGACTCTTATACCTTTTTATGTGAACCAAAAAGAATGTGAACAATGTAAATATTGCAGAAAATACAACATAATAGATGTTCTTGTTGTAGGGGTTACCCTGCTATATTGTGTTGAACAAAATCAAGCCACTCTATTTAAAACTTATTTAGAGATTATTGGATATGAGAATGTGAAACAAATATTGAAGTTAAGCCTGAAACAATTGATATTTGTTGATGCTTGAATGTTTGAAGTTTCAATATGTGTTGTTGTTATTGCAAAATATATATTTGGAAGCTTCTTATCTATATACTAAAAACTATATTAGAATATGTATAAACTTCTAAGGTTTGAACCCATTTTGCTTGGGATAATTTGAAATCATAGGAGCAGTTATGAGGGGTTCACTTAATTAAATATCGCTTAGAAAATTGATGCAAATAATTGTGTCTAAATTGAGATGACCATATCTATCATGTTATATCCAAGAGAAACCCATTGGAAATGGAAATAATCATATTAAATCAGTGTAAATTTATTTGGAAATTGAGTAACGAAATAGTGAAACATTAAATCAGGTGCTTAAACTAAGCTTCATTAGGGAAATACTAGATGATGTTGAATAATAAATGGTTTTGTGCAGCTTTCACTCTGGATTCAATTGCTAAAATATTAATATAGAAATCAAATATGTGCATGGTAAATGACTAATAAATGTCTTTGGTAATCTATCCTGGTCACTATTGAATGTAATTATAATTCTATTATGGGCATCATCTTGTATATGCTCAAATATTCCATTAATATATATAGATATCTATATATATATATATATATATATATATATATATATAGAGAGAGAGAGAGAGAGTAATACTTCTTATACACATCCACCATGGGGATTGAACCCGGGTCACATCATAAATATTCCACTAATATTTAATGTTTTAAAATATTTCAATGAAACATAAAGTTGGTTTGATTATTTCTTTTGAATATAATAAGATTTAGGTTTTAGAAATTATATTTTTATTAAATATTATAGTTTAATTAGATTACTTTTTAGATTTTTTAGTTAACCACAATAATTTTATTAAGTTTGGTTGTGCATGCAGTTGCTGACATGTTATTACTATTAAAATTATAGGAGAGATTCATTAGTCATGTAAAATATGTATTGTGTCTTGTAACAATAAAGAATAAGATTCTTTTATTATTGTAATCTGTTTAAAAAGGTTTGATCTAAACCTAGTAAACAATTATGGTAATATTGAGCTATTTTTTATTGAAAGGACTAAATCCTTAAATGTGATCCAAGACTTATAAATGGAAAATATTGGTAAATATTATCAGGAAGGTATGATCATTTGATACACCCAAATCCATTGAGGTGTGGGTATGCATACAATGAGTTTACGAGAGAAATTATAGACTAATAGAATCGGGTAAAACATGCAACTTGGTTAGATATGGTAATGAGAAATGGTATGGGATGCTCCCTCTATGTTTCTTCTTGATTAGTACTATAAAAATTCTCATGTTCCTTTTAACTTAGCTCGATAAGACAAAGAGTTTGGTATGGGATAAACATTCATGAGTTAAAAGAGCATGTGTGATGAAGTCCAAGGTTAGGATATTGACATGGCACTAACTAAATTCGAGTATGAGAATAACCAGTTAGTCACTAAGGCATATGAATATTAATTCTTTCATACATGATTTAGAATAGATCGACCCGTTGGTTGAAGGTTTAGTATGGAAAGGAATGGAAAAGAAAGCATCCACCCTCTAGGTGTTATGGGTCCTAGAGGATAATCTCTACTATGTATTGACCCTCATGGCATAAATAGATGATATAATGAGGTATTTATATTCCACAGAATGACACATATCATGGGATTTGACCAATATTATCAACTTGGGTGATTACCTACAATAGTCTTGGACCCAAAAGAGGACTCATATGTTTTTACTATCTAAAGGATAAAAAATTATTGTTTTGGGTGAAACAAAATTGCTATGAACATGACAACATAATAAAAATGTGAAATAAAATTACTATGAACATGACAACATAACGAAAATGTGAAATAAAATTTCTATGAACATGTCAACATATCAAAACAAAAGTATCATTTAAAAAAAAATCCCTCTTTTAATGCTTGTTCATTTGTAGTACAACCAGACAAGTAGACTTGAGTTGTTACACTACTTAAGAAAATCAGTTTATTTCTAGATGTCGATGAATTTCTCTCGAGGATGCAAAATAGGTTTACTTCAAAGGCTCTTTCCCATAATTGGGATAGAGTGATCAAAGTGATTATGGATTATTTTACTCTTGATCCCTTTTATGACATAATATAAAGATTTCATGCTATGTTTTTTAATCACCTTAGAATATAGATATAGATGAATATTCCTTTATTTCTTTTCCAATCAATTAAAGAGATCATGAAGGAAGTTCTAGGGGGTAGAGGTCTGAACCCCATTCACCAAGTTTTGGTACTACTGATGTTTGAGTAGTTTGCCACTAAGCATGGCCTGGTTGTGGAAGATATTATGATGCTTATTGAAGGTCTACCTATTTTAGTGCTCTTTTCTCTTAAGGAGGATTCAAGAGGTACGAGCAACTTCTAGAGAAACTAGGACATCTACTCCTTTTCCATAGGCTCCAATGATGATAATATTTCTATAAAAAATTATGTTTTGGCAAAAGGAATTACAAGGAAAGGTCCAAGAATTATCTTTCCTGAACTCTCTCCTAAGGAGACTCAAAATAGTGCCAGGTTTGGTGGAATGCTGATATCTTACAGTTTTGATGGAGGTGTTATGAGGAAGTCTAAGCGGATTTTGGGTAAGATATTTATTGAGGAAAAACATGATCCCATGATTTTCCTTTGTGACATTGATCTTTCATCTAGATATATTTATAAGGACAAATAAGTGAAAGATATTTATGTCCCTAACGATGTTGTTGAGGAAAAGAGTATAATTTTCCATAATCTTAAGTTGGTGGAAGTGAAACAACACGTAATTATGGGTTCACTGAAAGTTATTATCAACTAATTGGAGAAAGTGACTTGAATGGTGGGATACATGATCTAGGAGGTGGATATATTGATTAAGAACTAGTTTGGGTCTACCATTTTTGCCTTTCCTAGTTTTCTTTCCTTCTATTTTAGTTGTCTTCGGATATTTTTGTTTTATACCACTGATTCAAGCATTTATCTTTGGCTTTGTGCTACTGTTATTTTTATTTTGTTCTCTCCTTGTTGGAGGTGATGTAAAATGTTGTATAGTATAAAAATAATAATAATAAATAATTTTAAAAATAGTATTAATATATGTATGTTTTTTCATATGGTGGACGAAAGGAGTTTTGAAATGACCTCCAAATATTTTACAAAAAGGAGCTAGTCCCTACCACAAATGGATATTCGAGAGAAACCAAACACTATAAAACATCAAACTTATACTAGCCGCAAAGAGAAACCAACCTTGGAACCAAAGACCCACAAACTCATATTTAATATCATTATATTTTTATATCATTTATTACATTCTAAAGTATTTTTGGTATATATAATGGAAAAGTATTAATATATTTTAAACCTCCTAAAGTTTTGAAATTGAGTCTAAACTCTAGAATGATATGAGATATGTTAATAATTAATTACTACTATAAGTTTTAGTAAATTATTTCATTTATTTTTCAAGACGTAAATTTAATTGCTTATATTTATCTTGTGGTAAAATGAAAATATAAGTTACATAAAAAAAAATTTACACTCTTCACTTACATTATTTTATTTATCTATACATAATATAAAAACAAAAATCAAACCTATGGAGGAAATTTGTACAAATTATGATATGTTTTGCTAATTTTAATATGTGCATGTGATGTTTTACTATTAGATAAACATAAATATAGCTCAAGAGACATCTAACACATTTAAACAAATATAAGTATAATCTATGCTTATAAAGATAAATTAATTATGTGAGATAAGGAATTTGTTTCAGCTAATGTTAAAACAATAGGAACAATTCAATTATGAGTTGAAAATTAGAAAAATTAATTTTACAATCATCACTTATTTGAGGTGGTATTCTACCAAAAGAAGCTAAAAAATATTAAGTTTCTTTAGAACATATGTAGTCTTAAGGAATTATGGAATATGTTTCAAACTCCATTCCCATGATAATATTAATTAGAAGTACAAATATTATTATGATAACTATTTTTACAATGGGAATTTTGTATTTGTCTATTTATATTTGGAAAATGAACAGCCATAATAATACATTAATACTTGTAACTAATGATAAAGGTTGACACCAACATATCATAAATTAGAAAATAATAGGTAATTATTAATAAGTTCTTTGAGTTTCTTCCCAAACAATATAAAAATGATATACTAATAATTTGTTTAAACTAGTTTTCACTATATTGCACTTAAAACATTTAAATATAAATGCTATTCAAAAATATTATGTTGCATTATTATTAGATAATGAAATATTGAGTAACTTATGCAAGTTATTAATTATATTATCTTAATAAAGTTGCATATTTTAAAGATATATTAAAGTGAAAGTAAATAGTTGTAGGCATTTAGGAGGTCATGAGCCATATGATACTATCCTTAGGAGGATGTTTCTCATCCAAATATATAGTTAACCAACCATACTTTAGTTAATGAAGCATGGTATACAACCCTACTCTCTAAGAGCTTTGAAACTTAAATGTTTCTTTAGAGTTCAAAAGTTATCACCATTAAATCCATTCAACTTGTATGTAGTGTTATAAAATAAACTCAAACAAGTGGAGTATTGGTAAGACCTTGGGCACTTACCAAGAGGAGAACTAGGTTCAAACCTCTCGGACATGCCCACTCTAGGGAAAAGGTAGTAGTCTAACTAGAATCTGGTGAGTGTGCATCAACTTGATGATGGTGGTACCAACCTTGAGCCATCGAGGGTGGTGAGTGTGCGTCAACTTGATGATGGTGGTACCAACCTTGAGCCATCAGGGGTCTTTCTCACTCCCGGTTGTGTTTACCAATGCGAGGTAGGTGTTATAGTGGTGATTTGATGCTACGACCATAGGCAATGTGATTTGACCTTGTGACTAGTTGTTCAAAAAGGAAAGGTAGTTGCCAATTCTCTTATGTATCAAAAAATATAACAATAAAAATAAAAATAAAAATAAACTCAAACAAAAATAAATTGATATAAAAATATTATTAATGTGAATTAAGACCTTTTTAAATAATATTATTTACCTTGTAAATTTCAAAAATCTTTAAAAAATAATTATAATAATAATATTAAAATAACAATAATAATAAAAATAAAATACACAAATCAATAAATAAATTATATAATATTGTAATGAAATTAAAGGGATAAAAATATTTAACTACAAATTACAAAATTATAATTATTTCAGTAGCATATTGCTCGTGAATATATCATACAACGCAACACTATGTCTATGTCTTAAGGTACCTATGTTGAAAACCACCGAACATCGTCAAGCGTGCCGTCTTACATTTGCATGATGTGGGCTTTTTCAGGTAAGGTGTTATGTGGCTTAACCAATTTTTTTATTTCGCCCGTATTTACACTTTTCAAGAAGTCATAGACATGGCATATTTTGCAACCTTTACACTTTTAGGTCGTCGCTATAATAGAAGCTCCTTTCCCCTGTTCATTCCTTTGTATTCGGCCTGTCATTTTGGTTTCTTTCTAGTTTCTATAATTCATTAGATATGAGATATAGGTGCATGTTTTGTTACAATCAGGGATAATCTAATGTCTAACAATTTGAATGTCTCCTAGATCTGGGATAAATCTCGTCTCTTGGGTATACTTTTTGTCAAGACATGCAACTCTATACTTTGTGTTTCGTGTTTGGTTGTTATCTTGGGTGCAATGGGCTATAAGAGATTATGGTCTGAATGCTCATATCGTCATCCTATATGAATCATATGGATTTATGCTTAATCCAGATGAGTTTATAAGAAAGTGTATTTAATGGTTAATGTCTAAAAAAATAAAAAAATTACAAAAATCCACCATTACTGTTTATATTCTCGCGTTATGCTCATTTTGTTTCTTTCTTGTTTCTATGCGTTTCAAAAGATAAGCGGTTTAACGGTATTAATTTGGGTTCATTTTTATTAACATCTAATTGCTATATGTATAGATAACTGGCTACCATTTTTAACGAGTTGCCATAACATTTTTTTTATTTAATTGAAATTATATATTCTTCCACACATTAATACCAATTAATGTAATATTTTTTTTCAATTTACTTCCAGCCAGCCAGTTCCAAATAAGATTATAAGTGTGACAAGGGTAAAACAAGAGACAAGTATTCAGAATCAATACTCTAAGTTCTTATTTTCAAACCAATTTACATATTTTATTGCCGAGGTTTCTCACCAACCTGATAACCTTATTCAGTGAAGCATACTCACATGTCCACAGACTCACCATTATCCTGCAATCAAACACGAACATAAGCATACACCATAGATCATAAATCATGCATCTGCCTGCAAATATCTAGAGCAGAATTTACCTTCTTAGTTAACTCTCTTTCGGGCATTTGAAACCAGGAAGCGGTTTCATACCGCACTTAACTAAGAGTTCAAGAGACAAGGGAAGCATAATTTCCAGATTAAGGAGTTTAATCTCAATAGTTGTGCACAAGCACAGTGCTGCCTCTAGCTCTACAACACCTTTCAGGACCGGGCAGCAGTTGTGGAGAACATTATCACCAATATTTCCGTGTACCAAGCTAAGCAAATCAACACAGACTCCCAGTTTCAAAGCATTCAGCGGACACGTATGGCTTCTAACAGGGGACAGGCTGGTTGCCATGGTGATGAGAAGTACGATGAGTAATGCTCTGGCATTTGTCATCCTCAATGCCTGAGAGAGACACAAAACAAGGTACGGAAAGGGAATGTCTATTCTTCGACTTCAGGGTTGAAAGAGATGGATCCATTGCTTAGAATTTATAGGCTGACGATGCTACAAGGCCATGAATTACTCTAGTCCTGTGGCAAATATCTCATGTGATTCAATGTGCAATGTTTCTGATCTTTCTTCTTAATGAATATACCTTAACCTGGCATGTACAGGGCATTCATTATACAATTCAGTGAGAGATTGATATTATTATCTTTAGCGGGATTTATTGATAGGGGATTTTGATACTATTGCTGAGATGTAAATATATTGGCCATATTCACCATGGGTGCATGCGTGTGAGAAGGAATAAAATCTAAATACAGGTACCACATCAAAATCAGTATGTCTGTCGTTGGTGCAGTGCATGCTGAGAGGAATCACTCATCCAATAAAGGCAGCCTGGATGATTCTTTTCTTAATTACTACTAGAATAAATTTTGAAAACTTAATGTGAAAGCAAAGAAAAAAAAAGTAAATCTAAACCTAGAAAACATCATTTATTAGTTTACAAAAGTCACTTAGTATATATAATATTGTATTTAGTATGAGTTGATTCATTCATGCTCCTTTTGGTAGATCATAACTTATATATGGTCTTAGATTATATAGAGTGAAGTAATGTGTTATTGTATTGCAATGCAACTGAATAATAAATGAATTTTAATTAGTTGAAATCGGTTATATATAATTAAGCAATTGGACAAATATAATGTTGAATAGTTTTGTATATCCTGTTTTGTGTTTGTTTTGCATGATATTTTTTTTTATAAAGTAATATTTGAAATCATAGGTTTCTTTTTAGGAGAGAACAAAGAAAAAAAGAAAAAAATAAGTTAATGTAGAAAGAGTATTAGCAACAATTCAATAAAAACTAGAAGTTGAGAGGGTAGTTATTAAAAGAGTAGAGACAAGGATTAGAGAATATCTTGTTTGATCTAAACTTTGTAATATTTATTTTGAGAGAGATTATGTTATGCTGATTTTTAGATTCAAAATTGTGAAGAGAGCAAAATCTAACATAAATAATGGTTTAATATGGTTAGTAGTAGTAGTTTAAATCCTATTCAATCTCTTGTTCCTCTGTTAAATGGGTATAATTATGTGTTTTGAAGCATTGATGCAAAAAAACTATAACAAGTTTGATCATGACAATTTGGTTTTAGGTTTGGTGTAAAAACTAGGACTTTGAAGCACTTATAGAATGGCTTAAGTAGGATGTTGGAGCAATGATTAGAGTTAATCCTACATCCAATTCATAGGTAAGTTAAAGGAGGAGCTAGAAACTTCTTGGTAGAGCAACCTTAATGCATGGAGTTCGTAGATTCAATTTTTAGCTTGTCTATACCTTAACATGGTATGAGAGCTGATGAAAAACATAAGAACACTAAGAGAAGCCCTAGAAGAGAAAGTGTAGTAGCAGGTGGATTGTCCCCAAAGAAGAGGGAGTGATGAGAATCATTGGATAAAATTTATGTGTGATATAAGCAATGCCCCAAATAGAAGAGAAGAAAGATGAATATTTTATGTGGAAACAACAGAGTGAACCTTGTAAGCAATGATCTACTTTATTACACCTTGTAGTTGCAACATGGCTATCCATAAAGTCTATTAGGATGAAAATATTACCATTACAACGCTTTTGATTGAATCAAACTTATATTAAAAAAAACACTAATAGAAGGTTTGAATAAATAATAATGTAAATGCACTACATTGCATAGTGTATATGTATGTGCAATAGCAATAGCAAGGTAATTCAAAAATAGCACTACAATACTTGAGTCTCTCAAAATAACAAGTTTTTATTCGAAGAAATAAAAAATTGAAATACTAAGCATTGAAGAAGAGAAAAATGTTCGAAAAAGTAATACTTAATATAAAAATAAATTTGAAAGTGTTTTTTCTTTTTTTTAAAAGAAAAAAAAATAGAAAAGCAATTTTGATATATAAAAATAGAGAACAAAATTAAAAAAAATAAATGCAAAGATAAAAAAATAAATCTAAATATAAAACAAACCATCTATTAGATTATAAAATTCATTTGTAAACAATAGTTGATCCATCTGTTCTCTGGGTGAATCATCCGACCTATATGGTTCATAATTTGATTAGATTATATGAAATAGTTTATAAAATTCATTTGTTAACATTATATGGTCGATTAGATTATATTAAGTGGAGTAATATGGCCATAAATTATATAGTTGGATTACATTATATGAAATGAGGTGATATGGCACAAAGTATAAAGTTGATTATATTATATAAACTAGAGTGATATGGCCACAGCCTATAAAATATATTCAAAATTGCAGTAAATCAACGAATAAAATTTAATTTAATTAAATATAATTAAATAATTAAATAAACAAAATTCTAAACAATTTATATTTTATCTTTTCTTTTTCCTGCATAATTTGTTCTTCTCTGCAAACCAACAGATGACAGAGAAAATGATAGACTGAACCTCTAGAAATCAATATCACTTAACTACAGTGTTGAGTGTAGACATGAATGAGCTTGAAAAATATAATTTATAATAATTTAGTTTTCTTGGCGTAATGAAATAAAATAAATTTAATGAAATTGTGGTTTGAACCTTTATTAAAGATTGTAACTAAATATTTTATTTATAAAAAATAAATAATTTAATCCTATGAGAAACCAAAATAAAATATTCACCCATCAAATAAAGGTACAGTTGACCATCTTACGCTCTATAAGTGTGCCTAATTGATGACAATGTTTTGAAATTTTAAATAAGAAATACGACACGAGAATTATATAAGAGCTACGATTAGAGAAGCATATATTTTCATATAATCTCTTATCTCTGACATTGTAAACGTTTTTCAAAGCTACATTACGTTACTTGAGAAGACTTAGCTTTTAACCTGAAAATTTCTTGAACATCGTTTAAAACATATTCTATCATTTGGGGAGTAGAATGAGCTTGGCTGATAAGATACAGCAATCCTGTTCAGTAGACTTAATGTACATAATCAAATTAGCAAGGTGACTGACTTTATTGAGAATATTTAAGTTGATGTTTAAATTATTAATAGCATAAGAAGGCATGTATGTTTTTAAAAACAGTTTAATGGAAGCAAGTTATTACGTAGATTGTTCTGACTGCATGTCGCCTTATTGAAAACGTCCTTTGAAGTAGAGGGTCAACATCAGACAATCAATCAAAGCACACATGTTGGATCTAGCATTTATATAAAAGCGTTAATAACTTACATGTTGGATCTATCGCAATCATCAGCTCAGCATGATGGAACCTCTAGTTGGCCAAATGGAAGCCTTTGTCCTTAAAGCCACGTTCTTTTGCGTACGTTGGACAGTGGACACGTTGCTTTTTCATTTTAAATTATGCGTACGTTGGAGATTTAATTTGGACAAAGAATTTAGACACCTAAAATTCCTTAAAAGTTTCAAACTTTTAGAAAAACAAATCGAGATAAAAAATTAAAGATTTGTTTCTTTTTTTTTAAATAGATAAGTATTAATCTCGAGAGAAATTTTAATCATGGAATAGGTTACTAGATTTACAACATCACATATTACAAAGAAAAAATAGTAATTAAATTATTTATATATATTTAAATAGGTTGAAAAACTGGGGTATATGGTACCACCTTTTTCTTGAATTAAACTTGGGTCTTTATTAGAAAAGCGCAAAGTTTTTTTTTTTTTGGTAGTATTAATAACGAAGAGGGTTTTAAAGGATCCCACAACCAATACAGACAAAAGCCACCAGGGTAAGAAGAACAAAACCTCATCAGGAAAACATGAGGTAAACCAAAAAAAGACTGCTGACACCAAGCCCCCAGGGCACAAAAGAAGGGAGAACTGAGATAGTTCTACACCAACTTATCCAAAACCTAAGCAACAAAAGCAGCTAAACATATTACATTTTTAGACAGATCTAAAGCCAATTTCAATGAGCTCCACAACTTTCTTTGATTGATGTCAATTAACTTTAAATCATGAAAAATAGAATGTTTAAAATCCTCAAAAGCCTCCAGAGCATAGACCTCCTCCATAGATTTCTCCTGAATGCAATCTCAAGGAAGAACATCAAAATTAGGGAGGGTAGAGAGATGGGGGGTGATCACTCTCATTCCCCTTGCAGTGTAGATGCTTATATTTACATCAACCACTAACATAAGCAGAACAGGGTGGCCTCAGGTCCAACTTTGCTGAATCTTCCATGATCTCTTTAGGGGGAAAATCAAACTTGAAAGTGGGACTAGTAGAAGGCGTAAAGGCTTCCTCATCATAAGCCTTTCCCCTCACACCTTTGGTAGAAACTTGAATCTTCTTGGAAATCTTCTCAGAACCTGTCTCAAAGGTAAAGGAATAAATGTCTTGACTGCAGTTAAAATTTATCTCCGAGTCCAACCTAGAACCACCACCAAGAGAACCAGGAGATTTTGCCACCATCTTAGCGCCACCAACCAAGGGACTAGGAAGATCTGCAAAAGGCTTGAGAATATCATTAGCATTTAAACCACATTCTAAGGCAACCTTCTCAAACACCAACAACACAAGGCCTTGATGAATAGGGGTCTGACCACGACCACCTTGAACATTCAAAAAGGACTTCTTCATTGACTAGAAAAGAAACAAAGGAATATTCATACTAGCTTTACATCTCAAATGATTTAAAAACATCGCATAGAAGCTCCTAATTATTTCATAGGAAGAGTCAAGGGTAAAATAGTCCATAATAACCCTTGCAACCCAATCCCAAGGAGGGGGTAGGACCACAATGCTAAAACCATTTTGTACCCTAGGCAGGAATTCCTCCTTGTCTAAGAAAAGACTAATCTCCTACAACAGAGAATGTCTATCATGGTTGTGATAGGCTCCATCTAACACCAGGCCGGTAGTCCTGCTAATGAGCTCCATCGTAACCTGAAATGACCAGGAGCCAATTCTGACCCAACCATCATTCCACGTAGAAACCATCCAGTTAGTAAGTACCAAGATATGATCGTGAAACATATGAATACACTCCAGAAGATCTCCCTTTACTAGGATAACTTTAACCTCCTCATCAAAATAGATAGATGTGGGATCTAAATGGGGCTTACACAATTTAAGTTTAGACGGATAGATCTTTGCCTTACCCAACTCATGTTAAACCAAAAAAACCTAAACATAAAGAGGATGGAAAAGACTAGAGCATCAACATTCACACCATCAAGAAAACTTCAACGAAGAAAAACCTAGGGCATAATGAGGTACATAAGCAGAAGCCTCACCCTTGAAGTCAACATTTGAATGCCAAAAGAGGGCTTGGGAGGCACAGACAGGGAAAAACAAAAAGTCTTGGGAATAGTCACCAAGAAAAATAGACTGTCCTCATGAAAGAAAGCAAAAAACCACACCACGGGCTACTTGACCAAACCCATCATGGGGAGGAACAATGTAAACAACAAGAGAGAGCGGCCAAGACTACCGAGAAGGTGCCCAGAGGATGAAGGAAAGAACCCCAAAGCCCAAGAGGAAAACTCCAGAAAGAACTCCGAGAAAGGGCCAGGTGTCCGTAAAATGAACACAATAACAATAGGTGTAAAGCTCCACCAAAATACCCTAGCCAAAAAATTGCCATGCGAGTGTAGGCAAAAAATGCTCCTCCCATAAGAAGAGAAAGTGATCAAGGGATTTGCTCAATTTTGACAGTTTTGATAGTTTACCCAAGTTTTGTAAACCATACAGGTAGGGGCAAACTATACAACCAGTAAGGCAAACTGTACAACTAGGAAAGCAAACCATACAATGCAACTTAAAATCATACAAAGCACACTGAAATGCAATAAAATTGATGGGAAATGTAATTTCAGGATGAAATGGCATATAAGTTTGCTAATTAATGTTTTAAACTTCGTAAAAGTCTAAATTTATGCATTCTATTATGGATAGGCAGTTGTAAATAACTAATTGCCTCAGGAACCACTTTGGAACAGCTTGGGAAATGTTATATAGGGCCCCATTTTAAAATTCGTAGGTTTGATTGCTAGTAGAGATGTATTG
The DNA here is from genome assembly GCA_028583015.1 of Wollemia nobilis. Taxonomy (NCBI): domain Eukaryota; kingdom Viridiplantae; phylum Streptophyta; class Pinopsida; order Araucariales; family Araucariaceae; genus Wollemia; species Wollemia nobilis. The sequence continues at coordinate 1,252,616 of JAQPPZ010000152.1, forward strand.
AGTATTTACTAGTTATAATCCAAGGAGATAGTTCGTTAACCTCTTAGTTATCGTAATAGATTGATATAAAAACCATGTAGTAATTGCATTTATGATATAATAAAACACAATGGAATATGAACACACTTTTTACAGGTTGTGTATGATTTTAGGAATGATGGATGAGGATTTATGGTGTAAACTCATCTACAAGAGACCAACAAAATGGACTCCAATCACATAACACAAATGCAATAATGGAAGAAAACTGCCAATTGATATTATTCTCATTCCTAAATTCACACCCCTTATAAAAAAATATTACAATACATCATATAGCAATCGAAAACCAAAGAAACCGTAAAGAAACCCTAAAAGTATATTTTTTCTAAAAACTGCTAAAAATATATCTTTTTCCTAAAAAATGCTAAAAATAGAAATGAGTCATATTGCGCCCAAATTCAGTGCACACATCCCTCTTACAATAATGAACCTTAATTTAAAATATTTGGTCTCAAATTAAGGTATAACAAAATATAATAAATTTCTAACAGCCAAAAAAACCTAAAAAACCTAGGAAGCTATTCTAAAAGCTAATTTTGGGGCACTAGATGTTGGATTTAGGTCTCGAAAACATGATTTGTATAGGGTTACGAGGATCAAAGATCATCCAAATGCATAACATGCACGTGGAACCACCTGTTAAATTTCAAGGTAAATGAGCATAAGGTTCACAAGTTATGTCTCTGGTAAGGTGCATCATTCTCCTCTAGTGAAAAAGAACTCAACTCCTGCAAGTTCAGCTGAATTGAAATCCTATAGCTTCTGGTTATCAATTTTCTTTAGCTTTGACTCTGAAACCCAAGTGTTATCTAACTATGGTAATCCTTCCCACTGAACCAGGAATTTGTTGTAGCTCCCATGTCTGGTGGTGATCACCTTTTTATCGAGCACCTATGCAACTCTATATTTTTTCTTCTTAGACATCTATCATGCCCAATTTACTGTCCCTTGTAATTCACATCGTCGAAAGTACCAGGATACTAAAATGAATCAAAAATATTAAAATTGGGTAAAATATCAAATTCATCGGGAAGCTCCACTTTATAGGCATTATCATTGATCTTCTTCAAAATCCTGCACGACCCAATTTTCTTAAGTTTTAGTTTGTTATACATCCCCTTAGGAAATATTTATTTCCTAATATAAACCATGACCATATCACCCTCTTCAAACACTTTCATCCTTCTGTGTGCATCAGCAGACTCTTTGTAGTGAGCATTACTATTCTTCAATTTTTCCCTCACTAACTATTACACTTTCTAGATATGCTCAAAAAATGCTTTTGCATCATCACTAACTTGTTGCCCAATTGGTAACTCAACCAAATATAATACACCTCTAGGATTTTGACCATAAATAATTTGAAAAGGAGATTTACCTATTGACCTATTCACTAAATTGTTGTATGCAAATTCAGCTTATGACAAGGCTAAATCCCATTGTTTTGGTTTTTCTCCAACTATGCATCATAAGAGGTTTCCCAAGCTTCTGTTCACTACCTTTGTTTACCCATCAGTATATGGGTGGTAAGCACTACTAAATTGCAACCCGATATTCAACTTTTTCCACAACATCCTCCAAAAGTGACTCAAGAACTTAGTATCCCGATCAAAAGTAATAGTCTTTGGAACACCATGCAACCACATAATCTCATCAAAGAATAATACTGCAGTCCTAGTTGCATCATTAGGTTTTTTACAAGCAATGAAATGCACCATTTTTTAAAATCTATCTACCACAACAAAAACTGAATCCTTACCCCTCTGTGTCTTGGGGAGGAAGTTTCCATGGCTTTTGTAAAATCATTTGAGAATTTAGATTTAGTACTTAAGTTGTTATGACTATCATCTCATGCAAGGACCATTCTAGTGGCATATCCATTATTCTTTAAAGTCTCATCACTTCCCTTATTTACCTCCTTATTTGTTAATATATTGTGATATAGGTATTTAGTTCAATATGAGTATGAAGTTCTTGTATTATTAAAAAAAATTCATTGCTACTACATTGACTATTGTTTCTTATGAATAAGGTAATTCTTTCATCACTAGAATTGCTATAATTTATTTAGCAATCTCTTTGTCATTCTAGTGATGTGAAGTTCCCTTCAATATCACACCATAATAGTTCTATTACTTCATTTGTAATTGGTGGATATTGCGTTAAGCACCTTGGTTCCACTTGTGACCTGTCATCCTCACTAGAAATTTATCTTGAGCCTTTCTAATGTTTCTATTATCTCCCTTGTACCTAGGGCACCTCTTTTTTTTCTTGATTTTATAATTCAAGTAATTAAATTGTAAAATCAAATTCTTGAATTATTTATATTTGAAGTATTGTGTTATGCACTTGTAATATCTCATACTCCTCTTGCAATTATTGTGCTTTAAGGAACATATGTTATTGCATCCTTCATAATTATTTTTCTTGTTGAGGAAACTATTGATCCTCCAACTAAGGATACACAATTGCTTCCATTGGTTGGAAGGCATCTTCCTCTATCTTAAAGTTCATTATCAAAATGCTACTTCTAAATTTTTTTTTTTAGAGGAATTTATTATTGCTCTTCTTCTTCAATTTTTTCTTTCCCATCCGTAAACCTCACATGTACTTTCATTATTCTCCTTTCACTAGGGTGAGGTGCTAATTCTAATTAGCTATATTTTCTCTCCCTTTGCAAATAAATGTGTAATACCAATATCATATTCCTCTTATTGAGTATTCTTATTATTATGGGTTGGTTGCTATTGTTCATGAAGCTCAACCTCTTGTCATTGTATCCATTCTATTTCATTTAAAGTGATGAACAAGCATTATGCTTTATATGGTCTTAAATTTGAACCATTTATCATTTTGGGTATCATCATTCCATACAAATTCTACAATTTAACTACACCATTACTCATCACATCTATTACTTTGAAGATACTAAGCCATAACATCTTCAATTTCCTTGGCTTGATTTATTGCTTACCATTATGTTTTAAAACTAAATCACCTTGATTAAGTTCTATATTTCAAAGATGATTATCATGCCACATTTTTTTTCTCTTTTGGTATACTTAAATTTTTCATTGTGCCATGACTTGTTTTTCATATAACTTTATCAAAGCTACCCACCTTTACTCTAAACATTCTTGGTCACATAAATAATGTTCCACGACTATCTATAAACTAGGTACCAAGAATTATACTGGAACCATTACCTCTTGATAATACATTAGCTAAAATAGAATATGGTTTATTGTAGATTTAAATGTTGTTCTATATGCCCATAAAATAAATGTAAACCTCTCCTTCCAATCTACTCCCATTCCATAAGTTTTTTACAACATAAAGACTCAAATTTTGTTAGTTGCCTCTACTTACCCATTTGCTTCAAGGTATTATGGACACGAAAATGAATACAAAATCCAAAAATATATCATCAAATTCTTTATAACCTCATTAACAAAGTGACCACCCCTATCACTTGTTATTTGTAGTAGAATTCTAAATCTTGTGATTACCTGCTCATATAAGAAATATGTTGTACTCTTTGTCGTATCATCTAGTAATGTCCTTACCTCTACCACTTTGGTTAGGTATTTTTTTGCTACCATGATATAGCGATAATTCTACCTTTGGGTTCTTTTTTAGTTGCCCTATAAAATTCAAACCCCATATTTCAAACAATTATTGAGGTTGTGATGGATGTAAGGGTATAAAGTCATGACATAATGGTTTCCCCACTCTTTGACAGGTGACACATGCTTGAACATGTTCCTTTGCATCATGGTATAGTGTAGGACACCATAATCCCAAAAAAATATCCTCCTACCATACCTTAATGAGATTATTTCAATGTTATTTTATATCCCTCTTTCAATATGCCTCTTCTCAAAATGCCATCTACATCAATTTTATACAACAATACCACTGTCAACTGAAAAGGTGCTAAGTTCATTATTACTTTAGTTTTATTTACCACTATCATTCTAGATGAAATTCTCTTATGGATATATATCCACATATTAACTTATACCATGATGGTATCACATTAATTGTAAAAAACTAAGCATAGGGAAACTCATCTGAAACTCTTGTTCTTGTAGGTTTTCCAAAGTTAATTCTTGCTAAATGATATGCTATTACATGTTTTTAATGGGGTCTAACCACTACCCAAAATACAAATTCCTACAAGGTGACAAGCCACCTACTATATCGCCCCTAAATCACTAATTTGTTAATAAGCTACAATAGAGTTTGATGATCTAAATAAGAGGTAAATGGGTTTGCCAATAGGTAATGCCTAAACATTTTTACTGCATATACCATTCCCAAAGCCTTTCATTCTATTGTACTATAGTTTTCTTTTGCACTTGATAATAGATGACTTGTAAAATAAATAGATTTATCCATATTGATTTGTTACTCTTGAGCCAATTCACAACCTATTGCAAAATTAAATACATAAATTTAATTATGGAACTCTTTATCCCAATATAGAAATACCAAAAAGACACTATATACAAGCTTTTTCTTTAATTTCCCAAAAGCTCCTTGATGCTCCTTTTTCCAACTAAAAGGAATTTTTTTTTTTTTTAGTGAATCTAATGGATAGGACACATGTGCATAATTTTTTATGAACCTTCAATAATACCCTATGGATCCAAAAAATATTTTTAAAGAACTAACATCATATGGTTCTTCCATATTTAGAATGACGTAACTCATATTATGATCTAGCTTCAATCCTTAACTACACACTATGTATCCCAACAACTTCCCATATCGTATCATCAAAAAATATTTTCCTAGGTTCAAATATATTTGTGCATTTCTACAATGACTCATACATTCACTTAGAGCCAGTAAATGATTCTTACTTCTACCATATATAGATCAATCATCTAGGAATATCTATAATTTTACTATTTTCAATTGATCAAATATGTATAAAATAACTCACTAAAATGTGGAAGGTGCATTGCATAGCTTGTATGGCATTCTATTTAAGCATAAATACTATTTTTCATGAAAAACATAGTATTTATCTTATCTTCTCTTGCTATGCTAATCTGATTGTATCAAAAAAAAAACCATCCAAGAATGACTAAATTTCATGTCCTATTACTTCCTTTAAGATGGAATTCATAAATGGAATGGGAAAGGGATCCTTGATCATTACTATATTTAGGGTATAAAATTCCATGCATATATGAATCTTGTCCTCTTCCTTATTCAAGGTGACCACAACAAGTGAAACCCATTTTCTTGTGGGAGCTTTAATAATGATATCAACATGCATCACTTCTCCATTTCAGCATTTAACAATATTGCATACTTTGGGTTCATTCTATAACGTCTCCTTCTAATTGCATGTGATCCTAGAAATAATGAAATATTATGGATATATAAATTTAGTGGTATCCATTTCAAATCCTTATATGTCCATGTGAAACATACTTACATTCCAATAATATTTTAAAAGTTGTTGCTCTCAACACTAGGTCCCAGTCACCTCTACACTAGATCAATATGAGTTCAATGACAATCCCTAAATTTAATTTCACTATTTGAGACCCATATTTAATAGTTTTTCGATCTTCCTTAACTTTTTCCACATTCTCTAGATGCACTAGTTTTGCATCTATCTATGCATCACCAATTGTATATTCCATAAATATTTTGGATAGTATCCATTTTCGTGTCCCCCTTTATTTGGTTTCTTACTAACCTTCTTTTCATCCTAAATTTATTTAGTCTCTTGTGTATTAATACAGAGGCAACTAGGCTAAAACACCTCATAATACTCCATATTCCAATGGAGAAGTCTGCTATTCGATCAACCTTGATACTCACTATATTCCTTAAAGGTACAACATTCCCTCTTCATTGGGTTCATATTATTCTTCCTCACTTTCAATATTATTTAAATTTTCTAATGCCTCTTCATATGTTGATGATATGACTACCTTCATGTTCTCTATATTTGGGCAATAATACATAAATGAACCATCTTGTTATGAGTCCATGAGTCCATTAGTTGGAGGTATTTATATTTTATCCATTAGTTTCTTTAGTCTCTAGTTATTGTTAGCTTTTGATGGGATAATAGTACAAGAAAAACAACCACAAGATGAAATATAACTAATCTGATAAAATTATAAACTAATGGCACAATAATATACAAGAAATTAATAAGTTAAACATCTGCAAATAACTCAAAAGTATCCTATTAATAAAAGTGATGATGTTAGGACAATTCTATATAATGCACATGAAGACTCCATGAAAAAATATCAAAGGACTACGTTGTACCATGCTACTAAACCATATGACACACTCTCTATATTTACTACTACATTAAAAACACTCAGTATGAGGCCTTTATATAGGAAGATAGATTCCTTGGCCCTTACTCTACCTATCTATCTAATGTACAAGTGGAATCCTTGCATATTGGCACTTGTGTATTTATTACAATACTTTAAGTAACTACATACTTTTACTCTAAAGTAAAATCCTACTCTAGTAATGTACCAAAGGTGGTACATTGATATGTACCCAATAATGTAATATATTCTGTAACATCTACCTGTATTACATTTTTTGGGTATTGAAGACTTTTATTTTCAATATAGATCTTCTATATTGTAATGGATTTTGAGTTTTCCTTCTCCATTGTCTATGTATTGTTCAAGCAAGCATTTAGTGTCTTCTTAAAAATGCTATATTTGTCGAGAGAGATTTAAATTCGTTATCATCTGTAAGATATTCTAGTTCTTAAATTTCTTGAATCCTTTGAGCTAAGTGTACCTTCTAATTTCCTTCTTGATATTTCAATTGAGGATAAGTGTATGGTTGCTAAAATTGTTGTTGATGAGGATTATTTTGATGTTGATATTGTCTTGGTTGGAATACCTTATTTGGTTAACTTTCCTTATTTTATATAATTTCTATAATTCTGGTTTGTATTATTTAATTTGCATTAATTAGTGTTAATACCTTTTATCCTGCATCCATGACAATATCTATTATTCCATGGTCTTTGTCCTTTTGAGGATGAGGTAACATTTTATTGTGGAGTATCTTTTTAATCCAATGCACTATTAGTCATTTCATCCTTCATTTTATTTTCCATCTTATATTATTGAAGAATGTCAACTAGCTCATCAAATGATATATCTTTACATAGAATTTGTACATATGTAACTAGATGTTTGTAGTTGTCTAGAGGAGCTCTCATGGTTACTTGAACATGAAATTTATCTTTAACCTCTTCTCCTAAAGTTAATAATTCTCCTTTAATACCTCCTACATTCCTTAGGAACAACTCTACACTTTCACTACTATTCATGTTTAGGTAATATAATTGAGTTTGAAGATTTAGGATAGTAGCTTTATTTTTCCCCTCAAATATTTTTTCTAGGGTTTTTCAAGCTTCTATAGAAGTTCATGATGAATTGATGTAAGGTTGTATTTGATATATGATGGAAAATTTTATTTTAATTAATAATTTTGTATCATTCTCTTCAAAATTCTAAATCTCTGTATCACCTGAATTAGATTTAGTAGTTATTCCTTTGATAATTTTCCAAAGATTCTCAACTATTAAAATTGTCCTTGTTTTTTTTCCATGAGGAGTAATTTGGACCTTTAAGTAGTTTATATTCTATAAGTATGAATTTATGTGTTTTCATGATGATATTTGGCTATATTATACCTCCCTAATTTATAGTATGTGAATTATTTTGATAAAACCTTTCTAGACATAGGTTTTGTAGGATTCTGTCTTCCTAGTGGTTGGAATGTGTTATAAATTTTATAAAGTGCTCAACAAGTAATAGTTCACCTTTTGGGTTGATTTTGTAATATTTTTTAAACAATAATAATCAACTCATACTTCACCTTACTATTCTAATGAACTATGTTCTTATCAATTTGAAGTTATCTATGATTTGATTTTTTGTCCCTTTAGTATGAGTATGTGAAAAGTGTAAGTAAATAATTTCAACTCCTTTAAGTAAATAATGAGATTCCTTTTATATCCCCTAATATCCAATAGTTTAATATTTCTAAATTCCAATAATCTATGTTTGATGTAGTATACCTTATATCTCCCTAATTTTAGAATTTTAGAAAATAATGATATTTGCAATAATAATTTGTTTCCAAGTAGAAAACCTTATACCTCCTATGATATTAATTGCAAATATTGTATTTTAGCTAGAGTGATAATACTATTTAAGAATAATAATATTACCTCCTTGATTTGCTCTCAAATATATTAAGGTTTATTTTGCAAATAAATTTAAATGCAAAATATAATGATAATTTCAACCTTATATTATCCCTTATTACTCCTTATGAAAGCAAATTAATAAACCTATATAAAATAATACCTTAGTAAGGTTTATGAGCATTAAAAATCCTTGAAATACAATGTATTCTACTGTTATTTTATGATAGGATAGTGGATGTCCTATTATGATAGTCTTAAATGTACCTTTGACTCCTTGACTTGAAGCTTTGAATACACTCTCACTTAATACATGCTTAGAATATTCTTCGACTCTCTCTAGGAGTGCTCATTTTTATGGTGGCTACAGATGTGTTACCACCTTATTTATGGGTGTGCCAAGTGGGATGAGGTATTACCAAGAATTAATTTTCTCTTCCTACAGTAGAACTTGTATTTGAGGAGCATTAGACCATGTGGTTCAAGATGAATTCCTTCTTGATGAGTATTTGAAAATTCTTGGATGCTAGGGCAATTATGGAAGACATTATTTGGATGGGCATATTTATTTGAGCATTGGAGATAAGATGAGAGTGTTACGCGGTTGAGTTATCTTCCTCGTTGAGCATGGGCATTAGGATTTAAATATTCTCTTACACATTTCTACCAAGTTCCACAATATTCTCTCCTTGTCAAGACAAGTGTTTTATCCTTCTTTGCATGCACTCTTTTCTTAAGTGTACCAATATATTAAGGCTTATAAATGTATTCTTATGAGATATTAGAAGATTTCTTTTTCAACCTTTGTGATAGAAAATTGTGATATGGCTCCTCTTTTTCTCCTGATGTATTCCAATAGGGTTGGTTCCAACTATGAACATTATCAAGTATTGTAATGGTGTTCCCTCTTGTATGTTGTTTCTTCCATGTTAGAGCATTGGTAAGATGCTCCATGTTATATGTAGTATGTGCTACATTGTCCTTTTTATTGTCCACATTTCAATGCATACTAGTTTCTTACGTAGGATTGTTGTTATTGCTTGTTGTGTAGATATTGAGTTGGTGTCTTGATACACCTTGGTGATTCAGATATTGAGATTTCTAGGACTGGATCTATTCTCAAACACCTTGAGTGTGTTTTCACCTTGCTAGTAGTGGATTTTGATCCCCTTTGGAATGACTCTCTACCCTACCTGAATTTTTCTTCTCAAAATTCAATGATGTGGCTACTTGAAGAGCGAGTTCTTATTATTGTAATAGTGTCTTTAAGACAGTATTTCTTTGTCCTATTTTACTATAATAAAAAGAAAAAAATTGGTTTCAATTTAATGCAAAACCCTTTTGCAATATCATATTTTACACTGAAGTTATGTATATCCTATTGAAGCTTCACTTGCTTCTTAAATATGGCGATACTCTACTCTATTCCTTGAGAGCAAGATGTAATGTATTGTTACCTTCTTTATTGGATAACACTAACCTCTAACTCTTTACTTGGATAACTTTTGCACCAATGAATCCAAGATATTAACCATAAAACTAATTTTATAGGTTTAACTAGACACTAATGTTCACTTTAACTAAAAACTCCTTAGTGAAATTTGAATAACTAATGTAGCGTAAAAATAGTTTCTCCTTATCACTCTTGTAATTGAACCGTCAAAGTAACTTGAAATATACACTATTTTTCAATACAACTTAAAATGCTTAGTGCATATTAAGAGATTCTTAAAACAACTAGTATAGTGCAATATTGATATCACCTTATCACTCATTCTAATGAACCTTAAATTATGTACTAGTAATGTCTGCAACTTAATGTATTCTTTTTTGTTTCAATATAAATAATAATAAGATGATATATCAAACTTCTATTTAATGTGCATGTATTTAAAACATAAAATAAAATTTCTTCTATGCTCTCTTTAAGACTATAATATGCAACCTTCTCTTTGCAAATTCTTGAAACTCTAATAAGGTGCTTAATGAAACTTGATAACTAACCAAATAATTGAAGTTCAAATAGTGAACCTATTTGCACCCAAGTTGCTTATCTTAATGAACTCTGTAGATGAAGGATTGCAAGGTTATTAGATTCAACTTATTGATGACTTTAACTAGATAAAATGGTAGCTCTTCTCCAAAAACCCTCTAACTTGCTACCCTTTAACTATAGTAGGTGATTTTGATTCTCCTTCAAGATGTATCCTAGAAATATAAACATTGATGATATCCTAATTACTACTCTTTTACAATCAATATTATCCACTAAATATTGTCCTTGAAACAAAAATATTTGGTAGGAAAATCCTCCAAATGTAATTGAGTTTTTCTTCAATATCCCTTTAGTATTTTGTTGTAGATTCAGTAAACCCTATCTTTTAAATGTGCCTTCTAGCTATAAAAGATAATCTTCAAATATTTTGGATTTGGTAGGGTATTTTTTAATCTATTATAATTCAACCTCCTTGTCTAATTATGACATCCATATAGGTATTCATATAAAGAATATAAAATATTGAGGTATTATAAAATTTTACTAATTCCTTTCCAAATATTTCTCGCTTGGCCTTGTTTTCGGATGGTTATAATTGTCCTAATTTATTCACTATCAAGAATATCTCCTTGGTAGTGAATCTATCCAATGAGGTCTCGTAGGAGCTCCTCCAATTGCCTTCTATGAAGTCTATAATAATGATATCCAAGCCTTCTCCTTGTTTCTCCTTAAGACTTATCCTAAGCATTCAATCTTGTAACTCTTATGGTCTTCCAAATAAGACCTTTATTTCAACCTTATACAATGGAAGTGTTGGTAATGAGATATTCCTCTCATATATGTGTAGTATAATACTTATAGATATTGGAACAGGAGCTTGGTAGTCCCTTTTCACTCTACAATTTGCATGCTTCGATGGAGATCACCAATCTCTAATCTTATAGAACTAGGAGTTATTTAATGAGAACTCTCATAGGTCTTATTTAGTTTATCCAGATGATTTATTTAATTTTTAATGGAGATCACTAATATCCTATCTTATTTTGGAATCTTATCTAGAGTCTCTAGAACCAGTAGTAAGGCTACTCTGGCATTTTTTTCATTTGCACTCTACATGTTTATAATCTCTAGTAATGGGATATTTTGTACAGGCCTCCAAATCTCAAATATTCCATTTGTAGCTTCTAGTTCTAGATTGATTTTAAATAAGATATTATTCTTATATCTATGTAGGAAGCTTCCCAAATTTCTTTGAATCTCCTTTCCCTACAACAAAGTATTGGGAAAAAATTATAAAGCTAGAGATAAGCAGTCTTCACTAGTTGATTTGTCAAACTAGTGGAATCCTTGTTGAGTCCTAGTATTCACTTGATTTTCTGCAACCCTATGGAAAGACTCTAGCCAAATGCAATATTAGAAATTTTATAAGTGGAATTTTTTAATTTCTCTCAATATCTCTTATGGATCTCCCTATCTTCTATCTAATCTACCGTATCTCTGATACCATTGTTAGCGTTTTATGGGATGGTAGTATAGGAAATACAACCACAAGATGAAAGATAACTAATCTAAGATAACTATAAAATAATGGCACAATATTATGTAGGAATTTAATGAGATGAACATATGCAAATAACTCAAAAATATACCATTAATGAAAGGGACAAAAATAATACAATGCTATATAATAGAGGGCATGAACACTCCATGAAAAGATATGAAAGGACTACATTGTACCATACTACTCAACTATACTACACACTCACTGTGAGGCCTTTATATAGGAATATAGATTTCTTAGCCCTTACTCTACCTATCTACCTGATGTACAAGTGGACTCCTTGCACATTTACAACTTGGACATTGACACTTGTGCATTTATTACAATACTTGATGTAACTACATAACTTTACTCTAAAGTAAACTCCTACTCTAATAATGTACCAAATGTGGTAGATTGATTTATACCTAATAATATAATATATTCTATAACAATTATATGCTTTGATATTATCATCCTTTACTTGTTATGTGGTATATATTTCGGTTATAATTTTAGTATCATCTCTCAAAGGATCAAATTCCTTAATAAATTCTCTCACTTTAGATACCAATCTATTATGAGTCCTTGTAATGTGGCAAGAAATATCTGCAAACATTCATCTCATTGGATTACACCATTCACTTTCCAAATGGTTGTACATGTGCATATGTTCCTTATTAGGTCCTCATTTCCTTCTTATATTAAAGGTGGATACCTTTGCTTACCTACTCTCATGGCTATGTTAGCCATTGTTACAGTTCCTCCTTCATTACTTGATAAATATTCCTATGGAATACTAGTCTAATTCCTCCCTATAATGGGTGATTTATTTTTTTGCTCTTCATTGAAAATATCTATCCTTGGTACCTTGTGTTCACCAAATAGTTTTCTTTTGATTTCTTGTGTATCCTCACTTCATGAATTTATTCATTGGTATACTGATTGTGGTACTATTATTACTTCATAATACCTCATATGATGTTACTATGGTGTCTTATTCCCATCCTATGCACCCCTTAGAATTTTATCTATCACTTGTTTAGGTGTCACAATCCACTCATCGTATCCTTGAATACTTTCTATGTATGCATATTCCCTTATGCTAACATTTTTTATGAATTTTTATGGTCCTTATACTTCTTCCATACATAATTGCAATTTTTCCGACCTCTTAATATCTCCTTCATATAAATTCCATAATTTTTCAACTACATGTTCATTTGTTTCTAAATATCTATTGTGTGCATTCTCTCTTTCAACAATCCATGTATTTATTCTTATGGGATTTTATCCTCTTTGTGATATTACCTCCTACATCATCATAAACTTGTATCTATCATACACCTCTATTTTATCCATGTTATTTACTATTCCACACTATTTTTTCTCCAAAATAGCAATAAGACATCTTCCTCAACAATGAAAATTATTAATGGAACTTTGTATAGATAACACTACCAAATATAGCATGAGATATGAGTATTCCTAATAAGGGGTGTGTGATGATAGGTTTTATGAATGTTACTCCAATATTTGACATGAAAATAGAACAACCATATGATTTTATAAACTCAATTGCATAATCCTACAAAAGGTATCATAATCAATTATACATTTACAAAACATACAATAAGTGATTGTATAGCTACGAGATCTACAATATATAATTATGCAATTATAATCATACAATGATACTAATCTATACAATTTCCCTAAACATTCAATCAACCCAAAATGTTCAGTAGGAAATAATTCTATCGTAGCACTCATGCATGTAAATCATTCAAATTGTAATTGACTGATCTTAAATAGAAGTGCAATTAGGTTATAAGAGTATGGTAAAGTACTGACTCTATGATTTACCATACCCTCATTGTACATTTCCTATAATTGTTCATATATGTATTGTAAAATTATTTTTGATACAATTCTACCATAATATCTAATGATTGAATATAAGTCAACAATTGAGTCTCATAAATAACATAATTACCAATTACGAAATTCAATAAGCATAGTACCCATAATTGCAATTACATGGTAATTGTACAATATCACCAAACATAGCAATACACAGTTTGTAACATGGAATAATTGATAATCCATTAATGATTTACTAAAAATACTACATGGATCATTATTCTTTTAACTACATCCATGGGTAACAATACAAAACAGTATTTCCTAACAATGAGCAATGATCAATTACACAATGAACATCAAAAACTATATTTTACAATACTTTAACATGAATGAATGACTTTACCATCATATGAGCCTTCACACATAGTATGAACCTTCAAAAAAATAGAATGTGGGGGATTATAATGCTTTTCCAAGCCATTAAAAATTGGTTCCTGAGACAACACATCATTCACAACTGTCACCTACAACCTCGTAGGAAAACAAATTTATTAATGTTTACTAAGGTTCTAATTTTATTATTATCAAATTACATTTCATTCACAAATCATTTCATTTCATTTTACTTTTATTTCCCTAAATTGTACATTTAACCAAACCCTACATTATACGTTTACTCAAAATTGTGCAAATTATTTAAATTGTATACTGTCATTTCTTCTTATTTTTGGAGGTGTATTTGTTGCATAAATATGTAACTGAATAACATGTACTTATATTGAGGGGGGTGAATAGTATAAGATAATTTTTTTTTTTCTTTTTAATCCAAATGATAACATCAGTAATATTAAAGCAGCAAACATATCACAAAGCATCACATACATGAGAGACATTATTTAATGTGGTTCATCCAATGTGGGCTACTCCATGGAGAAAATATTAATTATAAACTTTTCTAAAATAAATTCTCTTGGGAATCCTTTCCCTATTACAATATTTATGGACCTCTATCCAAAGGAGACACCAATCCCATGATCAAGTTCATGGATATCTATCCATAGAAGAACTCCTTTCTTCTCTACTCTAGTTGGTGATCTTCTAGAAGAACTGTTGCCTCCACTACATTGGCTAATGGATCTCTATCCACTGAAGAATCCTATCCTCACTCAGAAGTCCTGTCCTCACTATCTTGGTTAATGGATATATATCCACTAGAGATTGTCGTTATCTATACTCTACCATATCCAAAGCTTTGTCTTAAATCTATACTAAACATAGTCCTTCAGTCTAGTACAAATCTACTCAATATTTGTCTCTAGTTGGCATAAATATGTCCTCAAATCTGCACCAAACTCTATCCTCAAATCCATCCTCAATATTTGTCCTCAATATATCCTCAAATTTGTATTGTAAGCTTCCACAAAAGCTCACACCAATCTATCCACAAGTCTTCTCAAAGACTTACCTCAAATCTGCTCAACAAGTCCTCACTAGAACTTGTTCAATCTCATAGAAACATATAGATAATTGTTAGAGACTCAATATATTTCACATTCACAAAAATGCTCAATCACTTTCAATCTCTCTTTCTACCACAAAAACATATAGATAATTGTTAGAGACTCAATATGTTTCACACTTACAAACACTCAACCTCTTTCTCAAATCAATTTGGAATATAGAATAATTTGTTTCACAAAACTTGAACTATCAATTCAACACATCCACATTACTAGGCTCAACCAACTCCATTCAACTGATGGGGGACAAAAAATCGCACTCACACAAATCCAAAATCTTCCTTCATTAATCTAGAAAATTCTACAACAATAGCCCACAGGCTTTTTAGCAACTGGCACACCGGCTCAATTTTCACCCACACTCTAACTCTACGTGCGATATCCTAATCCACCACCCTTAACCTATTACAATGACTGGGTTTTTATAGAGGTCCCGACCCTCTGAAACATATTTTCACAAAATTCAAAGCACAAAATCCGACCCATGGCTCCACTCCGCATGGCTCCTATCATCGTCGTCTAACCACTGCTTCCTATCAGATCACTCTGCGTGACCCTTCATCTCCATTCCTCAACTGGTCACTTTCATTTTCCATGCCTCTTGGTATTCTCCCACTTTTACTACACCTTGGTGCCATGTGTTGTCCCTGCTCTGCAACCGCCGCCTGACCTCTGTCATCTTCTTCTTCCAGCTGCACTGTAACAGCCTCTGCATCTGTCGCCTGACTTTCATGAGCTGTCACTGTCACTCTGTCATGGCCCACAACAATATAGTATGTCACGATATCGTGACATATTCTCACTCTTGCTCTTCTTCTTCTCTTCCTGTCTGTCATGATATCGCAATAGTTTTGCTTCCTCTCATTGGCTTTCCTCCTTGGGTTGCGATATCACGACGTGTCACAATATCATAACATCTTCCTTATCCTGGCCTTCCTTTTCCTTTTTGGTCGTGATATCACAACATGTCATGATATCATGACATTTCTCATCCTCGTTCCTCTTCTCCACTTCAGATCACAAAATCATGACATGTCGCAATTTCATGACATCTTCCCTTCCTGATTTCTTTTGCTCCTTCGGGTCATGATTTTGTGACATGTTGCAAAATCATGACATCTTCCCGTTTTGTATTCTCTCTCTTCTTTGCATTGCAAAATTGTGACATGTCATGAAATCGTGACATCTTCTCTTTCTGTCTCCTCTCTATTCTCGTTGTCACAAAATCATGACATCTTCTATTTCTGCCTCCTCTTGCTTCTTCTTGTCGCAAAATCATGACATGTCATGATATCACGACATCTTCTCATTCTACCTACTTTCTCTTCTTTGCATCGTGAAATCGTGACATGTCACGATATCGTGACATATTCCTTCCTTGCCTCCTTTCTTCTCCTTTGGGTCACAAAATCGTGACAAGTCACAAAATCATGATATTTCAACTCCCTTGCCTTCTCTTCATCGGGTCGCGAAAATGCGACATGTCATGAAATCGTGACATCTTTCGTCCTCTGGCTCCTTCGCTCACCAGCTAGTCATGAAATCATGACATGTCGCAAAATCATGACATCTTCCTCCTCTGGCTCCTTCGCTTGCCCTCTGGTCACGAAAATGCGACATGTCACGAAATCATGACATCTTTCTTCCTTGGCTCCTTCTTCGCCTTCTGGTCGTGAAACTACGACCTATCGCGAAATCATGACATTTCTTTCTCCTAACTTTCTCTCTCCTTGGTGGGTCGTGAAACTACGACATGTCGTGAAATCGTGACATCTTCTCCTCTGCGCCTTCTCTCTCTTCTGCGGGTCACGAAACTGTGACATGTCATGAAATCGTGACATCTTCCTCTTTCGCTCTTCATCCTACCTTTGGGTCATGAAATCATGACATCTTAGCTTTTGGCTTTCTCTTTCTTCCTTAGGTCGCAAAACTACGACATGTCACGAAATCATGACATCTTTGCCTTCCGTACTCTCCTTCTGCTTTTGGGTCATGAAATCGTGACATGTCGCAAAATCATGACATCTTTGCTTGCAGTCTCCTCTTGCCTATTTGGGTCACGAAATCGTGACATCCTTGGCACCCTTGCTTCTCCTATGGAACCTATCACGATATCATGATAGTTGGCCCTACTGGCTTCTTTCTCCATTTTGTGTCACGATATCGCGACACATTTTTTGTCACGATATCGCGACAGCTTCTCCTCGCTCACTTCTTTGCTTCACTTGTGCCGCGATATCACGACACATTTGTTGTCGTGATATCGCGATAGCCTCTCCTTGCTGACTTCTTTGCTTTACTTGTGCCACGATATCGTGACACATTTTTTGTCACGATATCGTGACAGCCTCTCCTTGCTGACTTCTCTGCTCCACTTGTGTCGCGATATCATGACACATTTGTTGTCACGATATCGTGATAGCTCCTCCCTGTTGGATTTGTTCTCCACTTATGTCGTGATATCGTGACACATTTTCTATCGTGATATCACGATAGTTTTCTTAACTGGTTCCTCTCTCTACTTTGTGTCACGATATCACGACATATTTTTCTCCTTGCCTTCTTCTTCTTTTATCACGATTTCATGACATGTCACGAAATCATGACGTCTTTCCTCCTTAGACAACTTTTCAAAAGTGGCCCTCCTGCCACTGGATGCTTATGCATCAGGTGCTACTGGATGCTCCTGCATCAGACACCCGGGGTTGCTGGAGAAGTGACCTTCACTTCTGTGTTGTTCGGTCATCACCTTCGATAACATCTCCAAATGTGCACCTGCCTCTACAGCCCGCTCAAACCCCGTCTCCTGGCCAAAATAACTTTTGTCTTCCTCCAGACAGATTCTACCACTGTTGCACACTTCCTCGTCTATAGCTCACTTACATTTTGTCTCCGACCTAGAAAAATTTTCACCTTCTACTAGGCAAATTCTGGCACTGCTGCACACCTCCTTGTCTATATCCTTCAATGGCTCCAACTTCTGACACACTCCATCATCTCTTCTTTTCTACTTTTCCTCATGCCTTCTACATAGCTCCTCTTACAAGGCTTGCACTTGCCTCTGCAAAACCTTGAAGTCTTCCTCTGACACCATATCTCTTTCACCACCATGGCTTCTTCATGAAGGCATTTTTTTTTCTCACAAACCCTAACAGATTCTGGTGTAGTCGCCTCTCTTTCGGTGATCCGCTCACATGCTCAGAGACCCTAACCTCTTTCTTCTCTCAAAACCCTCAAACTTTGATCTTGGCGCAAACTGCCTCATGGTCGGCGATCTGCTTGTGTGCTCAAAATCTTCTAGCTCTGATACCACTTGATGGGGGATATAAAATCGCACTCACACAAATCCAAATTTTCCTTCATTAATCTAGAAAATTCTACAACAACAGCCCGTAGGCTTTTCAGCAACTGGTGCACCGGCTCAGTTTTCACCCACACTCTAACTCTACGTGCGATCTCCTAATCCACCACCCTTAACCTATTACAATGACTAGGTTTTTATAGAGGCCTCGACCCTCTAAAACATCTTTTCATGAAATTTGGAGCACAAAATCTGACCCATGGCTCCACTCTGCATGGCTCCTGTCATCGTTGTCTAACCATCGCTTCTTATCAGATCACTCTGCGCAACCCTTCATCTCCATTCATCAACTGGTTGCTTTTGTTTTCCATGCATCTTGGTATTCTCTTGCTTTTATTGCACCTTGGTGCCACATGTTTTCCCTGCTTTGCAATCGCTGCCTGACCTCTGTCATCTTCTTCTTCCAATTGCACTGTAACAGCCTCTGCATCCGTCGCCTGACTTTCATGAGTTGTCACTGTCACTCTGTCGTGGCCCCCAAAAATATAGTATGTCATGATATCATGACATCTTCTCCCTCTTGCTCTTCTTCTTCTCTTCCTATCTATCATGATATCGCGATAGTTTTGCTTCCTCTCATTCTCTTTCCTCCTTGGGTCATGATATCATGATGTGTCATGATATCGCGACATCTTCCTTATCCTGCCCTTCCTTTTCCTTTTTGGTTGTGATATCGCAACATGTCACGATATCACAAAATTTCTCTTCCTCGTTCCTCTTCTCCACTTTGGGTCATGAAATCATGACATGTCATGATTTCGTGACATCTTCCCTTCCTGCTTTCTTTCGCTCCTTCGGGTCGTAATTTCGTGACATGTCATGAAATCATGACATCTTCCCGTTTCGTCTTCTCTCTCTTCTTCGCGTCGTGAAATCATGACATGTCACAAAATTGTGACATCTTATCTTTCCACGTCCTCTCTATTCTCCTTGTCACAAAATCGTGACATCTTCTCTTTTTGCCTCCTCTTGCTTATTTCTATCGTGAAATTGTGACATGTTACGATATCATGACATCTTATCATTCTGCATACTTTCTCTTCTTTGCATCGCAAAATTACGACATGTCGTGATATCGTGACATCTTCCTTCCTTGCCTCCTTTCTTCTCCTTCGGGTCATGAAATCACGACAAGTCATGAAATCATGACATTTCAACTCCCTTGCCTTCTCTTCTTCATCGGGTCACAAAAATGCGACATGTCATGAAATCATGACATCTTTCGTCCTTTGGCTCCTTCACTCGCCCATTGGTTGTGAAACTATGACATGTTGCAAAATCATGACATATTCCTCCTCTGGCTCCTTCACTTGCCCTCAGGTCATGAAAATGCGACATGTTGTGAAATTGCAACATCTTTCTTCCTTGGCTCCTTCTTCGCCTTCTGGTCGCGAAACTGTGACCTATCATGAAATCGTGACATTTCTTTCTCCTGGATTTCTCTCTCCTTGGCGGGTCGCAAAACTATGACATGTCACGAAATCATGACATATTCTCCTCTGCACCTTCTCTCTCTTTTGTGGGTCGTGAAACTGTGACATGTCATGAAATCGCAACATCTTCCTCTTCTGCTCTTCATCGTGCCTTCGGGTTGTAAAATCATGACATCTTAGCTTTCGACTTTCTCTTTCTTCCTTAGGTCATGAAATCATGACATCTTTGCCTTCCGTACTCTCCTTCTGCTTTTGGGTCATGAAACCGCGACATGTCATGAAATCGTGACATCTTTGCTTGCAACCTCCTCTTTCCTATTTGGGTCACGAAATCATGACATCCTTGGCACCCTTGCTTCTCCTATGGAACCTGTCATGATATCACGATAGTTGGCCCTACTGGCTTCTTTCTCCATTTTGTGTCATGATATCGTGACACATTTTCTATCATGATATCGCGACAACTTCTCCTCGCTCACTTCTCTGCTTCACTTGTGCCATGATATCGTGACACATTTGTTGTCGCAATATCATGATAGCATCTCCTTCCTAACTTCTTTGCTTTACTTATGCCATGATATCATGACACATTTTCTGTTGTGATATCACGATAGCCTCTCCTTGCTGACTTCTCTACTCCACTTGTGTCGCGATATCGCGATAGATTTGCTGTCACAATATGGCGACAACTCCTCCCTATTGGCTTCATTCTCCACTTGTGTCACGATATCGCAACACATTTTCTATCGCGATATCGTGACAGTTTTCTTTGCTGGTTCCTCTCTCTACTTTGTGTCACGATATCGTGACACTTTTTCTATCACGATATCGTGACATATTTTTCTCCTTGCCTTCTTCTTCTTTTGTTGCAATTTCATGACATGTCATGAAATCACGATGTCTTTCCTCCTTAGCCAAATTTTCAAAAGTGGCCCTCCTGCCACTAGATGCTTCTGCATCAGGTGCTACTGGATGCTCCTACATCAGACACCCGAGGTTGGTGGAGAAGTGACCTTCACTTCTATGTTGTTCGATCACCACCTTCGGTAACATCTCCAAACATGCACCTACCTCTATAGCCCGCTCAAACCCCGTCTCCTGGCCAAAATAACTTCTGTCTTCCTCCAGACAGATTCTACCACTACTCCACACTTCCTCATCTGCAGCCCGCTTACATTTCATCTCTAACCCAAATTTTTTTTTGCCTTCTACCAGGCAGATTCTAGCACTGTTGCACACCTCCTCATCTATAGCCTTCAATGGCTCCAACTTTTGACGCACTCCATCATCTCTTCTTTTTTGCTTTTCCTCACACCTTCTACGCAACTCCTCTTGTAGGGCTTGCACTTGCTTCTGCAAAACCTTGCAGTCTTCCTCTGGCACCATATCTATTTCACCACCATGGCTTCTTCGTGGAGGCATTTTTTTTTCTCACAAACCCTAACATATCTTGGTGTAGCTGCCTCTCTTTCAGCGATCTGCTCACATGCTCAAAGACCCTAACCTCTTTCTTCTCTCAGAACCCTCAACCCCTGATCCTGGTGTAAACTGCCTCACGGTCGATGATCTGCTTGCGCACTCAGAATATTCTAGCTCTGATACCACTTTATGGGAGACAGAAAATCACACTCACACAAATCCAAAATCTTCCTTCATTAATCTGGAAAATTCTACAACAACAGCCTACAGTATTTTTAGCAACTGGCACACCGACTCAGTTTTCACCCACACTATAACTCTACATATGATCTCCTAATCCACCACCCTTAACCTATTATAATTACTGGGTTTTTATAGAGGCCTTGACCCTTTGAAACATCTTTTCACAAAATTTGGAGCATAAAATCTGACCCATGGCTCCACTCCACATGGCTCCTATCACCGTCGTCTGACTGTTTCTTCCTATCAGATCACTTTGTGTGACCCTTCGTCTCCATTCCTCAATTGGTCACTTTCATTTTCCATGCCTCTTGGTATTCTCTTGCTTTTATTGCACCTTGGTGCCACATGTTGTCCCTGCTCTGCAACCACCGCCTGACCTCTGTCATCTTCTTCTTCCAGCTACACTATAATAGCCTCTACATCCACCACCTGACTTTCATGAGCTATCACTGTCACTCTATCGTGACCCCCAAAAATACAATATGCCATGATATCATGACATCTTCTCCATCTTGCTCTTCTTCTTCTCTTCCTGTCTGTCATGATATCACGATAGTTTTGCTTCCTCTCATTGGCTTTCCTCCTTGGGTCACGATATCGCGATGTGTCGCGATATCACGACATCTTCCTTATCCTGCCCTTCCTTTTCCTTTTCGGTTGCGATATCGCAACATGTCGTGATATCGTGACATTTCTCTTCCTTGTTCCTCTTCTCCACTTTGGGTCAAGAAATTGCGACATTTCATAATTTCATGACATCTTCCCTTCCTACTTTCTTTCACTCCTTCGGGTCACGATTTCATGACATGTCTTGAAATCGTGACATCTTCCCGTTTCGTCTTCTCTCTCTTCTTCACATCGCAAAATCGTGAAATCTTCTCTTTCTGCCTCATCTTTATTCTCCTTGTCACGAAATCATGACATCTTCTCTTTTTGCCTCCTCTTGCTTCTTCCTCTCATGAAATCATGACATGTCACGATATCGTGACATCTTCTCATTCTGCCTACTTTCTCTTCTTTGCATCGTGAAATCATGACATGTCACGATATCACGACATCTTCCTTCCTTGCCTCCTTTCTTCTCCTTCGGGTCATGAAATCATGACATTTCGACTCCCTTGCCTTCTCTTCTTCATCGGGTCACGAAAATGTGACATGTCGTGAAATCGTGACATCTTTCATCCTCTGGCTCCTTCACTTTCCAACTGGTCATGAAACCGCGACATGTCATGAAATCCTGACATCTTCCTCCTCTGGCTCCTTCACTTGCCCTCTGGTCACAAAAATGTGACATGTCATGAAATCATGACATATTTCTTCCTTGGCTCCTTCTTCGCCTTCTGGTCGTGAAACTATGACCTATCACAAAATCGTGACATTTCTTTCTCCTAGCTTTCTCTCTCCTTGGTGGGTCATGAAACTGTGACATGTCACAAAATCGTGACATCTTCTCCTCTGCACCTTCTCTCTCTTTTGTGGGTCATGAAACTATGACATGTCACGAAATCATGAAATCTTCCTCTTTCGCTCTTCATCCTACCTTCGGGTCACGAAATCATGACATCTTAGCTTTCAGCTTTCTCTTTCTTCCTCAGGTCACAAAACTATGACATGTCACGAAATCGTGACATCTTTGCCTTCTATACTCTCCTGCTTTTGGGTCACGAAACCATGACATGTCATGAAATCATGACATCTTTGCTTGCAGCATCCTCTTGCCTATTTGGGTCGTGAAATCACGACATCCTTGGCACCCTTACTTCTCCTATGGAACCTGTCGCGATATCACGATAGTTGGACCTACTGGCTTCTTTCTCCATTTTGTGTCATGATATCATGACACATTTTCTGTCATGATATCGTGACAGCTTCTCCTCGCTCACTTCTTTGCTTCACTTGTGTCACGATATCGTGACACATTTACTGTCACGATATCACAACAGCCTCTCCTTGCTGACTTCTTTGCTTTACTTGTTCCGCGATATCATGACACATTTTCTTTTGCGATATCGTGACAGCCTCTCCTTGATGACTTCTCTGCTCTACTTGTGTCGCGATATCGTGACACATTTGCTGTTGTGATATCACGATAGCTCCTCCTTGTTGGCTTCGTTCTCCGCTTGTGTCACGATATCACAACACATTTTTTGTCACGATATTGTGATAGTTTTCTTCATAGGTTCCTCTCTCTACTTTGTGTCATGATATCGCGACACTTTTTCTATCGCAATATCATGACATATTTTTCTCCTTGACTTCTTCTTCTTCTGTCATGATATCATGACACATTTTGTCTTGTTGGCTTCTTTCTCCATTTTGTGTCATGATATCGTGACACATTTTCTGTCATGATATCGTGACAGCTTCCCCTCGCTCACTTCTTTGCTTTACTTGTGCCACGATATCGTGACACATTTGCTGTCATGATATCGCGATAGCCTCTCCTTGCTGACTTATTTGCTTTACTTGTGCCATGATATCGTGACACATTTTCTATTGTGATATTGCGATAGCCTCTCCTTGCTAACTTCTCTGCTCCACTTGTGTCACGATATCATGACACATTTGCTATCGCAATATCGCGATAGCTTCTCCCTGTTGGCTTTGTTCTCTGCTTGTGTCACGATATCACGACACATTTTCTATCATGATATCGTGACAATTTTCTTCGCTGGTTCCTCTCTCTACTTTGTGTTGCGATATCATGACACTTTTTCTATTGTGATATCGTGACATATTTTTCTCCTTGCCTTCTTCTTCTATCGTGATTTCACGACATGTTGTGAAATCATGATGTATTTCCTCCTTAGCCAAATTTTTAGAAGTGTCCCTCCTACCACTAGATGCTTCTACATCAGGTGCTACTAGATGCTCCTACATCAGACACCGGGTTTGGTGGAGAAGTGACCTTCACTTCTGTGTTGTTCGATCATCATCTTCGATAACATCTCCAAATGTGCACCTGCCTCTGCAGCCCGCTCAAACCCCGTCTCCTAGCCAAAATAACTTTTGTCTTCCTCCAGACAGATTCTACCACTGCTGCACACTTCCTCGTCTACAGCCCGCTTAGATTCCGTGTCTAGCCTAGAAAAATTTTTGCCTTCTACCAGGCAGTTTTTGGCACTGCTACACACCTCCTCGTCTGTAGCCTTCAATGGCTCCAACTTTCGATGCACTCTATCATCTCTTCTTTTTTGCTTTTCCTCATGCCTTCTACACAGCTCCTCTTGCAGGGCTTGCACTTGCCTCTGCAAAACCTTGAAGTCTTCCTCCGGCACCATATCTCTTTCACCACCACGGATTCTTCATGGAGGCATTTTTTTTTTTTCTCACAAACCCTAACAGATCCTGGTGTAGCCACCTCTATTTCGATGATCCACTCACATGCTCAAAGACCCTAACCTCTTTCTTCTCTCAGAACCCTTAACCCCCGATCCTAGCGCAAAATGCCTCACGATCGATGATCTGCTTGCACACTCAGAATATTCTAGCTTTGATACCACTTGATGGGGGACAAAAAATTGCACTCACACAAATCCAAATTTTCCTTCATTAATCTAGAAAATTCTACAACAACAGCTTGCAGGCTTTTCAGCAACTAGTACACCGACTCAGTTTTCACCCACACTCTAACTCTATGTGTGATCTCCTAATCCACCACCCTTAACCTATTACAATGACTAGGTTTTTATAGAGGCCCCGACCCTCTGAAACATCTTTTCATGAAATTCAGAGCATAAAATCCGACCCATGGCTCCACTCCGCATGGCTCCTGTCACCGCCGTCTGACTGCCGCTTCCTGTCAGATCACTCTGTGTGACCCTTCATCTCCATTCCTTAACTGGTCACTTTTGTTTTTTGTGCGTCTTGGTACTATCCTACTTTTATTGCACCTTGGTGCCACGTGTTGTCCCTGCTCTACAACCACCGCCTGACCTCTATCATCTTCTTCTTTCAGCTACACTGTAACAGCCTCTGCATCCATCGCCTGACTTTCATGAGCTATCACTGTCACTCTATCATGGCCCTCAAAAATATAGTATGTCGCAATATCATGACATCTTCTCCCTCTTTCTCTTCTTCTTCTCTTTCTGTCTGTCATGATATCACGACAGTTTTGCTTCCTCTCATTGGATTTCCTCCTTAGGTCATGATATCGTGACATGTCGTGATATCGCGACATCTTCCTTATCCTACCCTTCCTTTTCCTTTTTGGTCATGATATCACAACATTTCGTGATATCGGGACATTTCTCTTCCTCGTTCCTCTTCTCCACTTCGGGTCACAAAATTGTGACATGTCACAATTTTGCGACATCTTCCCTTCCTGCTTTCTTTTGCTCCTTCGGGTCATGATTTCGTGACATGTTATGAAATCACGACATCTTCCCATTTCGTCTTCTCTCTTATTTGCGTCGTGAAATTGTGACATGTCGTGAAATCACGACATCTTCTCTTTTTGCCTCCTCTCTATTCTCCTTGTCATGAAATCATGACATATTCTCTTTCTGCCTCCTCTTGCTTCTTCCTATCGTGAAATCATGACATGTCGTGATATCACGACATCTTCTCATTCTGCCTACTTTCTCTTCTTTGCATCACGAAATCGTGACATGTCGCAATATCGTGACATCTTCCTTCCTTGCCTCCTTTCTTCTCCTTCGGGTCACGAAATCATGACAAGTCATGAAATCATGACATTTTGACTCCCTTGCCTTCTCTTCTTCATCGGGTCATGAAAATGCGACATGTCACAAAATCGCAACATCTTTCATCCTTTGGCTCCTTTGCTCGCCAGCTGGTCGCGAAACCATGACATGTCACAAAATCATGACATCTTCCTCCTCTAGCTCCTTCACTTGCCCTCTGGTCATGAAAATGCGACATGTCACAAAATCATGACATATTTCTTCCTTGGCTCCTTCGTATTTTGGTCATGAAACTGTGACCTGTCGTGAAATCATGACATTTCTTTCTCTTGGCTTTCTCTCTCCTTGATGGGTCATGAAACTGTGACATGTCGTAAAATCATGACATCTTCTCCTCTATGCCTTATCTCTCTTCTGCAGGTCGTAAAACTATGACATGTCACAAAATCGTGACATCTTCCTCTTCCACTCTTCATCCTGCCTTCGGGTCACAAAATCATGACATCTTAGCTTTCAGCTTTCTCTTTCTTCCTCAGGTCACAAAATCGTGACATGTCACGAAATCGTGACATCTTTGCCTTTTGTACTCTCTTGCATTTGGATCGTGAAACCGTGACATGTCACGAAATTGTGACAACTTTTCTTGCAGCCTCCTCTTTCCTATTTGGGTCATGAAATCATGACATCCTTGGCACCCTTGCTTCTCCTATGGAACCTGTCACGATATCGCGACAGTTGGCCCTGCTGGATTCTTTCTCCATTTTGTGTCACGATATCATGACACATTTTTTGTCATGATATCGCGACAACTTCTCCTCGCTCACTTCTTTGCTTCACTTGTGCCATGATATCATGACACATTTTCTGTCGCGATATCGTGATAGCCTCTCCTTGCTGACTTCTTTGCTTTACTTGTGTCACGATATTGCAACACATTTTTTGTCATGATATCGCGACAGCCTCTCCTTGCTGACTTCTCTACTCCACTTGTGTCGCGATATCATGACACATTTGCTATCATGATATCGCGACAGCTCCTCCTTGTTGGCTTCGTTCTCTGCTTGTGTCATGATATCGTGACACATTTTCTGTCACGATATCACGATAGTTTTCTTCGTTGGTTCCTCTCTCTACTTTGTGTCGTGATATCATGACAATTTTTTTGTCGTGATATCGTGACATATTTTTCTCTTTGCCTTCTTCTTCTTCTATCACGATTTCATGACATGTCGCGAAATCGCGACGTCTTTCCTCCTTAGCCAACTTTTTAGAAGTGGCCCTCCTGCCACTGGATGCTTCTACATCAGGTGCTACTGGATGCTCCTGCATCATCAACCAATCATTTAATGAAATAATCCTTGCTCACAAACCTTATTCCAAGCATATGAACACTCACTCACTTATTTCAAACAATACTTATTAAATAATTTAACATAACAATGATACTCATGATCTTTGCAACCCCTAGTTCATGTTATTTACTCAAACAATAACTTCAATAACAATGCTAATCAAATAATCCTTTTCACTCAAACTTAGCATTCACAACATTCAATAATCACTCACTAGGAAGATGTGTCCATACCTTTTTATTTGATGTAGAAGTGCCCTTAAAAACCTGTCTCAATCACAATTTTCCTCTTTGCCAATTTCAATGGTTATATGACAAATATCATACTAACACTCTCAAAAATATTTCTCAATTACAAAAATAATCAAACTCAAATATACCTTATGACTCCTTGAAATTAGAAATCATCAAATCACACATAAAAATAATTACTCAATTGCTCCTTATAATCTCCAACTTTAATTAATCAACCTCCAAAAATTAACCTTTCAAAATAATATTTGCCTACCCTTTTATCTCCCGCAAATACTAAATATCCAAATTAATTCAGGCAAAAATTAAACTTCATAACCATAAAAAATATTTTATTTTTCTCAACCTTAGCACATCCAAAATAATCAAGCGACCAAGATAAATGACATCAGTGCATACCTTTAACACTACCAAAAGGCCTTAGTGGATTTCAAATGTGAAACCTACTCCCAACTGAGTGCCTTATCGAGGTGCTAGCCCACCACATGGGCTAGGTGCTTCCACGAGAAAGGGAAGGTGCAAGCCTCCCTTTATCCCTTTGTTCAGCACTATTCAAAAATGAAAATGCCCTCACTACCTTGCAAAACTAAACTCGACAGGGTTTGAACCCTGCACTCCTTACCTATCGAAACACTTAGCACTATCCTCTATCACCAACTATGCTACCAGCACCTTTGGTACTAAGTTCGGTGCTCCCTTCGACTTGTCTCTTCACCACCCAATGTGGATTTAGCACATGCAAAAATCCTTTCTTCTTTTGCACTCGAACACTTAGCATACATGGGCAATATTTCGCATGGATGGGTTAATTAAAATTTTAACCCCCCTTTTATACACACTTGCATATGCGCTTTCAAACATCGGTGATAATATCAAATTTAAAATTTGATTTAAACATACAACCTTTTACTTTGGCACCAAAACTATTATTTAAATTTAAATTTTAACTTTAGTTAAAATATTTAAATTTAAATAATTTAAACCTTATCCTTTTAAATCTGCTTCATGGAATTTTTAGAGAACTTGGAGAATGATCACTTCATGATCTTCAATTTCTTCAAATCAACCTTTAACTAGAATATTACAATAAAATATTATAATAATATTTTCCCTTTGGCCTTGATACATTCTTCCTCTTGTACTGCTCACTGAAATTGACTCTTGATATCAATGACAACTCATATACTCAAAATATCCAACAATAACACCTATCTATGATTTTTTATGTGTATCCTAAATCATTATTATTTTAAGTAATAAGTGAAGGCCCATGTTGCACTCAACCATTAATGAGTAATATCTAGTCCAACTAATACTTTATGATTGGTAGTGTGTGTCCCTAGTCACAAGTATTATGAACAATACTATGTATCCATATTTATAACTTTGGTATTGGATAGTGTACTTATCCCTATCTAGTTGTATTGAAGAATCATGGATAATTGATTTTATCTGTATCCATGGTTTAATATTCAATGAGGCGATTTCCACTATTGCTTATTGTGAATAGTTAAGTGTGTCCTTATTTATTGTTAAGTTTTTAATGGATATATTCTCATTGAAAAGGCATAGTGAGAAAATTCTAATTATTGCATATTATGAATAATTAAGTGTGTTCCTATTCACACTATATGTGTACTTATGAACTACTGAGTGTATCCTAGTCCATCGTATGGTTATTTATATTATTTAGGTATACGTACCCATGTTTGGATCATTATATAACAAAGGGAGAACATTAAAATTTAATTGTATATGATCATATATGGTTGAATGGTTAGAACCACTCACATAGAAACCATGTAAGGAATTCTAATTGTTTTATTTTCCACCAACTATTGAAATCATGTGGTTAGTATGGTTGACCTATATAGACCAATGAAATATGTGTTTAAAGAAATATTTTGATCAGTGAATCATTTAAGCATTGGCATAATCATAAAATAACTTTAAACAACATCTCAAGGCATGCTACACAATTACTAGTTTAAATGAGGTTAGAGGTCAAAGAATTAGGTCTTTCATAGTAATATTATAAGAATATTTAAATGTATGTGCCTTTGTTTTTTAGGTATTTAGACTTGATTTGAATGTTCCCCATGGGGTTTAATTGTTAAAGACTAAAGGGATCTAAATATTCCCCCCATCAATGGGTTCTTAATTAAATTATGTTTAGAATATTGATCATTTCAAAAATATCTTTCAATATTATGCTAATATCATCATTTATTATTGAATATGTAGGTGATACAATTATTAAAGATGAAAAATATTTCAAGGGAATGGAAGAGAAGTGGATCCAAATTGAGGTATTTATATGAGAGCTTCATTACTCTGTTTAACATTGTGATGAAGATAACTCACTTAACTATATAATCTAACATATACTAAAGCGTTATTGTCATTAATTGGTAAAAAAATTTACTCTTATTAACGTCAATAATTCATCCACAATAATAATTTGATATAATGAGACAAATATAGATAGTACACTTAAGATAGAAAAACACCAATAATACTCCTTAAGGAAGGAAAACTCCATAAGATCTCCTAAGATGAGAGTGTCACATAGAGAGGGAAAATTCCCATAAACAACTTCATGGAAAAATACAATTACAAGTAAAACTCGATATCAACAATATCCATGATGATTACAATGACAAATATACCTTATTTATATACCCATCTTCTAATACTATTTTGGGTAGAAAAATACTAATATAATATAATATACTATAATATTATATTATATTATATTATATTATATATAATAAACCTTTATTAATGTGTGGCCCATGCCACCTATATACGATATAATATCATATCCCCAAATATCTATTCCTAGGTACCCTAAAATTCCACTCTCCTTAAAAATATCTCATTCTCAAAGTATATGACGAAACAAGATAATATGATTTCCTAAGCAATGTTAGCAATTATTACCAATCTTGATCATCCATCTATCCTAGTGAAACTTTGATTGGTGGTGTCTTTTTTGAAGCTAGTATGCCATTATACCACTGGTGAATCAATTTTTTTTTTGGCTCCATGCTTTTGTTGCTTTATTATGTTAATTTAAATTATGTGTCCATTTTTTCCTTGATGTTGTTGTACCACTTTAAAAACCAAGATCACTACTATTTCTTTATCAAACACTGCCATAATTGGTATCCTTGTGATTTCATTTTGAACCATAATATTATTATCCTAATCCATACCTTAAAAATTATTATTAATCTTAGTGGTGTGGATGGTGATATGTTGTAATATTAGCTTGATTTTCTACCTACTTTGTGTAAGAATCCAAGTCTACTCACCTGGTTGCACCACACTTAATAACCCAAGTAATTTCTAAGGTAATTTCATTTTACTTAAGTCTGTCGTTCAATCTAGAAAAGAAGTTTCATATTCAAGGTAATTAAGGTTCACCCAATGATTTAGTAAAGTAAATTCAATTGAATCGACTTGTTTTATACATACTCTCCCCATATCTTAGCATGATGAATATCAATCTAACTAATTGACTTGTTCTATACATGGTATGCAAGGTATTAGTGTACATATGCCTAGTATCTAGGTAATTGTCATATTTCCTACAGTCAGCTAGATCCATATCATTACCCTAACACTGGACTTGGTGCCATTGACTATTCATGAATCATGATAGTTTATCCCATCTTAAATATCGTGGTTGGACTAATATCCTTGGGTATAATCAAGGTTATGCATTGTGGTGAATATTCACATATTGGACGAATATTAGGATTTCCAAAATTAGAAATGTATGAATATGAGAACCCTCGATGTCAACCCATTAGCCTAATATTTTTAGGACCAATTTTTTAGGGTAAATTCACCACAATATATATCCAAACATAGGTATATTTGTACTCATTGGAAAGCTCTTTTAAAACCTGATCTAATTATGGTGTTTTAATGAAGTTATAAGATGATTTAATAGTTAAAATTAGCCACAAATATGACCTTATATTTTAGGGCTTAAAATACCCTAAATTTTGATATAAAAATGTTGGACTTGGTTTGCTTATTATTCTCCACGATTCACCTTGATTTTGATTAGGATTTGCCATTTTTATACAAGTACATTTTGAGTCCAATCCCTTATGCATAACCCTGGGTATAATATTCCACTCATATTCCAAACAATGTAAGTACTTATCATTGTACTTTCTAGGTAACAACCTAAAGGAGGCATTCCATATCACTTCTTGTTACAAGTTCTAACAAGATCACTTGTTTTGACCCATTCTATCAAAAAATAGTCATTCTCAAGTCATGTTAAATGCTTTATCGTATCCCAATGATATTGGGTCTATAATTTATTTTATCCTTCATAATGAATGATATTAAGGCATAAATGGAGTTTATTGTTTAATAATATCATTCAAAGTCTAGAAGAATATAATTGAGCAGCACATCTAATTTTCCTAACCTAGTTTGATAGGTTGCTTAAAAAAATTAAAAGGTTTATAATATCTCTTAATTCTAATGGATCCCTAGAATTTACACAATACTTGTCTATGTTAGACATTTAAATATTTTTCCACAAAGTGTTTAATCAGCTCTAAAATACTAGGTTTCAAATAATATTAGAGTAATTTTTTTACGAACAGTTAGTATTCTACTCAATAATTAATTTTGCTGTCACTATAGTTCATTTATTTCCAACTAAGGTTTCATCATTTACTTGTGAACTATTTATTCTATCTAAAATATATAAGCAACTTATGAAAATATCACTACATTAAAGTCATGCTCAATTTCCACAAAAAGAGGAGCAATAGAATAAAATTTTATATAAAATTTATCAAAGCAAAAATGATGCAGGAGCATCCGGTGAAGGAAAAGCAATCTTGCATCCACAAATTTTTTTTTTTACGAACTCTCTGAGTACTTTGCATTTAATGGGGTTCCTATCCTTTCCTGCGGGGAAGTTTTGTAAAGGGAGGCAATTGTTAAGCTGGAGTCGCAAAATCGTGACATGTCACGATTTCGCGACATGTCGTGAAATCGCTACTCCGAAGGCGTGTTGTGGGCGAGGGCTAAAACCGTCACGATATCGCGACAATTTTGCGTAAGGCAAGGCGAAGGCGCGGGGGGCCGCGATACCACGACATGTCGCGATATCGCGACATGTCGCGTTATCGCGGCCCATTTTCTTGCTGGTGTTCGAAGGCGTGGGGGGGTCGCGATACCGTGACATGTCGCGATTTCACGACCTGTCACGATATCGCGGCCAACGAAAGGCCGACACGTGGCCGAATGAACGAAGCCAAAAGTAAACAAGCGAACGGCCTGGCAAGGTCAACTTGACACGTGGGCAGCCACGTGTATTAAAACTATGGAGAGGGGCACGTGTTTTGGAAACATTGTGGACGGAGGTAGGTAAAGCCAAGTATGTATGCGGACAACCAGGGAAGGTCAAATTTTTTTTAACGCGTGGACAACTACGTGTATTTATTCAAGATGAGATCCGCGGCCGCGTTTCTTTTCCTTTATCGAAAAAAAAATAATAATAATAATAATAACAGGAACAGGGAATGGAACAGACGCAAGTAATGGCCATTATGGAGGAGACCACGGTACGGAGATTGATATGACGAAGACGACGGTTGCAGGTCGAGGAAACCATTAATGCAAAGTCCATGGTGGTTCGGACAGTTGCCATTTATGGCAAATTTTGAATTCTCATCCGGGAGGGAGATTTGAATTTAAAATTGAAATTAGGTGGAGGCATTGATGGTCGGGGGGAGGACCGGGACCGCGTTAAAAGAGGAAATTTTTGGTTTTCAAAGGGGCGGACCGGAGAACAGGGGAAAGGGAGAACAGAGAGAGAAGAACAGAGCCGAAGCCGAGTTCGGCCTTTGTAAAGCCTGCGGGCGTTTTATTTATTTATTTTTAATGCATGTAAATACTCAAAATTTTAATGAGAACAGAGAGTTCGTAATGGTGACTATCTTACGTGCTTCATCAGTGGTATCAGAGTGGGAGTTCTTGAGTGCGTAAACAGACCGCCGACCATGAGGCAGTTTGCGCCAGGACGTGTGGGAGGGTTTGAGTTTGGGTGAAGATGCCTCCGAGAAGAAACCCGATAGGTGGAAGAGGCATGGCAGCGGAAGATTTCTGGGCTTTACAGCGGCAAGTCCAGGCCCTGCAAGAAGAGCTACGCAGAGGACGTGAGCCGGGAAGGGATGCAGACAGTGAGGATGAAGTGGAAGAGGAAAATGAGTTTGAAGAAGAGGAGGAAGATGTAGACCCGGCACAGGCCCGGCTATATAAGGCCATATCCCAGATCGGGAAGAGGCCGAAGTTAGAGGTTCCCACGTATTCCGAGAACTTGAACCCAAAGGAATTGATAGACTGGGTGAATGAATTAGAAAAATACTTCGAATACGAAGAAGTTGAAGACCCTAACCGGGTTAGATTTGTTAAAACCCGACTAAAGGGTCATGCTAGCATTTGGTGGAAGGGGGTACAACTGGAGAAAAATCGAAGAGGAAAAGAACGGATTACCAGGTGGGATAGAATGGTGGAGAAATTAAAAATACAGTTCATCCCTGTTGACTATGAGCTAGATCTGTTACGTAGAATGCAAAGCTTGAGGTAGATGAACAGAACAGTCCAAGAATATACAGAGGATTTTTATAAAATTTCCATCAGAACCGAACACTTAGAAGCCAGCAAAGAAAAAGTGGCCCGTTACATTAATGGGTTGAGACCGAGTGTGCGGGAGGAGTTGAGCTTGGTTCGGGTAAACACCATCGAAGATGCTTACCAGTTTGCTTTAAAGGTTGAAGGAAAATTGAACCGAAGGTTTGAAAGCAAGCGAAGGTGAAAGAACCGGGAGGAAAGAACGGTGGAAAGGAAGAGAAGAAGGAAGAAGAGAGCAGCAGACGAGGTCAGAAAGAAGAAGATGAAGACCCAAAACCGCAAGTTCAGAATAATAACTACCCGAGAGGAAGAGGTAGATCTGGACGCGGGTATGGAAGAGAAATATTTCGTGGAACCTGTTTCCATTGTGGAGAAGAAGGACATCGGGCATATGAGTGTCCACAACACCGGGAAAAGACGAACAAGAAATCGGTGGGTCCCGCCAGAGCAGTTGTAGCAGTTGAAGATGCTGATTCAGAACATTCTGAAGAAGCTGAAAAGGGAGAAGCCATGATTGTGAGAAGGACCATGCTGGTGGAAGAAGACCAGTCTGAGAAAAGGAGAAACCTGTTCTACACCCGGTGCAAAAGTGCAGGCAAAGTTTGCAATGTGATCATCGACAATGGAAGTACAGACAACTTAGTTTTCGAGGAGATGGTTACTAAGTTGTAGCTGGAAAGAAGGAGACACCCGCATCCATACCGGATTGCATGGTTGCGGA
The DNA here is from genome assembly GCA_028583015.1 of Wollemia nobilis. Classification (NCBI taxonomy): domain Eukaryota; kingdom Viridiplantae; phylum Streptophyta; class Pinopsida; order Araucariales; family Araucariaceae; genus Wollemia; species Wollemia nobilis. Next base: position 1,287,905 of record JAQPPZ010000152.1, read on the forward strand.
AGGACCACCGAGCTTGGGTCCGGGAACAGTGTTTAGTCACGTTCCAGATTGGGAGATACAAGGATGAAGTCCTGTGTGATGTATTCCCTATGGATGCATGCCATTTGCTATTGGGCAGGCCATGGCAGTTTGATCGGAGTGCAGTGCATGATGGTCGTGCAAATACTTATTCCTTGGTGAAAAATGGAATGCGGCACAAGTTGAAGCCATTGCAGACCGAAGATGAGAAAATGTGCAGCAATGCCAGAATTTGTCTGGTAGAGGGCAGAAAATTCTGCCAGGAAACAAGATTTGAGCAAGTTGTAAAGGTTGATGAGTGTTCGAAGAAATTGCCAGGGAAGAAGACCGAACAACTTAGAAGTAAAGGTCACTTCTCCTTCTTACCCAGGGTGTCTGATGCAGGAGCATTCGGTGAAGGAAAAGCAATCTTGCATCCTCCAATTTTTTTTTTTACGAACTCTCTGAGTACTTTGCATTTAGTGGGGTTCCTATCCTTTCCTGCGGGGAAGTTTTGTAAAGGGAGGCAATTGTTAAGCTGGAGTCGCGAAATCGTGACTCCGAAGGCGTGTTGTGGGCGAGGGCTAAAACCGTTGCAATATCGCGACAATTTTACGTAAGGCAAGGCGAAGGCGCGGGGGGCCGCGATACCGCGACATGTCGCGATATCGCGACATGTCGCGTTATCGCGGCCCGTTTTCTTTGCTGGTGTTCGAAGGCATGGGGGGGTCGCGATACCGTGACATGTCGCGATATCGCGACATGTCGCGGTATCGCGGCTCGCGAAGACTGCGGGGGCCGAAGGCGTGGGGGGGTCGCGATATCGCGACAGGTCGCGATTTTGCGACCTGTCACGATATCGCGGCCAACGAAAGGCCAACACGTGGCCGATTGAACGAAGCCAAAAGTAAACAAGCGAACGGCCTGGCAAGGTCAACTTGACACGTGGGTAGCCACGTGTATTAAAACTATGGAGAGGGGCACGTGTTTTGGAAACATTGTGGACGAAGGTAGGTAAAGCCAAGTATGTATGCGGACAACCAGGGAAGGTCAGATTTTAACACGTGGACAACTACGTGTATTTATTCAAGATGAGAGCCACGGCCGCGTTTCTTTTCCTTTATCGAAAAAAAAATAATAACAGGAACAGGGAATGGAACAGACGCAAGTAATGGCCATTATGGAGGAGACCACGGTACGGAGATCAATCTGACGAAGACGGCAGTTGCAGGTCAAGGAAACCATTAATGCAAACTCCATGGTGGTTCGGACAGTTGCCATTTATGGCAAATTTTGAATTCTCATCCGAGAGGGGGATTTGAATTTAAAATTGAAATTAGGTGGAGGCATTGATGGCCGGGGGGGAGGACCGGGACCGCGTTAAAAGAGGAAATTTTTGGTTTTTAAAGGGGCGGACAGGAGAACAGGGGAAAGGGAGAACAGAGAGAGAGGAACAGAGCCGAAGCTGAGTTCGGTCGTTGTAAAGCCTGCGGGCGTTTTATTTATTTATTTTTAATGCATGTAAATACTCGAAATTTTAATGAGAACAGAGAGTTCGTAATGGTGACTATCTTACGTGCTCCGTCAAAAAAGGGTTTTATACACAACTAATATATATTTCAAATAACTATTGATATGATACTAAATATTAAGAAATTTTTTAGAAGAGTCTTCCTAGCCTTAAGCCCATATAACCCAAGGAGTCCTCTATTCTAATTACTAGAACATCCTTTGATTCCCAATAAGTTTATATAAGATCTTATTTTAATATAATGAATTCTTCTCCGATGAAAAAATTATTTGAAACTCATTCGTGATAAAAGAATGACTTGCCACCAATTTAATTGGGTGTAAATAAATTACCTGCTTCATTTTATTTGGGTGGATAAAATTCAACTAATTTAGATTTTAAAATTGATTATGAAAACCAGAAGTTATCCTATTAGGAAGGAATTGATTGGGTCTAACTTCTAAATGATTTACTCTTGGATTAACAGTTTCTCTTTGGACTACAACTATTCTTCCTTTTCACCAGGGTGCTTCAGTGCAAAAATAAACATGATTCATTTTTCTTATAAGTTCATTTATAAGTTCTTATAAATGAACATTAAATATGCATGGTACTTCTGAAGCATGCATACACAAAATGTTTACAAGTAGCAGGAAGTCTAGCTTAAAAAATATCTTCTCTAAATCAATATTTAAAGTAATTAACCTTTCAATAATTATATTTTACATTCCACTTTTAACTATAATATGCTTAATAGCTTGATAAGGTAATACCAATGTTCTGCGAATGTTTTAAGAAACACTCTTACATTTATACATTACCCAACTTATATTATTGACTCATATTTTCTAGAAAGTAAAATTATAGGTATGAAATAGAATAGGTTTTAAACAATAAATATTTGCGTTTTGTTGAGATTATGAATAGCGATACAATAAGGGAAAATGAGTACGGTCCAACAACATATCAACATCATACAATAAGTAAATTAGAGATAAATCGTTGTTTGCACTCTACAGTTGATTTTGGGTACAAAGAGGGAAACACATTCTATTTGTATTATATATTAAACATGATGGCTTCAACATAGGTTTCTCACTATAGGTTATACAACATGAGACATACATGTTCTTTGGCAACCTGGATTGAAGTGCCTAATGTCCACATTACAAGATATGTTAACTATATAGCTCTAGTAAAGGATTAAGTAATGGCAACATTATGATATCTTAAACTACCTAAAACCTTCTCTAGTTCAGTTAAAAAATCATTTTTTTTTGCCTTTTCAGTGCTCATCCAACACAATATGCAATACTGAATGAATGCTATGGTCAACTACCAAATTTACCCACTTCAATATTGGTAGAAAACGGATCAAATATGGATCTTTGACATGTATGCAAAGCTAAATGTAGTTATCTACTCTATTATATATTGCATTCACTCAAGACCATTCAACAATATTCCAATGTTTACTAAAAAAATATTTTTCTCATTTAAACAAAATAATAATCTAAATTCTCATACAAACCAACATGCACTCCAATTCTTACTCATTTATTCTCTCTTTCCAAATAATAATAGTAATTAACAAACAATGCAACCAATATTTGTGTTGTGTAAATGAACATGTCATTCCAGCCATATATTTCAACTTTGATATTGCTCAAATAGTAAGAATATTTTCAATTTCATCCATTCAACAGGTATAACAAAACTTCCCAAGAAAGAAATATATTTTTTCCTATAAAATAAATTTAAAACCAAATGGTTTAAATATTCCAACCTGTAGGCCTTCTTTGAGTTAAACCAAAATTCATGCTTCCTACAACAAAAATGCTCTCTTTGTAGTATTTATCAAACCCACCCAGTGCAAAAATTCATGTCGAAAGTAAAATAAAAATAAGTTATTATTTTTTTATCTAAATATGCAATGCAAGATATTTTCTCCTTCCTCATTCTACAAATCATAAAACCTAGGGACCTCATATTACTCAGATTACATGCATCATACCCAATAAGAATGGAGTTAAAGCAACCATAATGTGCACATTCCAAATCATCATAACAAAATAACCTACATTTAGTTTTTGTTCCATTTTATTTATTTTCTTTCACCTTATAATTGTATGCACACACTCAAAGGTGATAAATCAACATAAAAGTTACTTTTTATTAAACTCAAATATTTATTTACATCTATTACTATTTATATATATTAAATTATCTATTTTATAATTTTTATTTTATAAAATAATAAAAATATGAATATATTGAATTCACAACATAACTTAATTAAGGGTAGATCCCATGTCCATAGCATTTTCATCACCACCAAAAATGATGTGCTTACCTAATTTCATATCAAACAACAAATACACATTTAAAATAAAGGATAAATACAATGCAAAACACTCATGATACACCTATATGATATGTAATTACTTGAGCTTTCATGTACTCATGACTTGAATCATAACTTCCCTCTTACCTTTTTTGTCTACCTTCTTCTGTTCGTCAAAGGTATGTACTTGGTCCTACATGCACAACAACCATCAACAATACCACATTCTATAAAAGGAAAATATAAACCATGAATTCATCTACCAAAAATGGTTGTGTGAGGGGGGTTGTTACATTCTCCCCCACTAGAAACAAACATGGTCCTTGTGTATTATTGCTTATTAAAACAAGTCAAAACATATATATTCATTTACATATCCATCAGAACATATGTCCATTTACAATCATACATCATTTAATCATGTCCATACATAAATCATTTAGTAATTTAAACTTGTTTACATACTCCATTCCACATAATGTTTCATTGTGCATTCAATCATATATTCATATATAAACCAAAATACACACAAAAAAAACTCTAATCAGTAGTCCAAATATACATCCACACATATGTACGTACATAACCATAAATCCACATAAATTTTTTAAAATGTTTAAGTTCACTCAAACCAAAAGGAAATTATTTTTGCATGTTCACCACATTATTCCATGTGGCATTTCTATCTAAGTAGCGGTCCCATTGGACCTGAAATTGATCAATCTCATTTTTCTCAAGCTCTTCATCCTAAAACCGAGTACTCAAACTAGTTGAAATTCAATTTTAGTGGGTTGGACATCTACAAATTGGAAATATTCCAAATGTTAGTGGGGTTAAAAATGTACTTCCTAAGGAGGGACACATGGAGGAAATTATAGATTTTTGATAAGCTTTACGACAGAGCAAGTTTGTAGGTAACATGGCTTATTTTTCTTATAATTTTAAATGGGTCCACTAATATAGAGTCAAGTTTGGAATATTTAATGGAAATATTAGTAGGATTCACCCTTAAGAATACTCTATTACCTACAAAGTATTTCCTCGATCTTCTTTTAAGGTTTGTGTAGCTTTTTTGATGATTTGTGGTCTCCTTGAGATTTTACTAAATTTATTTTAATTGTTCTTCTAGTTATTTTATAGTATCTGATACGATCACTACTGATCTTCCGGATTATCACATGATAAGGGAGTTCTATATATTTTTCATACAAGGCTTCAAATGGTGTCATACCTAGTTATTCATGATAGTTGTTATTATATGCAAACTCAACTAGGTACAAATAGTCTTCTCAATTAGTATATTGATCCATAAAATATATTCTTAGCATATCTTCCAAGATCTTATTCACCCTCTCAATCTATCCATTTGTCTCAAGGTGATAGGCTAAATTGATATTAAGTTTGGTATCCAATGCTTGATGCAACACTTGCTAGAACTTTGATGTAAAATGTGAATCTCTATTGAAGATTATAAGTTTTGGAAATCCATGTAATCTCACTATCTTCCTAGTAAACTTACTTGCTATAATAGGTGCATCATCCTATATATATTCCTAGGTATACAATTTGCAACCTTGGTTAACTTATCTACTACTACGAGGATTGCATCATGACTAAATCTTGTTTTAGGTAATTTGACCACAAATTCCATCAACACAACCTATCATTTCTACATAGGAATATCGTGTGGGTACAAACGACCTATTGGGTGCAAATGCTCTGCTTTTATTTTTTGACACTCTAGACACCTAGACACATAATCACTAATATTTTTTTTCATTCTCGATAAAAAATTGACCTTTCTTAAACTCTCATGCATCTTCACCCATTCTGGATGCATGAAATAAGGATTATTATATGCATCCATTAGGATTTTTTCTCTCAAACCACCACAATTTGGAACAACCAATATATTTTTATAATACAAAAAATCATATATATGTATAAAAAATGTATCCTTTTTAGGATATTTTTCAATTTGAGCTTGACATTTGTGATAAAATTCATCATTATATTGAACTTATTTAACTTTATTTATCATTTCATAATGATATTTCATCATTGTAGCAATACACCCTCTGCTATTCAGGGCATCAACTATCTTATCCTCTTTACCCTTGATGTATTCAATGCTAAAATCACAATTAGCTAGAAAATCCATCCAGTTACATTGTCTGACATTCAACAAGGGTTTAGTAAAAATACACTTTAAGCTTCGATGATCTGTCTTAAGTTCAAATGGTTTCCCTAGCAAATAGTACCTCTAAATCTTAAGATTCTGCACAACAACTACCAACTCCAAGTAATGAGTGGCATAGTTTACCTCATGTATATTAAGCTTTTACAATTATAAGATAATAACCACATATTCTTGGGTAATAACCCCTCTAATATCTCAATAGATGTATCAGTGCACATCGTAAACTTCTTGGAAGGATTAGGTAACTGTAAAATTGGTGAGGTCATCAACCTCTCTTTCAGAGTTTAAAAGGCTTTCTCACATTATTCTATCCACTTAAAAGCATTTCCTTTTCTTTGAATATTTGTGATAAGTTGAGTAATTCTTGATAAAACCCTTTAAGTCATCTGTAATAGCCTACAATACCCATAAAACTATGCATATCAGTCACATTTGTGGGTGCAGGCTAGTCAACAATAGCTTCAATTTTCTCAGGATCAATAGAAATACCTTCAGTAGATAATATGTACCCTAGATACTATACCTAATAAGTGTAAAATTCACACTTTGATAGCTTTCCATATAGTTTATTCCTCCTACGTATCTCAAGTATAGTTTCATATGTTGATCATGGTCCTCGTTTCATGAATAGTTTAATATGTTATCAAGGAACACGAGCACAAAACTATCTAGCTATTCTCAAAAAATACTATTCATGAGATTCATAAATGCATTTGATGCATTAGTCAATCCAAAAGGTAGGATTATAAACTTATAATATACAAACCTTATACTAAAATTAGTCTTGTGTATGTATTCTTCTTGAATCCTTAATTGATAGTAACCTAATCTAAGATCAAATTTTGAGAAGATGGTAACTCCTTTCAATTGATCAAAAATATCATTTATTCTAGGTAATGAATACCTATTATTGATGGCAACCTTATTTAGTATCCAATAGTCTATGCACAATCTTAAGAATCCATATTTCTTCTTAATAAATAAAACAAGAGCACCCACGATCACACACTAGGCTTTGTAAGTCCTTTCTCTAACAAGTCTTGATCTTTCATCTTGAGTTGTTGTAAGTCTATAGGGGTCATCCTATATGGTGCCCTAGCAATGGATGCAGCTCTAGGCAATAAATCAATAGAAAAGTCAAACATCCTTTGGGAAGGTAGACCTTGTATATCCTTCAAAAACACATCCTTAAATTCACCCAAAATAATATGCTTTTGGAAGAGGTCAAAATTAACTTTATATTCTTCTTACTTGTTCATACTAACCACATAAATCTTTCCCCTCTTTCTTATTACCTTCTTCACTTGCACTACTGACAACAAATGTGGTTTAATAGAACCATGGTCACAATGAATTCTAATTGTCTAATTAGATTCATTTGTAAGCTCTAACCATATATCTTCAAAAATTATGAGGGTTTTATGGGATTTCATCCGATCAACACCAAAAATGATGTCAAAGGTATGTAAAGGTGTCACATAAAAATACCAATTGGTTTTTCCTTGGGGTAAGATGATATGAGGGTCAAATAAACATTGGTTAACTTGGTAGGTCTACAATGATCCACACTCCACCCTCCAAATGCTAGTAAAAAATCTAGGCCTCTTTAATATGTCCTTCACTAAACTAGTGGAAATAAAACTATCAGTAGATCCTCTATCATTAAAATGGATACAATATTAGCATAAAATTTACTATTTAACAAAAAACGAGTAACTTTCCTCTCAAGTATGAGACTACCTATTGCTGTAAAAATCCTATGGATAGTCTCTTCTTGTACTTTTTGGTAAAGGTCAGCCATATAAGGGTACTTTTTAGCAATGTGGGGGTCTCTACAAACATAGAAAAAATTTTTAGGACCTCTTCTACCTCTATTTCTATTATTATTATTGATTTGCGATCCAAATTCCTTAGCCTTATCCTATTTTGATGGTCTCTTCTTGTTTATTCTAGGATACCCTTTGCCACCTTGGAAGTTATTTTGGTTTTTATTTTCTAGCTTGATTTGATCCCCTCCTCTAGGATTTTTGCTCTATTCTTATTTCCACTTCACAAATCCTACATATTTTTTCTTCTTGAGTTTATCCTTATCTTTTTAGATAGATTACGATAATTAAAATATGTATTTTTGTCTTCTTGATTTGCTTATTCTTTATGAACAATATCAAAAGCTTAAGGAAGGACTTCAAGGTTAAACATATGTACCACAGTTTGAATTTTGGGGTTCAAAATGAACTTTTGAAGATTCATTTCCTCATTGCTCTCATATTGAGTAGCATATTTCAGTAGTTGAATAATTTTTTGGTGATAAGCTTAGATAAATATTGATTCTTATTACAGATTAGTAAACACAACAAATTTATCCATATAGTACTTCTTAGTTAGGAATATTTTCCTAAATTTCTTTACAAAGTCTTCCTGTTTGAGATCTACAACTTCAATTTTCTACCCCTTCTTAAAGGTATTCCACCAATCCATGGTTTCTTCTACCATATCCATGACAACCAATGCAATTTTATATTTTGACAATAAAAGTTTTAAGAAAAAGTATGATTTAAGTTTATTCAGCCAATTTTATGCTACATCTCCATCATCTTTGCTATTAAATTTTTAAATCACAACCTTCTCTAAATCCTTGTCCAACTCAACACCCACTCTAGTTGTACTAGTTATTACAGGCTCATTAGATGCTCCTTCTGGTATACCTACAAGTTCCTTACTCCCTGGTCAAGTCCTCAATCAGTTTATATTATTGAACTATTAACTCTTGTTGTTGGGCCTTGTGTGCTTTCTATTGTACCAATTCTTCTTTTTGTTGTTCGATTTTACAATAATTGTACTACCTTTACCAAAATTTCATGTTCTCTATTAGGCTTATTTTATGGGGGATTATTTAATTGATTAATTCTTCTTTCTCTTTGAGGACCTTATTTTTTTACCCCAATCCATGGTATCTTTTGAGGTCTTATGGTGGTCTCTTCCTACCAAAACCTCATGTAATTCCTCGAAAATCAACTTCATAATATTTGCACCTATGGGCAAAGAAATTAAGTTAATTAATTGGTTTAAATTTAATATAATAAAAAATCATATAGGGTCCTACAAGATTAGGATATTTTTTTCTTTGATACCACATGTAACAACCCAATTCTACTCATCTGGTTGCACCACAAATAATAATCCAAGAAGTTTCTAAGGTATTTTTTTTTTACTTAAGTTTTTCATTCACTCTAAAAATGATATTTCATGTTCAAGGTAATTAGGGTTCACCTAATGATTCAATAAAGTAAAATCAATTAGTACAAGGTATATCAACCACTTTTAGGAATTTGGACTAATGCATACAGTCACCCAAGTGGACAAGATTGGCCAAATCTTGTAAAGGTGCCATTTTGTGGATTCAAATTTCTCATTTATCTTCCACTTGTTCTAGCATGAGTGTCAATACATAGTTGGGGTTATCCTCATGGGTCCATAACACCTAGAGTATGATGCATACTCTTCCCATACCTTAGCATGACGAACCTTGATCTAACTAATTAACTTATTCTATACTTGACATGCAATGGGTTAGCGTACATATGCATAGTATCTAGATAATTATTCTCTTTCTTGGAGTCAGCTAAAGCCATGTCATTATCCTAACACTGGACATGGTACCATTGAATATTTGTAACTAATGATAGTTTATCCCATAATAAATGTTATGGCTAGACTAATCTCCTCGGGCATAACGGTCCACTCATAGTTTGAATAGTTTAAGGATTTATCATTGTACTTCCTGGGCAACAACCTAGAGAAGGCATCCAATACTACCCCTCATTACAAGTTTTGACAAGGTCACGTGTTCTAATCCATTCTATTAGAAAATAGTTGTTCTCAAGTCATGTTGTATATTTTCTTGTATCCCAACAATATTGGGTTTATAAGTTCATTTATCCTTCATGATGAATGATATTAAAGAGTAAATTGAGTTTATTCTTTAATAATATCATTCAAACTCTAGAAGGATCTAATTGAGCACCACATATAATTTTCCTAACCTAGGTTGATAGGTTGCTCAATCAAATTTAAAGGTTTATAAGATGTCTTAATTCCAATGGATCCTTATCATTTAAGCAACACTTGTCTATGTTAGACATTTAAAGCTTTTCCCATAGAGTGTCTACTCAGCTCTAAAATACTAGGTTTTAGATAATATTATAGTTTAAACTTTTTAAAAAAAGTTAGTACTCTAGTAAATAATTGGGTTTTCTATCACTATAGTTCACCATTTTTGAACTAGGGTTTCATCATTTAATGTGAACTATTTTTTCTATCTAAAATATATAAACAATTTTTGAAAAACTCACTACATTAAAGTCATTGTCAATTTCTACAAGGAGCAACAAAATAAACTTAAATACAAAAGCTATCAAAGAAAAAAGGGTTTTATACAAAATTAATATCTAGTTCAAAGAACTATTAATATCATACTAAATATTAAGCATAATTTTAGAAGAGTCTTCCTAGCCTTAAGCCCATCTAACCCAAGGAATCCTCTATTCTAATTACTAGAACATCCCTTAGTTTCCAATAAGTGTATATAAGCTCTTATTTTAATATAATGAATTATTATTTGATGGATGAATTATTTGAAACTTGTTCACCATAGAAGAATGAATTAACACCAATTTAATTGGGTGTAATGTAAATTTCCTACTTCATTTAATTTGGGTGGCTAAAATTCAACTAATTTACAATTTAAAATTGATTATGAGCAAACAAAAGTTATCTAGTTGGAAAGACCTTACTTGGGTCTAACTTCTAAATATTTTACTCTTTAGATAAATGGATTCTCTTTGGACTACAACTATTATTCCTTTGCACCAAGGCGCTTCAGTGTAAAAATGAACATGATTCATTTTTATTTTTAGTCCCTATTAAATAAATCTTTTCAACCATTCCACCCATAAAAATGTATTTAAAGAGTATTAAATATGAATGGTACTTCTGAAGAATGCATACACAAAATGTTTGCAAGAAACATGAAGTTTTTCTTAAAATATATCTTCTCTAAATCAATCTTTAAAGTAATTAACCTTTCAGTAATTATATTTTATGTTCTTGTTTTAACTATAACATGCGTAATAGCTTTATAAAGTAATACCAAGGTTCTGTTGACGTGTTAAAAAACACTCTTACATTTTTACATTACCCAACTTAGATGATTGATGCATACTTTTAAGAAAGAAGACTTTTGGGTATGATATAGAAAAGGTTTTAAATAACAAATCTTTAAATTTTTTTAATATTATGAACATCGAGACACCAAAGGTAAATGAGTATGGTTCAACACCATATCACCATAATACAATAAGAAAATTAGAGACAAATAATTGCTTGCACTCTATTGATTTTGGTTACAAAGAAGGAAATATGTTCTATCTATATTATCTCTTCAACCTAATAACTTCAACATAGGTTTCTCACTACAGGTTATACAACATAAGACATAAATGTTCTTGGATGACCTGACTTGAAGTGCCTAATATCCACTTTACAAGATATGTTCACCATACAACATGGTAAAGGATTAAGTAATTTCAACATTACGACATCTTCAACTGCGTAAAACCTTCTCTGGTTCAATTAAAATTTATTTTTCTACTTTTTTTGGTGCTCTTCCAATACAATGTGCAGTACCAAATGAATGCTATGGTCAACTACCAAATCTTCCCACTCTAGTCTTAGTAGCGAAGAGATCATATACAACTCTTTGACATGTATGCAAATATAAATGTATTTATCTACTGTATTATATATTACATTCACTCAAAGACCATTCAATAATATTTTAGTCTCATTTAAATCAAATAATAATTGAAATTCTCATACAAACCAACATGCACACCAATTCTTACTCATTTATCCTATTTTTCTAGATAACAATAATAATTAATAAATAGTGCAACCAATATTTTTGTTGTGTAAATGAACATGCCATTCCAACCATATATTTCAATTTTGATATTGCTCAAATAGTAAGAATATTTTCAATTTGTTCCATTCAACAGGTATAATGAAACTTCCCAAGAAATAAATACAAATTTTCCTATCAAAAACAATTCAAAGCCAAATGGTTTAAATATTCCAAAGGTCTTCTTTGAGTCAAACCAAACTTTGTGCTTTCTATAGCAAAAATGCTCTTTGTACTCTTTCACAAATCCACCTAGTGTAAATATTAATGCTGAAAGTAAAACAAAAACAAGTTATTCTTTTCTAGACAAACATGCAATGCAAGATATTTGAAGGAAGTAACTCTGAAATTAAATCGCAATTAGAATCGCGTTACGAAAACGCTTCGCACAATTTTTGTGCGAGGGAGGAGCTTTAGCGGAAAAACACCTGAAGTAACTACTTCGGGGGATAAAGTCCCGAAGTAAAACTACTTCGGGTAACAATGCTCCCGAAGTAAGTACTTCGGGGGAAATATTTTCCGAAGTAAAACTACTTCAGGAAAGAGGCTGTCGAAGTAGAACAACTTCGGGGAAAATCCTGGCGAAGCAACTGCTTCGCACAGTTTTCTTCCGAAGTGATATTACTTCGGGAATCTTCGTGCCAAAGTGACTACTTCGGATGGGAAAGCTACGAAGTGCCATAATGTGCTTCGGCACAAACAAACTAGATCCCTTCTGGATTGAGCGGGTGTTTTGCCACTTCGGGGCAAACCCTAGTTTGTGAAATGTCTGCAGATTTGAACAAAATTTCAAGGCAGAGACCAAGACACACAGAGACCCGAATCTACAGAATAAATATTTATATATTAAAGTATTGCCGAATTAAAAACTTCTGCCAGATAAAATATCTGTAGGATAAACACGTGACTTAGTTGGGAGACTACTGCTCCACTCTTCGGCTGATGGTGTCTGCTGCTTCTGCCCTTCTGCTGTTCTGCTGGTAGAAACCCTAGCACTGCGGCTGTTCTGGGCTTTCAAACCTCTCTGCTGCTTCTTCACTCTCGCATACTAAATGACAAAATGGCCTCGATATTTATAGGCAGGGGAAGAGGATAGAAGGCGAGATAAATCCACCAACCAACTACCAAGAAATAAATTCCGAAATGGCTCTTTGACAAATTTCCAACCACTCGAACTACTCGCATGCTTGAAAATTTAATGTCCCGATCTGTGCGCCTGATTTTTGCTTCGGCTGATTTCCGCTTTAGGGGGGTAGTTTGATTTTGCTTCGTGGCAAAGTGTTGTTCGAAGCCCTTTCGGAAGTGCTTCCCCTCGAAGTATTTTTCGAAGGTAATTCAGAGATGCTTCGTGCCAAAGCATTTTCTAAAGCCCTTTCAGAAGTGCTTCACGTCGAAGCTCTTATGGGTGTGAAGTTGGATTTAATATTTCCAACACCCTCCTTTAATCATGCTTCACGTCGAGTTCTCTAACGCCTAGCATTTCTCACAATCTAGCGAAGTCCTCCTCCTTCAAGGGTTTTGTGAAGATGTTAGCTAGCTGCTCCTTGGACCTGCAAAACTACAACTGTACTTCACCGAATTTCACTAGCTCTCTGATGAAATGATAGTGGATGTCAATGTGCTTTGTTCGGATGTGGAAGACTAGGTCCTTCGAGAGCGCGATGGCAGAGTTATTATCGCAAAATATTGTTGTTGCTACTTTGGGTGGATGATACAGTTCACACAAAACTCTTCTCAGTCAGACTGCCTGGCAGGCTACTGAGGTGGCAGCAACATACTCTGCCTTTGCTGGAGATAAAGCAACAATTGGCTGCTTCTTCGAGGACCAAGAGATAGCTCCAGATCCAAAATGGAAGGCATATCCCAAAGTGCTCTTTTGGTCATCTATGCTACCAACCCAATCGTTGTCGGTGTAGCCAATCAACTCAAGTTGGTCTTGTCTGGCATAGTGAATTTCGTGGTTCCTCATGCCATTGACATATCATAGGATTCTCTTGCCTACTTGCTAGTGAGTGTCTTTCAGAGTCTCCATAAAGTGGCCAATCAAACTGACTCCAAACATCAGATCTGGCCAAGTTTCAGTCAAGTACATTAGGCTTCCAACTAACCTTTTATAGAGAGTTGGATCAACGCTTCTACTGTTATCTGTCTTGCTCAACTTCAAACCAGTGGCTACTGGGGTGATGGCAGGATTGTTGTCCTCCATATTAAAGTGCTTCAGGACATCCTTTGCATACTTTCCCTGAGAAATGAAGATGCCATCTGTTGATTGGTCAACTTCAATACCAAGAAAATATTTCATCAACCCCATGTCTATCATTTCAAACTCCTTCTTCATGGCTGTTCTGAACTGTGCAAATAGGTTGCTGCTATTTCCAATATAAATCAGATCATCCACATACAGGGAGACGATTATCAACTCCCCTGCTTCATTTATTTTCAAGTATAGGGAGTGCTCATATGGGCATTTCTAAAACCCATTCTCCTAAAAATAGCCGTCAATCTGGCTGTACCATGCCTGGGGTGCTTGCTTCAACCCATACAGGGCCTTCTTCAGCTTTAGGACCTTGTCTTCTTGTCCTTGTATTTCATAACCGGGTGGCTGGTCTATGTAGACCTCTTATTCCAATACTCCGTTCAGGAAGGTAGACTTGAAATCCATCTGATACACATTCTAGCCTTTATGAGCTGCTAGTCCCAGAATCATTCTGACTATGTCAAGTTAGGCTATAGGTGCATACACCTCATGATAGTCAACTCTTGTCTTCAGCTTATAGCCTTTCATCACTAATCAGGTCTTATGCCTGTCAACTTCTCCTTGGGCGTTAAACTTTGTTTTATACACCCATTTGACCCTAATGGTCTTCTTCCCTGTTGGAAGATCTGTCAGCTGGCATGTCTCATTCTTATCAATGGTTGCTATATCCTCATCCATTACATTCACCCATTTGTGATTCTGACTTGCTTATTTAAACTCCACTAGATCACACTCAGTAAATAAATAAAATTCAAAATATTCTTCATCTAACTGATTACGGGTTACCTCATAAATGTCTTGCAAGCTCCGAGTCTTTGTAGGTGTCCTCAGGTTTTGAATTATGCTTGCAAGTGGAGGTGATCGATATGATGAGGGTGTGCTGCTACTGGCACCACTGTTGCTACTTGTAGGTATAGGTGGTTGTACACTGTCTTCCTCCAAGTTTACAGGTTCAATAGTTGCTGGTTCAGGCTCACCATTATTTGACTTCTAGAGGTTTCGTTCTCCAAGAACTTCACATCTTGACTGATGACAAGTTTCTTCGTCACTGGATTGTATAGCCTGTATGCCTTTGCTTGTTCTCTGTACCTCGTGAAAATGCATTTTTCAGACTTGTCATCCAGCTTCCGTATTTTCTCATCTGGAACATGTGCATATGCTATGCACCCAAAAATTAGCAAATGAGCCACACTTGGCTTCAAATTGCTCCAAGCTTCCTCTAGAATTTTGTCCTTCACACTCTTGGTGGGACATCGATTCAGTTGATAAACTGCACAACTTATAGCTTCTACCCAAAACTCATGTGGTAAAATTTTTGCCTTTAGCATGCTCCGTGCCATCTCCATGATAGTTCTGTTATTCCTCAACTACACCATTCTGTTGCGGTGTGTATCTGGCAGTGAACTGCCTTCGAATTCCATGCTGCTTGCAAAATTTGTGGAATTCGTTGGAGATGTATTCTCCTCCATCAATTCTAAGAGTCTTAACTTGATACCCGCTCTATTTCTCAACCAGAGCCTTGAACTCCCTAAACTTCGCAAATGCCTCTGACTTCAACTTGATGGGATAAATCCAGGTCTTCTGGCTGAAGTCGTCAATGAAGGTCAGGAAGTATTTGTTGCCGGAATATGAGCTGGTCTGCATGGGACCATAAATGTCTGAGTGCACTAGCTCCAATGGTTATGATGCTCTCCAATACTATCCTACAAGGAATGCATCCTTGTGCTGCTTGTCGACCAGGCAACTTTCACAAACTTGGTTCAGTTTCTCAATAAGGGTTAAACCCTTTGTTGGCAATTTTGGGTACTTTGGGTACATTGCCTTTGCTCAAGTGTATAAGTTGTCATTGATGTCAAGAAGCTTTTGAAGGAATTTGATTTGATGTAAAATAATTTGTTTTGATGAAGGTTCGGCATGACAAGTTCGAAAGAAAGTAAGTTGGAAAAATGTCGCGATATCGCGACATGTCGCATTTTCGCGACTTAAGCAGGAGAGAGAAAGCTTTTTAGAAAAGTGTCGCGATATCGCGACATGTCGCATTTTGACTTAAGGGGGGGGAAAGCTTTTAGAAAAGTGTCGCGATATCGCGACATGTCACAGTTTCGCGACTCAAAGAGGAGAGAGAATGTTCGGAGTCAGAAATGTCATGATTTCGTGACATATTGCAAGGAAGGTTGAACGGACGAAAAAGTGTCACGATTTCGTGACATGTTGCAGGAGAGAGAGTCCGAAAGAAAAAATGTCGTGATTTCGTGACATAATGCAGGAGAGAGAGTCCGGGAGAAAAAGTGTCACGATATCGCGACATGTCGGGTTTTCGTGACCCGAAGAAAAGAAAAGCGCTAAGGAGAAAAAGTGTCGCGATTTCGCGACAAGTCAGAAGACAAAGTGGAAGCAAGATAAAGTGTCGTGATTTCGTGACATGCTGTAGATGAAAATGTTCCAAGTAAGAACTGTCATGATTTCGTGACATGCAGCAAAGGGAAGAGTCTGAAATGAGAAGCGTCGCGATTTCGCGACAGGTTGCAGAGAAGTCGTACGGAAGCTGAAAGCGTCGCGATTTTGCGACAGGCTGCAAAGAAAACGTACGGAAGCTAGAAGTGTCACGATTTCATGACAAATTCAAGGAGGAAGAGCTCAAAGGCGAAAGCGTCATGATTTCATGACATGTTCCATTTTCAGGCGTAAGGCAGCGAAAGTGTCATGATTTCATGACATGTTCCATTTTCGCTAGTGCAAGCAGACAAGAGTGCAAGGAAGAGAAAGTGTCACGATTTCGTGACAGATTGAGATGGCAGCATTCGGTTGGAGAAAGTGTCATGATTTCTGACAAGAAATAGAATGCAGGTCTTCTATAGGAGAAGTGTCACGATTTAAAAAGAAGAGAAGTGTCACGATTTCATGACAAAAGAGAAAGGAGGTCGACGAAGGGAGAAGTGTCGCGATATCATGACAAAAGCAAAGTTGATGCTGACTAAGTCAGAAGTGTCGCGATATCGCGACAAGAGCTTAGTTGAAGTCGACAAAGGCTGAAGTGTCGCGATATCATGACAAAAGCCAAAAGAAAGTGTACGGTTGCAAAGGTGTCATGATATCGCGACATGTTGTAGTTTCATGGCAGAAGCTACAGAAGAGTTCCAGAGGTAGTGAAGCCGACAAAGTTAAATTTTAGCCGACAAAAATTAGGGCTTGTAGCCGACGTAGATTAGGGTTTGTATTTGTTATAACAGTCGACTAAGATTAAAGTTTTCTTCATGAAAATCTTATTATAAAAGGAGGGTTGTTTGGAGAGTTGAAGGTGATAGATGTGTAGTTGATGTGCGACGTTCGGAGATAGTGTGCAGTGCAAGAAGTTCGATCGCTGAGAGCAGAGTGCGAATTCGATCATAGTGTGCAGAGTGCATTTCATCGAATCATTCTAAGTGTGAAAGATCACAAAGGAAGTAGAGTGTGCGAAGACGATGCCGCTATGATTGCGTAGAGGTGCAAAGGTTGAAGTTCGACCAAGTTCGGTTGTAACTACGTAGAGAGAACTTAAGGACAGATTTGTGTGAGCTTTTCTGAGAGCTTACAAGCAGATTTGAGACAAGTCTTTGTGAAGACTTGTGGATAGCTTTGAGCAAGCTTTTTGAGAGCTTGTGAGCAGGTTTTGGACAAGTCATTGAGAGGGCTTGTTGGACAGATTTGAGCAAGCTTTTGTTGAGCTTGTGGAGTAGTTTGGGCAGGTTCTAGTGAGAACTTGCAAAGCAGATCTGAGACAAGTCTTGGTGAAGACTTGGGTGAAGATCAAGCAAGCTTTAGTGAAAGCTTGTGAACCACTTTTGTGAACCAGAATTGAGAACCAGTTGAGGACAGAGATTGGTGCAGATTCGAGGACATTTGTGCCAGATCGAAGGACTGTGTTTGGTGCAGATCAGAGAAAGATGATCGAGGACATTTGTGCTAGATCGAAGGACTGTGTTTAGTGCAAATTCGAGGACCAGATTTGGAGGTGATAGAGTTGAGGACAGAGGTCTCCAGCCAGAGTAGGGAGGATAGGTGTCTTCTATGGATAGAGTTCCATTTGCTAAGGGCAATGGAGGCAGAGGTCTTCTAGAGGATCACCAGCCAGAGCAGAGCTAGGGGATTGGTGTCTCCTATGGGTTGGTGCCCACGAACTCGAGATTAGGGGATTGGTGTCTCCTTTGGGTTGGTGCCCATAAACATTGTAATCGGGAAAGGTATTCCCAGAATTTGGATTGATAAAATTTAGTGAAAGATTTTATCCGTGGACGTAGCCCAGCCATTCTAGGTGAACCACGTTAAAATTGTTGTCACTTTGTGGATGTTTTTATGCATTGCTTTGATATTGTTGTGGGTATATTGCTTTACTATTTTGTAATATAAAGGAGAAAAGTAAAAAGAGGTCTTATACTGTTCACCCCCCTCTCAAGTATAAGCTTGTGTTCTTCAATTGGTATCAGAGCGGGTGCCTTCGAAAAGTTTAACAACTTGAAGGAAAAGCTAATAAAGAACACAATGGATTATTCAAGTGGCAATGCAACACCTATTCTTGATGGGTCAGATTTTGGTCTTTGGAGTGCAAGGATGAAGGTTCATCTAATGGCACTTGGTAATGAGGTATGGGAAGTAATTGAAGATGAGTACACTATTCCTGTACATGGTCCAAATACTAAAGAAGAAAGGCTCCTACATCACAACAATTCAAAAGCAATGAATGCAATCTTGAAAGGCTTACAGAAAGCAGATCTCACCAAAGTAATTCACTGCAAAACAGCTAGTGAAATGTGGAAACAACTGCAGGTGGTTCATACAGGTGATACAAATGTCAGAAAGGCCAAGTTGAGACACTTCAAAGGTATGTTTGAACAACTCAAGATGAATGATGATGAAAATATTAGTGACTACATGCTTCGTATGGATGAGGTTGTTAACTCCATGAAAGACTTAGGTCTTGAGCTTGCTGAAAATGATGTTTGTGATAAGATTTTAAGATCTCTTCCTAATAGATTTAGTGAAAATATTTCTGCTATTGAGGAAGCTAAAGATTTGGATAAGTTGAAAAAGGATGAGCTCCATAGTATACTTGCAGCATTTGAGTTGAGAACTCAAGTGAAGGTTGATGTCAAGAAAGAGGCAGCTTTCAAGGCTACCAAGAAATCCAAGGGTAAACAACTTCAAGAGAGTGATGAGTCTTCTAGTGATGAAGAGGCATATTACAGCAAGAAAGGCAAGTTCTCTAGAAAGCACAAAAGCATGAAAAATATAAGATGTTTCAATTGTGGAAAGTTTGGTCATTATGCTACAGACTGTACTATTCCCAAGGATGAAAGTGATGAAGATAAACAAGATTCTAAGAGCAAGGATTCTGAAAAGCACAAGCATCACAGGAAGAACAAAGATGAGCACAACAATCAAGGAAAGAGGTATTCTCACAAGCACAAGAAGAGTTTCTACCTAGACAAAGCAAGTAAGTGTTCTAGTAGTGATAGTGAAAGTTCTTCAAGTGATAATGAAAATGAGATGTTGTTCATATCGGAAAAAGAGGAAGAACCGAAACATAGATTCATTATCATGAAATGTCTTAGATGTGGAAATTTTGGTCACCTTGAGGATGATTGCACAAATAATGATTTGGTTTCTAGTATGTATGAGGATGCTTCAGAAAACTATAAGGAAGATGCTTGTATGGTTTTTGAAAAAGGTAGCACCTCTAGTGATAAGAAATCTGAAAAAGGCTTTGATGATTCAGAAAGCAAACAAATAAAGGATCTTGAAAGTGAACTTACTAACGCTCTTAGTGTTTTGAAAAAGGAAAGAAAGAAGAATGCTAGACTCAAGGATAAGTTAGATGAATGTTGTATGGAGAGAGATGATCTTATAGAAAGTCTTGACTTCTCTATGGCTAAGATACAAGAACTCAAGGATGAGTTAGAGTCTAAGGTTCTTGAGTATAGTGAGTTAGAACAGAAAATGGCTTCTTTGAAAGAGGAAACTAAAGAGTACAAGGATAAGCTTTACAGGTTTCAAGATAGCTCCAAAAAGGTTAAGTCACTCATCAAAGGTCAAAGAAAGACAACGGATAAAACAGGCCTTGGTTTTGTTGCACACAAGGAACAAGGCTGGAGAGTCTAGTAAGAGACTCCAAAAGGAAGAGAGTTCTGATGAGGAAAGTATTTCAGATCATGAGTCCTTGAATGATAGATGCACAGAAATAGAAAATGAAATTCAGAATGAGAAGAAGAAGTTTTCAGGACCCAAGAGGTCGAATAAAGGAAAATTTCATGATAGATGTTTTGCGTGTCACAGGTTTGGTCACATGGCTGCACATTGCATGGCTCAAGTGAAGAAGGTAAACGGCAATTTTAGAAGCGCTAGTTTCTTTCAAGGGTATTGCTACTCTTGTCAACAGTTTGGGCACAAGGCAGTCTATTGCAAGGTTAATTACAGGAACAGGTTTGATCAAAATAGGTTCAGCCAGAACAGGTTTAGTCAGAATAGGCAGATTCAAAGAACAGGTATGCCTAAAAGAAATAACATTGTTACTTGTTATAAGTGTAACAATGAAGGTCACACAGCTAGACAGTGTAGAGCTGAACTTCCAAGGTACAGGAATAGGAACAGTGGTATAAACAGGTCCAAGGATCAAGGCATGAACAAGAACAGGGATGAGAACAAGAACAAGAACAATGACAAGAACAAGAATGATAACAGGAACAGGAACAGTGACAAGAATAGGAACAGGAATATGGGCAAAGAGTTCAAGAGAAGGCCCGACAAGGAAATTATAGACGCTGATGATGATCAGTGCCTAATGGGAGTTTTACTCCCACCCCAGAATTAATCACCTCATCAGGAGGTGGGGGAGGGACTAAGCTAAGAGGCTCATTCTTAGTCCCGAGCCCCAAAGGTGACCCTTTGCCATTGATGACAAAGGGGGAGAGATATGAGTAAGGGGGAGAGCTTCAAGTGAAGAGGAAAGCTTCAAGTCAGGGGAGAAAAACTTCAAAGGAATATTCTCGATTGTGGGCATAGTTTCTCAGTTGTTAGCACAGTTGGTTTCAGTTTTGGCTCCTGAGACGTGTTTTCAGTAAAGGTTTGCCATCAATGACAAAGGGGGAGATTGTTGGCAATTTTGGGTACTTTGGGTACATTGCCTTTGCTCAAGTGTATAAGTTGTCATTGATGTCAAGAAGCTTTTGAAGGAATTTGATTTGATGTAAAATAATTTGTTTTGATGAAGGTTCGGCATGACAGGTTCGAAAGAAAGTAAGTTGGAAAAATGTCACGATATCGCGACATGTCGCATTTTCGCGACTTAAGTGGAGAGAGAAACTTTTTAGAAAAGTGTCACGATATCACGACATGTCACATTTTCATGACTTAAGCAGGTGAGAGAAAGCTTTTTAGAAAAGTGTCGCGATATCGCGACATGTCACAGTTTCATGACTCAAAGAGGAGAGAGAATGTTCGGAGTCAGAAATGTCGTGATTTCGTGACATATTGCAAGGAAGGTTGAACGGACGAAAAAGTGTCACGATTTCGCGACATGTTGCAGGAGAGAGAGTCCGAAAGAAAAAATGTCACGATTTCATGACATAATGCGAGAGAGAGTCCGGAGAAAAAGTGTCACGATATCATGACATGTCGGGTTTTCGTGACCCGAAGAAAAGAAAAGCGCTAAGGAGAAAAAGTGTCACGATTTCGCGACAAGTCAGAAGACAAAGTGGAAGCAAGATAAAGTGTCACGATTTCGTGACATGCTGCAGATGAAAATGTTCCAAGTAAGAACTGTCATGATTTCGTGACATGCAGCAAAGGGAAGAGTCTGAAATGAGAAGCGTCACGATTTCACGATAGGTTGCAGAGAAGTCGTACGGAAGCTGAAAGCGTCGCGATTTCGTGACAGGCTACAAAGAAAACGTACGAAAGCTAGAAGTGTCATGATTTCATGACAAATTCAAGGAGGAAGAGCTCAAAGGTGAAAGCATCATGATTTCATGACATGTTCCATTTTGTGGACGTAAGGCAGTGAAAGTGTCACGATTTCGTGACATGTTCCATTTTTGCTAGTGCAAGCAGACAAGAGTGCAAGGAAGAGAAAGTGTCACGATTTCGTGACAGATTGAGATGGCAACGTTCGGTTGGAGAAAGTGTCACGATTTCATGACAAAATAGAAAGCAGGTCTTCTATAGGAGAAGTGTCACGATTTCATGACAAAAGCAAAAAGGAGGTCGACGAAGGGAGAAGTGTCATGATATCACGACAAAAGCAAAGTTGATGTTGACTAAGTCAGAAGTGTCGCGATATCGCGACAAGAGCTTAGTTGAAGTCGACAAAGGCTGAAGTGTCGCGATATCGTGACAAAAGCCAAAAGAAAGTGTACGGTTGCAAAGGTGTCACGATATCGCGACATGTTGTAGTTTCGTGGCAGAAGCTACAGAAGAGTTCCAGAGGCAGTGAAGCCGACAAAGTTAAATTTTAGCCGATGAAAATTAGGGCTTGCAGCCGACGTAGATTAGGGTTTGCATTTGTCATAACAGTCGACTAAGATTAAAGTTTTCTTCATGAAAATTTTGTTATAAAAGGAGGGCTGTTTGGAGAGTTGGAAGGTGATAAGATGTGTAGTTGATGTGCGACGTTCGGAGATAGTGCGCAGTGCAAGAAGTTCGATCGCTGTGAGCAGAGTGTGAATTCGATCGTAGTGTGCAGAGTGCATTTCATCGAATCATTCTAAGTGTGAAAGATCGCAAAGGAAGCAGAGTGTGCGAAGACGATGTCGCTATGATTGCGCAGAGGTGCAAAGGTTGAAGTTCGACCAAGTTCGGTCAGTAACTGTGCAGAGAGAACTTAAGGACAGATTTGTGTGAGCTTTTCTGAGAGCTTACAAGCAGATTTGAGACAAGTCTTTGTGAAGACTTGTGGATAGCTTTGAGCAAGCTTTTTGAGAGCTTGTGAGCAGGTTTTGGACAAGTCATTGAGAGGGCTTGTTGGACAGATTTGAGCAAGCTTTTGTTGAGCTTGTGGAGCAGTTTTGGGCGGGTTCTAGTGAGAACTTGCAAAGCAGATCTGAGACAAGTCTTGGTGAAGACTTGGGTGAAGATCAAGCAAGCTTTAGTGAAAGCTTGTGAACCACTTTTGTGAACCAGAATTGAGAACCAGTTGAGGACAGAGATTGGTGCAGATTCGAGGACATTTGTGCCAGACCGAAGGACTGTGTTTGGTGCAGATCAGAGAAAGACGAACGAGGACATTTGTGCTAGACCGAAGGACTGTGTTTAGTGCAAATTCGAGGACCAGCTTTGGAGGTGATAGAGTTGAGGACAGAGGTCTCCAGCCAGAGCAGGGAGGACAGGTGTCTTCTATGGATAGAGTTCCATTTGCTAAGGGCAGCGAAGGCAGAGGTCTTCTAGAGGATCACCAACCAGAGCAGAGCTAGGGGATTGGTGTCTCCTGTGGGTTGGTGCCCACGAACTCGAGATTAGGGGATTGGTGTCTCCTTTGGGTTGGTGCCCATAAACATTGTAATCGGGAAAGGTATTCCCAGAATTTGGATTGATAAAATTTAGTGAAATATTTTATCCGTGGACGTAGCCTAGCCATTCTGGGTGAACCACGTTAAAATTGTTGTCACTTTGTGGATGTTTTTATGCATTGCTTTGATATTGTTGTGGGTATATTGCTTTACTATTTTGTAATATAAAGGAGAAAAGTAAAAAGAGGTCTTATACTGTTCCCCCCCCTCTCAGTATAAACTTGTGTTCTTCACCCTTCACCATCTACTTCTTGTGGAGCAAATTCAGGCCACTGAAACTCAAGTGACCAAATCTGAGATGCAACAACCAGGTAGCATCCTTCACAACTGCACTCAGAGACATTAAAGATTCATTCTAAATCTGCAACAGAAAAATTTTGTTTTTTGTCGTGGACATAGTTGTGATTTGCCCATGCACTTTGTCTCTGATGGAACAAACATTGCCTTTCAACTGCACAATGTGTCCCTTCTAGACAAGCTGTCCAACACTTAGCAGATTATGCTTCAGGACAAGTACATAGTAGATGTCACAAATCTGCTTTCGTTTGTCGTGCATGGTTTGGATGAGGATTTTTCCTTTCCCCATCACAGGAACTTTGTTGTTGTTCCTCATATTGACTTCAAACTGAACTGACTCGTCCAATTGTTAGAAAATATCTCTGTTCCCAGTCGTGGTTGCTGCACCCACTGTCAAGATACCAAATGTTTTTTTTTCTCTCCTCCTCGATACTGCAAGTCAACAACACATTTCCTCCTATCGCATTTCTAGCTTCTTTTGTATAATGGGCCTTCTACTGATTCTCGTTCGCCATCCTTGTTCTGCACTGAGAGATGTAATGGCTGAACTTCTTGTAGTAGTAGCATTGGACCTTTGACATGTCCTTCTTCTGTTGAGAGCTACCTTGCTAGTTTTTTCCAGTGCCTCTTCCTCCTTGCTGATGAAATTTGTAATTGGTTTCACTGACATGAGGGTTTGATCTCCCTCCTTGCTTGTTACTTCTCCCATGCCTGCTTTTGCCTCTTCCACCTTGAGAACTAGAAGTGCCATGGTGGGAGTCTTGTCTTCTGCTGTCTCAGATTGAGAATTGCACCTTAAATGCTTGCTCCAAAGAGAACTTAGTTGAGCGGCTCAGCCTCTGCTCATGTGTCTGTAGAGAACCCATTAGTTCATCCACAGAGAGTATTGTCATATCCCTCGACTCCTCTATTGCAATTATCATAGAATCAAACTTTGTTGGTAGACTTCATAGAATTTTCTCCATGATCCTTTGATTCTGCATAATCACACCATTCGACCGCATTTGGTTGATGACATTTGTTGTTCGGGTGAAGAAATCGCTCATCGACACGGACTCACTCATCTGTAGGTTCTTGAACTCCCTCCTGAACATTTGTAGTTTCACCAACTTCACTTTGTTGGTGCCCTGGTATGAACTAGCCAATATTTCCCAGGTATGCTTGGCCTTGGTGGCTGATGCAATCCATGGGAAGATGGTCTCCTCAACTGCTTGCATGATATAAAATAGGGATTTCTGGTCTTTCTTTTGGTTCTCCTTTAGAATATCTCTGTCTACTTAGGAGAGGGCAGCTAGTGCTACTGCATCTTTTGGTTCTGGGTACCCAATCTTGATCAAGTCCCACAAATCCTAAGACCCAAAGAGGATCTTCATCTAGATGCTCCAGTAATCGTAGTTCTTGACATTAAATCATGGGATCTACAACTACAGGGAATTTCTTTTGAAAGCCATGCTTCTATCTCCGCATCACGACACCAACGAATCTAATACCAATTTGAAGGAAATAACTCTGAAATTAAATTGCAATTAGAATCGCGTTACGAAAATGCTTCGCATAATTTTTGCGCGAGGGAGGAGCTTCGGCGGAAAAACACCCGAAGTAACTACTTCGGGGGATAAAGTCTCGAAGTAAAACTACTTCGGGGAACAATGCTCCCGAAGTAAGTACTTCGGGGAAAATATTTGTCAAAGTAAAACTACTTCGGGAAAGAGGCTACCGAAGTAGAACAACTTTGGGAAAAAACCTGGCGAAGCAACTAGTTCGCACAATTTTCTTCTGAAGTGATATTACTTCAGGAATCTTCATGCCGAAATGACTACTTCGGACAGGAAAGCTGTGAAGTTTGGCAGCCCATGGCGACTTCGGTGAAATGGCTACAGGATTTCACTTCGACGAAACAAAGTGCCGTAATGTGCTTTGGCACAAACAAACTAGATCCCTTCTGGATTGAGCGGGTGTTTTGAATCTTTGGGACAAACCCTAGTTTGTGAAATATCTATAGATTTGAACAAAATTTCAAGGCAGAGACCAAGACAAAGAGACCCAAATCTGGAGAATAAATATTTATATATTAAAGTATTGCCGGATTACAAACTTTTGCCAGATAAAATATCTGCAGGATAAACATGCGACTTAGTTGGGAGACTGTTGCTCCACTCTTCGGCTGATGGCATCTGCTGCTTCTGCCCTTCTGCTGTTCTGCTGGTAGAAACCCTAGCACTGTGGCTGTTCTGGGCTTTCAAACCTCTCTGTTGCTTCTTCACTCTCGCATACTAAATGACAAAATGGCCTCGGTATTTATAGGCGGGGGAAGAGGACAGAAGGCGGGATAAATCCACCAACCAACTGACAAGAAAAAAATTCCAAAATGGCTCTTTGACTAATCGCCGACCACTCCAGCTACTCGCACGCTTGAACATTTAATGTCTTGATCTGCGTGCCTGATTTCTGCTTCAGATGATTTTTGCTTTTGGGGGGCAATTTGATTTTGCTTCGCGGCGAAGTGTTGTCCGAAGCCCTTTCGGAAGTGCTTCTCCCCGAAGCATTTTCCTAAGGTAATTCGGAGATGCTTCGCGCCGAAGCATTTTCCGAAGCCCTTTCGAAAGTGCTTCGTGCCGAAGCTCTTACGGTCGCGAAGTTGGATTTAATATTTCCAACAATATTTTCCTCTTTCTCATTTCTCATTCCACAACTTAGAAAATCCAAGGACCTCATCTTACTCAAATTACATGCATCATGTCAACTAGGAAAGGAGTTAAAGCAATCATAATGCACACATTCCAAATCATCATAACATAATTACCTGAATTCAATTTCTATTCTATTTTATTTATTTTTATTCATCCTAAAATTGTATCCACACACTCGAAGGACATAAATCAACATAAAAGTTACATTTTGTTAAACTCAAATATTTATTTTAAATCTATTATTATATTTTTATATTTAACTATATATTTTATAGTTTTCACTTTATAAAATAATAAACATATGAATATATTTAATTCACTACATAACTTAAGGGTGGCCCCCATATCCATAGCATTTTGATCACCACCAAAAACCATATGCGTACCTCATTTCATATCAAACAACAAACATATCTATGATGATCTTCAAATCTTCAAAAATCTAAATATTCTTATGCTTTGAATATATATAATGTGTAATTTTTATTATTATTTAAATAAAATTATAAGTTTTAAACAATATAATAGTAAAATATTTTTATTTTCAAACATATAATGCACGCCTATTACGCTTAAAGATTTAGACTAATACAAAACATAATAATTAGTTATTAGTTTGTTTTATATTTATATATATAGTTTTGGTTAAATATAAAACTAAACATTAATTGTTAATTTCGTTAATTACCAAGATCGTTTCTTCAATTAAAATTCGTAATATCCGCTAAATTATTCCGCCATGCATATCCCAGACTACATAAGGTAATAAGAGAAATGGTGGTGAATTATTTTCAAAAATTCATTGGTTTAACATAAAATATATTTTGTGACCACAAAATATATCGAAGCTATGTTTTCATTTTATATTTTAAGATCAGAAATCACTAAACTGTTTACAATGCAAGATAAGAATCCATCTTGATGTCAACGTCATAATGCTTAAGCATTAAAAATCGACCTGTTTGTTTTCTAGAGAGTTTTGCAGGTCTTCATATTTTATATAGGTAAATTGGTTTTCTACATACAAGGGAGAAATATTACTATGGTTTAAGCATTGAACCCCAACACACGGTAATGTCTTTATCCTTGAGAATACTCTGCCTGCAATCCAAAATTAAGCAATTAATAGGTAAGATGACAATTCAAGAGAACCAATTCATATGCAAAACAAAGGCAATTGTGTAATCACCATTCTTGTTAAGCGGTGGGCATGTGAACCCAGCAGGAGGGGTCGTTCCGCATTGATCAAACAGTTCCAGAGCCAGCGGGATGATGATATTGAGATTGAGGAGCTTTATCCTTATTATGGTACAGAAACACATTGCTCCCTCTAAAGTAGCAATGCCTTGCTACAGTGTGCATGATTGGTTCACAACTGGATATCCGAGACCAACGTCGACCAAATCGTTTATTTCTTCAGAGCATTCAATCAACAATTTCCGTTTACACTCCCATTCCCATTTCCACTCTAGCCCATTGTTTCCTGGCGTGGTCATAGGGATTTCAGATCTCCTGGTTGCTGCCATCATAGGGGGCATGCTGATTGTCATGCCAGTCATAACTATGATGGTTATTGCTTTCGCCTTTCCCATCCTCAATCTCTTTATTTTCTTCAATTCTTGAAAAAGTAAATCAAATGAGAACAACCCTGCAAAATAGGATTATATTGTATAATATGTGGCTATTGAGAAATAATTTTTAGGCTGATGGATGCTGTTTAAGACTACCTTAAAACAGGTCCTAGGTGTAACGAATTTGTTCTGGTTCAAGGTTCAAATCTTGGGTCTTCGGGTTGAATGCGGTATTTCATTTATACAAAACAAAAGGTTTAAAATGATTGTGGCATGGTGGTTATAGGTGCAGACTGCTCTATTATTGTGTGGTGGTTTCCAAGGTGGACAGAGCAGAATACTATAGCGACTATAAAAAATAGACAGTGTATCTTGGCTATCGATTCCACTGTGTAAAATCAAAAAATAAAAATAAAATACCCTACCAAACTCCAAAAATAGAGAACAAACAAATGGAGAACAATTTACAAAGAAACATTATACTCCAATTGCACTCTGATAACAAAAGTGGAAAAGAAAAAATATTGTGATGGAAATGTATTTAAGGAAAGAATGCTCGTACATTGCCGAATGCTTATTAAATAGAAAAATATAGTTATAGATAGTTTTAATAACAGAGCATCTAACTCATCTTACCATTAATCAATCTTTAAGTATTAAAAATAATTTACTTAACATTATTTTCTTTAATGTTTAAAGGAATAACATCCAATTTTGTTTTAAGCTTCTTAAAAATATATTTTGGCAGCATCTTAGTGAACAGGTGTGCCATTTTCTCCTTGAATTAGCAAAACTTCATTGCTACATGTCCTTCTTCAACAAGCTCTATGATTCATATGACTATGAAAATTTGGATTATTGGACAAAGCAATTGTAGAATTATTATCATAAAAAATTGTGACAAGACAAATTTACTTGTGCTTTAACTCTCTTAATATTCATTTCAACCAAATAGGTTGACATGTTGTTAATATTTTTTAATATTCAAATTTCATTGTAGATAAACAAATAGTTGCTTGCCACGAGTTCCCATGCTCAAAATATTTTTAGAAGTACTTTTGCGATCATTAAGACAACCTACCCAATCACTATCTATGTATCCAACCAAACAAAAATCATTAGAATTGCTATACCAAATACCAAAATCACTTATTCCTTGCACATACCTCAATATTCTCTTTGCTGCCTTGAAGTGTACCTCAATTGGATCTTGCTTAAACTTAAAAATATAATCTTACAACATACATTAAATCTTGTCTGAAAGATATAGATATTTACTCTACCAACTATTTTTCTATAAATTGTGTGATTCACCTTGCTACTTTGATCATCCTTAATAAATTTTTCACATTGGAGTACTAACATATTTGCACTTTGACATTATGAATTTTCAAGTAAATCAAAATTATATTTGCTTTGTGAGATAAAAAAACTATCATCTAATTGTCTCACTTCAATCCAAATAAAATAGTTTATCAAACCTAAATACATATCAAATTCATATTTCATTGCATTTCTAAATGCATTCATAAACTTCATGTTATTTCTCGTATATATCAAATCATCAACATATAAATAAACACTCTCTATCTCATCATCGTTGTCATATTTAAAATATAGAGTGGGTTCACTTACACATTTTGTAAACCCTTCGCTATAAAAATATCTATCTATCATGTTATACTATTCTCTTGAGATTTTTTGAGTCCATAGAGTGTTTTCTTTAATTTGTAAAGCTTATGTTCTTGCCCTTTCACCTCATAACTTAGAGATTATTCAACATAGACTTGTTCATTGAAAACACAATTAAAAAAATGTATTTGACATCCATGGAAAAAATATTCCATTTGCATTATGCTTCTAGAACTAAAATAGTTCTTATAATGTCTAATATAGAAACAAGAGAAATGGTTTCAAAATAATCAGTACCTGGTTCTTGAGAATAACCTTTTATAAAAAATCTTGCTTTATGCTTTTTAATTGTTCTATTTTTTTTTACTTAGTTTTATAGATCCATTTCACTTCAATACTTTCCTTTCCTTATGGAAGATGTAAAAACTCCCATGTATCATTTTTATTAATCATCTTCAATTCCTCCTCCATGGCATCACTAAAAACCTTTTCTTTCACTACATATTCATAAGTTAGTTCAACTTTAATATCTAAAAATAATACAAAATTAAGATTTGAAATTAACTCTTTAGTATTCTCATATATCTCTTGACTCTTAAATTTTCTTGGAGGGCATTGAGTAGAAGTTGCACTTGAACTACTACCTATATTTCTTCTTGGAGGACATGGGTTAGAAGTTGCACCCAAACTACTACCTAAAATAATGTTGGGGTAAGCAAACCCTTCTTCTATAAATGCTATTTTTTCTTACCACACATTTACATTCCAAAATCCCCTTTATCAAATAACACATCATGAGAAAATATCAACTTTTGCAATGTATTATTCGACAACCTATGTGCTTTGGTTTCTTTTAAATATCCTATAAAAATACATTTTTCACTTTTAGCATCCAGATTTTTTAATTTTTTATTTGGAACATGCACATAAGTAATGGATCCAAAAATCCTTAAATGGCCTACACTAGGAATCCATCCTAACCAATCTTCTTTAGGTGTGCAATTTAATACTACATGAGTTGGGCTTCAATCCAAAATATATATTTTTGTGGCAACTGCTTCTCCCCTAAATTCATTTTTCATATGCTTGGATTGCAACATAGACCTTAACATTTCTACTATAGTGTAATTTTTTAGTTCAACCACATGATTTTATTGTGGTGTGAAAACAATTTTTAATTTAATTTTAATTTTTTTTCTTCAAAATATGCCATAAACTCTTTTGAGGTAAATTCTCCTCCTTTATTAGTCCCTAAAATTTTTATACAATGTTCATTTTATTTTTCAACCATTGCTTTAAACTTTAGAAAAATCTAAATGCCTCACTCTTATGCTTCAACAATAATACTTAAATATTTATGCTATAATCATCTATGAATGTGAGAAAATATAAATTATTACCAAGGCTTGGTGTTTGCATGGAATAACATATATTTGCATGAACTAAATCCACTTGTTTTGAGGCTCTCCATCACATTTCCATTGGAAATTTCTTCCTATGTTGTTTTTTTGAGTGCGCATGCTAATTAAATTTTATCAAGCTTAGTTAATAAAACTAAAAAAACAATGACTCGATTGACATTTTTGACTTGTGAATATTGAGATAAATCAAAACCCATGAACGTTATCAACCACTTCACATACTAGGTCAAAACTTATCACTCCAAGCTCCTTCTAAGAATCCAAACTCCCTATGGTTTCACATGTTTCTAGATCATAAACCAACCTTCTTCATCAAACTTGAATGATACCATCTAAGTACCTTGTTGCTATATGTGCTTCTTGTGCTCTTGATAAGCCTTCCCAAGATTCAACTCATAGCATACTCTTTTGGTCTCAACTAGGTATGTAGGCCCTAAGCCTAATAAACTATCCATACACAATATCCTTTTCTCCTCCAACACAACACCCTATCACACAAGAACAAAGAAAATTTATCTAGGCTTACTACCCTCTTCATGCACACCTCTCGTACATAAGAGCAACACAACTCAAACTCCTCATACACTAGAGAAGCCACAATGTTAACCGCCTACTCCTAGAACTCCTAGTACCAATAGGCACATAACATTCAAGTTCAATCCATAATATCCACTATACCTCTAGTATAACATACACACCACAAAAAAACAATGTACATTACCATAGTGCCCACAAAGTCCCCTTCCTATCATTTAATCCCCTTAGGACTCATGACACCTAAATTATCCCTCAAATCCAAATCTAGCATTTTGTCCTCACACAACACAGAAACAAAGTACCAACCATGGTCATTGCCCCTTACAACAAAACCCACCATCACATAAGAGCAAGAACATTCATTCATGCTTTTTACCCTCATAGTTTCTTCAACATTGTCTAAGCACCACGATGGCACATTCCACCAATACCTTCTAAGGATAAGGTACACCAACCCTCACAATCTCGCTAACTCAATACATAGGAAAGCTGTAGACACCAAAACAACACCAATCCAATTATGTGACTGCAAACACTGATCGCATTGACACACACAAGCCCCAAGGGCAGCCCCCAGAGGTTAAACAGTGGTCCTAACCACTCTCACAGCAGTTTTGGAAGGTCAAAGATCAATTTGGCACCTTCAAGCACTTTGCTCAATATCCGTTCCACCCTGGAATGAATTCAAACTGGGATTCGCCCCACCCAGGGATGAATTCTAGATTCGCTCCAGGGTGGGGCGAATTGCAAGTTTGACGGGAAAAAAGTCAAATCTTGACAAATGGTAGCTCAGATCCACCACTTAACGCTTCCTTCATCACATGGGAGTATGGGTGAGCATTTTCGAGCGTTAGAGGCAATTACAAGGGCAGTCATGAAGTCCCTATTCAAGGAGGAGTCTCCTTCCCCTTGGGAAGGCATGATTGCCAAGTGGCACCTCTGCATGCCCATTTCAAGAGACCTCCAGGTCTATAAATTGGTGAGTTTCCTCACCCCAAAATATAGAGAGAAGGAGCATTTTGGAGCAATGAAGTGCTGTCATTTTACTTTCATACCTCACACCCTTTGGATTTGTGCCTTTCACATCCTTGATCTCTTTTAGAGGGGAGGTCATTGGGTGACTATTGGGAGGACAAATCTTGAGCCCAAAACCCAAAATTTGGCCACAATATCCCACCAAATTTTCTGAAAATACCCCACAAGAGGTTTTGGACCCATCCCAAGTGGATTGGTGCCAAAATCAGGCCTCAAACGGCGGGCGGCCTGCCCCATGGGCGCCCCCTCCCACACTGCTACAGTCCTAATCGCCCCCCTTCGGAGTGATGGGAATTCTATGGCAGATTTTCTTTCTTTCATTTTTGAATTCAATTCTATGATGCTTAGATAGGTTGTCATTTAAATTTCGTCTCGTTTTGAACAATTTTGATCATGTTTCTATCTTTGCTCGCTTCTACTAATCTACAGGTAGCATCATCAAATTCCCATTGATGGAGGTCAAATTGGGAAAATATGACCATCTGGGTCTTCCCAAAATACCCCCAATTAGCTAACCCCAAGTTTGTAGGTCTTTTGGAGCTTCCTAGGTAGGACATTTGGGACAAGTACCTTTTCGGCATTTTGTTGCAGGTGAATTCGTCCCTCCCCGGAGCGAATTCAAATCGGTGAGGAATTTCCTGACTGTTATTTTTGTAGGGCCCTCCTGGTGGTGTCTTGATGCCCCTGTCAAATTTTTAGAGCATTTGGATTCATTTTAGTCATAGTTTAATTCATTTTTCTCATTCACTTATCGTAGGCTTGGGGATTGCATGCTTTGTTTTATCCACAGGTGCTACTGACTGTTTCTTGTTCCTTTGAACATAGGGTCTAGACATCGGAGGAGCAGCAAGGATTCAAGACTCATCAACACAAGTGGTGGTGATGTTTGGTCCACCCATTTTACATGTGGGCACGCGGAAGAAGGAAGGGCATCCATGGATGTAACAAGAACGCATACTTAAACGCTCCTAGCCCTTGGAAGGGGAGGATGCGCATTGTAACCGAGTTGTGAAACATATCAATAAAAAGGGTTGTCTTCTTTATTTGCATTTGTTTCATTTTGATTCGCTCATGCTTTTCCCTCTTTTCATGCACTTTCAAATTCCTAGGATTTAGCGTTAAGTTTGGTTCGGTTTGCATCGCATCTTCGCTTTCCTTTTTGCTTTCGTATCCTCGTGCTTTCAGTGGTGATCATGGTGGGACCTTGTCCTCTATTTTTAAGATCAGATATCTGATCCAAACTTGGTTGTTTTTTGCTTGTAGGTACCGAGTTTTCATACGCTGACTGTTGTTCGTTCCATCAGGAGGCGGATACAGAGCTGTAATTCGTCTTACCCAGGGACGAATGGGAATTCACCCCACCCTGTGATGAATACAGTCCTATAATTCATTCCCCCCAGGATGAATTTTAGTCTATGAATTTTTCGGGCAGAAACTCAGAACCGGCAGATTTGGGCAGAGAAGAGGTAAGGGTTCTGAACTTTTCCTGTCATTTTTTGTCTTTATTTTTCTATTTTTTTTGGTTTCTTTTTTGCTTAGGGAAAGTTTTCTTTTACTGCATGTTTATTTCATTTTGCAAAATAAAAATAACCCCACACACCACGTGGCAAATTAAACACCAAGGAGCTGGTCGTAAAACCCCAGCCCTTGATCAAGACCAACGGTGGATTTCATCACCACCTTGGCTTGAATTTTTGCATCCATTACCCCGATCGCTACTGTTGCTAGACGTAAATCCTGATGAAAGCTGATCGAGTGTAGCTGGGGTGATTCCCAAGCACACGAGGATAAGTCTTCTATGGTAGGTGTCATAAACAGGGTGATTCCCCTTCCGTACCGCCTACGTTCCACGTACCATCTGCTCTCACGTACCTATAGTTTCCCTCACGTAAGGGCGGGTATATAGAGAGGTTGGTATATCGGCCTGGCAATGGTATATCAAAGGGGCGACCAATTTTGGGAGTCATAAGAGCCCTCATTTTGCATTTAAATGTTCTTTACAAAAACCTTCAAAAACAAAAAAAAAAACAAAAAACAAAACACACTAAACCAGGTTTAGGACACACTTTTAATATTTAAACGAGATAATCATTGCTTTGTGTGTGTGTGCTCTTTTCTATTTAGTGTAGCATAAAAATCATAAAAAGAGATAAAAAAAATCTACATAGCTTGTAGGAAAGCACCACCATGGTGTACACACGTAGCCAAGCCCAATCAAGGGTAGAAGCTACGAAAAGTGTACAAGGGGGCACAAGTCACCTCCGCTATAGCCCTAAGGACTTGGTCATACCACCTTGGTGGCCTGACCCACAAGAGAGTCCACATCATTCCATGTCAAGATGGAACTATAGGGACACCCCTTTGAGGGACACGCCCATTCATCATAGCCCCTTTCAGGAGGAGTCCTTACACGTGGCGCTCAACATAGACAAGAAGGCTCCCTTAGAAGCTCGATATGAGTGGCCACCACGCGATGAAGTGCTAGAGTGGCATAGTGTCCATGAGGAGAGGCCACATGATTATGGCATCCCTCCTTTGCCCCCCATCACTGTTAGAACCAATAGACAAAACCCAGAGCGCAAGGCTCTTCAAGCAGGGCGAGCCAACTCTGCCCACCCCTTTCACACATATGAAAGGGAGCACGAGGAAGACCATTACATTCCTCGAGAGCAATGTACAGCATGGGAGCCATGCGCTTCCGCACCCGCTATGTACCATGATCACCCACTGAGGCCAGAGCCTCGGGTAAATGTCACCAACCTCGACAGAGGGAAGCGACCTATTGAGATCTCGGATCATCATGATCCGAGGTAAGTGCATAGGAGAGGCATCTAGGCCTCCTAGGCTCAAGATGGTAGAACAAATTGACCTGGCAGTCGCCAGACATGCCACCCGCCAAGCGTAGATCACATGGCTTGAGCAAGACCAACAGCAGCTAGAGCATCTATATCGCCTTAGCAAAGAGTGCATTCGATGCCAAATAGATGAGCTGCTCCATAACCCGGTGCCTGAGAGGGTTCCAACCCCTCGCACCCAAAGAGCGGAACCATATGAGAGGCACAACCCCTTGGTGCGAGATAGGTCCCCGTGACCTTACCAAGTGTTGCCTCCGAGACCTCCTAGACCCGAGCGGGAGGCCACTCCCCGAAACAACGATGGGTACCCTCCATGGGGACCCACCCATGGTCATAGGTCTCACCCAGAGACTCCTCGAGAAGCCTATGAGGAGTATGAACAAGAAGAAGAGCGGGCCAAAATGCCCTACCAAGGTGGAGGGGTTGCTATCCGGCCACCCCTCCATAGGCCTCAAGTCTCCCACAACCCACAACGGGAGCAAACTAAAGAGGAAGAGATTAAATCTTTCGATGCATACAAAGCGCTGCTAGAGCATTTGGAGTCTATGGAAACCAAAGCTTTTGGGCCCCAAAAGCCCATGTTACGCCAACTCCATAGTCATCCTGTGCATCCATCAGTGCCTGCACCCCTTACCCCGAACACTTTAAGCTGCCTCAGTTGGCAATATTTAAGGGTGAGGAGGATGCCCAAGAGCATGTGACCAGATTCCTGAGCCAATGTTTTGGCATTCAGGACAATGATGCGTTGTTGCTAAGGACATTTATAACCACATTCATGGGCCCTACCTCGGATTGGTTCACTCAATTGCCGAAGCACAACATCAGTAACTTGGATCAGTTAGTGGATGCGTTCCTCGAATGCTTCACCTTTAACACCAAGAAGAAGGCGTCACTAAGTGACCTGGCTAGCCTCAGGCAGTATGAGGAAGAAACCATGGTGGCCTACGGGAATCGGTGGAGGACTCTGCTTTCCAAGCTACCCTACCTCCCTCCTATGTCCGACCTTACACAAATGTTCTCATGAAGCTGTTTGAGATCGATCTCTGTGCTATTGCAGCTACAGCAATATGCCACCTTAGAGGAAGCTCTGGCGCAAGCCAGAATCATCGAAGAGATCAAGATACAGGATGGCGAGATTGCCAAACCTAAGAAGAAAGAATGGAACAAGAACACAAAAATAGGGACTACGCAACAGAAACCCACTGCGGTCAATCAAGTTGCTATAAATGTCCCTAAGCCTACACAAGAAATACAGCCTCAAAAGGCTAACTATCAGGCAGTGCCTCCTAATAATTATGAAAGAGAAAACCAGAAGCAGGAGCAAAATCAGCAGCGTCGCCCTAGGCGACAGTACACACCTTATACGGAGTCTAGGGACTCCCTATTTGATCGCTTGTCAACGGCGAACTTGATCAACCTTCCAAAGATCCAAACCATAGATCCCAATGCGCCGAAGCCTAAGGGATACCGGGAGGACTTGTATTGTAGGTTCCACAGGCGGAGGGGACATGACCTGAATGCATGTTGGAAGTTCAAAGGTTTGATACAAGACCTAATTGACAATAAGACGTTGGCAGTGGACAACCCCGTAGCGCCAAACAACCAGCAGATGGGAGTTTTCAAAGACCCCTTGCCTACCCATGAGGCATAGGCAAAACCCCTTCAAGTCAATGAGGTGCAACAGAATTGCCCCATGCAAGGGTATGTAGGAATGATAAGCATAGTGACTAGGAACAAGAGATACCCAAGAGTTGCCCCCGAGGTAGCCACAAGAGAGGTTCCATCGACGTCACAACCTCAACAGCACCCTATGCAACTACCTCCGCCTAGACCCACGACCACGATTCGGACCAAACTCACGTAGAGCTTGAGGACCACGTCGGCTAGGCTCTCCATATACGAGCTTATACAACAATCAACACCCCATCGGGAGGCTCTAATGGAGATATTGAAAGCCATCGAGTTGCAGCCCCATGAAGTGAATTCCTTCAACAACTTTGTGGGACATGTCAAACGATGCATGGAGCCAGTCATCACCTTTCGAGAGGATGAAGTTAAATCAGTGTCTGATGACATGGCAGATCCACCCCTACACGTTATCGCATGGGTCAACGGGATCCCGTATAAGAGGGTGTTGGTAGACACTGGCTCATCCAGTAACATCATTACCATAGCGGCATTGAAACATCTAAAGTTGCCAGCCTCTCACATCATGGCTTCCACCTATACACTGACGAGCATTCAATGATGCGATATGCTCGACAGTTGGCACAATTGTCCTACCCATTCAAGTAGGACAAAAGACGATACCTACATTGTGCCATATTTTGGAAGGCGAGATGGCTTATAACATCTTGCTAGGGCGGCCATGGATCAGGGACATGAAGTGTGTCCCTTCGATAGCTCATCAATGTTTGAAGTATACATTTGAAGGGGAAGTACATGTAGTCCCGATGGACTTGGAACCCTTCAAATATTGCAATGCGGTGCAGTTGATGCCGCAATCGACCCTTCCATCGATGCACTTGGATTTTTAGTTAAATCCATCTAGATAGGGTCCGATTCCACAAGCATCCCTGGTGATAAATCCATCAAAACCCCAGCCAGGTACATCTTCATCGTCTGGTCCTTCACCAACAATGCCACCTATCATGGCTAAATAGAAGGACAAAGGGAAGCAAACCCTAGAAGAGGCTCAACCCCTAGAAGAGGCGCTTCCAATAGTATCAACCATCTCTACCGAAGAGATGCCTAGCAAAATGGAAGTTGAGGCTCCTAGTTCACCCAACATGGAGTGGATTCAGGAAGAGCTTTCATTCCCTCCCCCTCAATCGCCAACAATCACTATTGAAATGGCCAATACGGGCCTGGGGGAGTATCTGGTGTGGAATGTTGTAGCAACGACCACACTAGAGTCCATGCAAGACATGGGGAGACCTCGCCTCCCCATCGGTACAATTGTTCCTTTAGGCTACCCACCAAACCAGAAAAAATTTGTGTATGGGGGCCTTGATCATGGTACTGAGCCATGCATGCAAGAGGACGAAGATGAAGAGCCCTTTGTAGAAGATGTCAACTATCTGTCTAACCTGGACTTCGCTTTGAGATATCTTGGCCAATGCAATTGGCATGGATATGGGCTAGGTAGGTATGAGCAAGGAGTGTGTGTCCTTTGCCAGCCAAGATACCAAATGCCTTATGACAAGTCGGGCATGGGGTTCAACCACCCCCTACCCTTGGACATCTTGGTAGAGAACATGCAAGGCCTAGGGATAGGCAACAAGGGTGGATTGGCATCAGATCCCTATGCCAACCCAAACACAACGTATACATTGGGAGATTACCTCCCATGGTCAACAACCACCCTTGTTAACCTCAATAACCCTTCCCCTTTGCTAGAGAGAGGCGAAAGTTTGGGGACTCACTTTCAAGGAGGGTATAAATAGTGTCAAGAGGGATCTTCGGAGGATGAATCAGAGTATGAACCAACATCATATGACCCCTTTGAATCAGATAGTGATCACTCACAAGTGATCCCCATGAATGACTATCAAGAGAGCCTCTTGACAATGTTCCCTCTAGAGGCTCCAATCGAGCCAGTGCCGCGTCAAGAGAATCAAGTCCCCCCACGGAGAGTGGAACAACCACAATGGGGCCAGATTAATTTGCTCTAGCAGGACGAGCCTGTAATGCCTCAAATAGTTGTCGGAGCCAATGAGGGCTTTTGGATCTCCGATAGTGATTACGAAGATGAAATAGAAATGACATATCTTAATCACATGCGACAGATGCAGCAACCATACCCCTTGGAGATTAACGACATATTTGAATAGTTGGGCATAGTTCCAGGGCATGAGTGGTACGTAGACCTAGCGGGGTGGGACCAAGTGTTGGATCTGCCGCTCCAAGTATATGAAGAGCACCTTCCACCCCGAGACCCTAGAGTGATATCAATGTCGAGGGTAGACCCTATCCTCCTATCAGCACATAGGGCTGATCCATTCATGCCAATACCTCCATAGACAGATCCAGAGCATAGGAATCATCTAGAGTGTTTAAGCCACCACACGATCTCTATTGACTTAACCACCCCCATTTGTAATCTGACTAATCCAGAATGGTCATTGCATCTAGACATAGATGCCATAGACTGGGATCACATCAATTCACCTCCATCCCCATCATAGTATTGGCCTTTCGATAAAATGCTTCATTTTACCCTAGGATCAACTCAGGATATCTTACATGCTGAAGAGGAACCCGAGGTTCCCAACGTAGATTTAAACTCAGCAAATGATATCCATTTGATCCCGACTCCACATCAGTTGGAGGATGGATCCCACATGTCGATCGAGGAGACAACCGATGTAGACATCGGCTTGGATCCAATGAATCCATAGATTATCAAGCTGGGAGTGAGCTTATCGCTCGAGGAGCAAGCCAACTACATTGCCCTTCTCAAAGATAAGAAGGAGGTTTTTGCATGGTCATACAAAGACATGTCATGGCTAGATCCACAACTAGTCATGCATAATCTGATGCTTGATCCGATAGTCAAGCCAGTTAAGCAAAAACTACGTAAGATGCACCCAACAGTGGCCTTGATGGTCAAAGATGAATTGCAAAAGTTGTTGGATGCACAGTTTGTCATTTGTGTGGATTATCCGCCATGGTTGTCCAACATGGTGCCCTTCAAAAAGCTCGATGGGAGGATTCACATATGCATTGATTTTCAAGATCTAAACAAAGCAAGTCCTAAGGATGATTTCCCCTTGCCAAGAATCGATGCATTGGTAGACGCTACAATAGGTCATGAAATGCTATCCCTCATGGATGGTTTCTTGGGATACAATCAGATTCGTATCAATCCCGAAGACCAACTAAAAATGGCGTTCACAACACCTTGGGGGAAATTTTGTTATAAGGTTATGCCTTTTGGCCTTAAAAATGTTGGCGCCACCTACCAACGTGCCATGATGTACATCTTCCATGATTACATGCATAAAAATTTGGAAGATTACATGGATGATTTGTTGGCCAAATCTCTTTTGCACCCAGATCATCTCGATGACTTAAGCAATATCCTTGACCACCTCATGGAACATAAAGTCATACTGAATCCGAAGAAGTGCATATTTGGTGTCACATCTAGAAAACTCTTGGGTTTCATAGTCTCAAAGTGAGGCATCGAGTTGGACCCAAACAAAGTCAAGGCAATCCTTGAAATGCTTCCCCCAACTACCATCAAGCAACAAATAAGCCTACAAGGAAAGGTCACGTCAATCAAGTGCTTCATAGCATAGCTATCTGAAAAGTGCCAACCCATGAACAAATTATTGCACAAGTGGGTAGCATTTCACTAGGATGACGAGTGCCAGTCAGCCTTTGACGATATTAAATGATACTTGGCTTTGCCGTCAGTATTGGCACCACCTAGACCAAGAGTGTCATTCTACTTATACATCTCAACTACTGAGGTGGCACTGGGCACCATGCTAGCCCAAAAGAATGAAATTCACAAAGAATAAGCTACTTACTATCTTAGCCACACCCTAGTCAGTTATGAACTTAACTATGCATACATCGAGAAACTTTGCTTGGTAGTGGTGTTTGCTACCAAAAATCTATGCCACTACATGTTGATCAACACTACGTATGTTTTTTCTAAGGAGAATCCATTACGGTACATGATGAGTCATACTTATCATAGTAGTCACACGATGAAATGGATCATGCTCTTGAAAAAATTTGACATAGAGTTTATTGGACAAAAATCCATCAAAGGATAGGTCATAGCCGATCAACTAGCAGATGCTCCTATCGAAGATGATCAGCCTTTGGTCATAGAACTACCCAATGATGGGGTATTCCATGTCTCAGAATCGCCATATTCTAATGAGACTAAGTCATAGGCTAACATAATCCTATTTTTTGATGGTTCTAAATGTGAGCAAGGAGGTGGCATAGGAATTGTATTCTTCACACCGCAAGGGGCTCCAATGCCTCTGTACTTTAAATTAGACTTCTCGTGCACCAACAATAATGCAAAATATGAAGCCTTGAAAAGAGGTCTTCAAACATCAATCACCATGAACATCAAATGACCGAACATCTTTGGCAATTCGCTATTAATTGTCAACCAAGTCAAATGGGTATTCCAATATAAATGCCCAGTTTTGTAGTCTTGCAAAGTCCTTGTGAACAAATTCTTGGTGAAGCTTGAATGGTATGACATTGAGGCACTCCCTCGGTCATCGAATCATTTTGTAGACACTATGGCCTCCTTGGGGTCACTAATCCCGCAAGACCTTTCTAGTGATATGACAACCATTCAATTCAAAACACTATCACAATCCACAATGGACCGTGCAAGATCTAACTTGATGCTAGGAATCCACATGATCTAGATTGAACCACCTCAGGATAGGTTCTCTCAAATCCATGATCTTCTAAAACATGCCAACTGGGGGTCCTTGTTCTCCCCTACTCCCATTAATAGCAACACAATCTTATTCTTACAAGTTCTCTCCCGCTCAACATTTGCTAGGGATGAACTTCAAGAGGGATTGGTTGTTCATACCATCGAGGTTTCTGATCAGCAGGATTGGTATTTACCCATAAGGGACTACCTCATGTTAGGTAATCTCCTTCTTGGATTGACGCATGCCACAAAATGAGCATTCAAAAAGTGGCTAAGAATGTCTTGCTAGGAGACATTTTGTACCATCATAGCTATGAAGGAATCCTCCTTCGTTGCTTGGACCAACAGAGTCCACTTGGGTGATCGCCCAAGCGCACGATGGTACATGCGATGGTCACTTTAGTGGTATGGCCATCACAAAGAACATTCTTTGCATGGGCTATTATTGGCCATCTTTAGAGCGAGATTGTTGCACATATGTTAGGAAGTGTGTGAAGTGTCAACACCATGCTAATTTGACACATGTACCTTCCCAGGCCTTGCAGCTGATCCAGTCGTCTTGGTCATTTTCATAGTGGGGCTTAAATCTAATCAAAAATATCTCCCCTATGTCGTTAGGTCGTCACACGTTTATCATAATGGCCATAGAGTATTTCACCAAGTGGGTGGAAGCAGTTCCGCTTACCTCTACGACAGGACCTCGCATTGTGGAGTTCATTTTACATAACATCATATGTCATTTTGGTATTCCATCCAAAATAATCTCGGATAATGGGACATCATTCAAGAACAAAGACGTGCGTGCTTTGACCACAAAGTATAAAATTCAGCATAGTTTTTCGACACCCTATTATCCGCAGGCAAATGGGTAAGTAGAGGCGTAAAAAAAAATGCTAGTTGGCATCCTCAAAAAGATAGTTGCAGACAGTCATAAGGATTGACACATTCAAATACCACTTGCCATATGGGCTTATCACACTAGCATTTGAATGCCCACTAGGGCAACTCCGTTTTCACTCGTGTATGGCTCCGAGGTAGTCATGCCTCTCGAGTTGGAAATTCCTTCCCTATGCATATCAATGCAAGAGTTCATCAATGATGACACTGCGTGGCAGGCTCAGTTAGACCAACTTACGTTGCTTTATGAATGACGCGTTAATGCTCTTGAGCATTTACGTATCTATCAAGAGCGATTTAAGAAAGCATACAACATGAAAGTTCACTTGAGGG
The DNA here is from genome assembly GCA_028583015.1 of Wollemia nobilis. Classification (NCBI taxonomy): domain Eukaryota; kingdom Viridiplantae; phylum Streptophyta; class Pinopsida; order Araucariales; family Araucariaceae; genus Wollemia; species Wollemia nobilis. The sequence continues at coordinate 1,331,397 of JAQPPZ010000152.1, forward strand.
ATTTTCAGGTTGGTGACTTGGTCTTAAAAGAGAACCAACAAAACTCTAGTTTGCTATCCCATATAAGGGACAATTTCACGGCAAATTGGTTAGGTCCCTATGTAATTTATAGTAAAATAGGACTTGGAACATACCGGTTAGCCTCTCTTGATGAAATCAAGGAACTAGAACCCTTGAACATCAGTCATTTGTGGCCATTCTATATCTAAAAGAGCCATAGCCCAAAAAAAATGCTCCAAGGATTCCTACAATCACTTGGTCAATCCCAAACAAAATGCCCCAAGGATTCCTACAATCACTTGGTCAATCCCAAAATGCCCCAAGGATTCCTACAATCGCTTGGTCAATTCCAAAATGCTCCAAGGATTCCTACAATCGCTTGGTCAATCCCAAAATGCTCCAAGGATTCCTACAATCGCTTGGTCAATCCCAAAATGCTCCAAGGATTCCTACAATCGCTTGGTCAATCCCAAAATGCCCCAAAGGTACCCATTACCGCTTGGTCAACCAAAAAGCTCCAAGGATTCCCACAATCGCTTGGTCAAAAATAAGAAAATTCAAAAACAGTAAAATCATCAAAAATAACAAAAATTTGCATCTCATTTCCAGGCATACTCAAACTCATCACAACAATAAAGAGCTCTTTTCACATCTCATATTCATATTCACAAAAATCAATCCATCAAAAACACAAAAATATGTAGTTGCATTAAGCATCACATCCATACATTGCATATTTGTGATCATACAGGTCAAAGGCACCACAGACTGTAATTACTCTGCCAATCCATCTTGTTCCACATTCCTCCATTCTATAAACAGTCCATCAAAAATAAACGCCATTCATTTCTTTTTCCTATACTAGAGTCAGTGGTCTTCTAATGTATCAAGAGTTTTCGTCCTTTAGTCGTAATTTGCTTTCTAGCCACGTACTATACCAAGTCAAACAAATTTTACAAAGGTAGAGTTCTACTTGGATCACATCTCATTACGTAGTGTCCCGACACAAATTAAAACACATAAAAAAATTCCCAAGTTGTGTGAATGAAAGATGAAACCTGCACAACAATCCAGGTCACCATAAACAAAACGGTTATCTTGCTCATCCCCCTATGCGAATGACCCCAAGAATGCTGAGAGTTGGCAAAAGGACAAGCATCTTCCCTACCCAATTTCCCAAGACTCCCAAGTTATCAAAAAGTTGCAAACATCATAAAATCTTGCAAAAAGTAAAAACTCCAAAAATTTGACATCACCACCAAAGTGCATACATCAAAAGGCACATACAATAGTGATTCTCATCACTCGAAATTCAAATCCCTTGCTCAAAAGAAAAATAAAAAAATAAATAGTGATTTTTATCACTACAAAAGAGAAAGTATCCCAATACAATTGAAGAAAATAAGGGATTCAAACTTGAATCCCTGGAACTCTCAGCATTCCGACAAGTCATGGGGTAAACCTCAGTACTGGTTTGGTGGATAACCTATCGGTCACTGGTGATAAACCTCCCGCATGACAATATATCTGTCACATTAACTCATGTACAGATCAATGTTTGAATGTGGATGAGCTAGCTTATGGTATCCTAGATAGCACCACAGATTAATCTGACTAAATACAACAAAGGAGTTAGTGGAGCTAATTAGATGATCCTCGATGACGAGGTTTGGTTGACAGCCTATCTGGCATTGGCGATATCCTAACAAATACCACATAAAAAAACTCAATTGCACACACAGAGATGTGAAATAACTTGGTCAAAGACAAGTCCGATTCATACCTTGTCCAAAAGTCTTGTAAGATAAAGTATAGTCATGGCTAGTTAGTTAAAACCATCTAAGTCTTAGAAAACCTTAGCTACATTCTAAACCAACTATGCTATATTTCATCCTCGCATTGCCATAAAAAAAAAAAAAACCCACAAAGTTCTAAACAGTCTATGGTGCCCTCGCCAAACAACACAAATTTAATTCATCCATTACATTTGCATATCCTAAAATTTAGAAACATTTGCATTCATCATAACATATGCATCCATCAAAATAAATTAACATGCATACATCCATACTCATCACTCATCGTGCATAAAATCAAATCATCACACGTGCATAAATAAAATAAAGTCATCTGTATATATCATCAAAAATGCCCGTAAGCTACAATGAACCGATCTTGTGACCCCGCAACAAAATCCAAAAGCTCAAAAACCCCCAAGCCTAGGGCGTCGGCCACCATGATCACACAGGATCGGTGCGACGAGAACTACCCCCCATGGTGTGGGTCCTATGAGACCCCTCAGGGTGGCTACTGCTAGCCCCCGCATCATGCCTACTCACCCTCGCTCATCTAGTCGCCTACACGTCGAGAGGATGCTACTTACTCAGTATCGCTCCCTCTCGAGCGGCACGACGATCCACCTCCACTAAACGTAGGGACCCACCCACCAAGGCGGCTAACCTCTACCTCCAGCTCCAACCATTGCTGCACCAAGTCCATCTCCCATTGGTGATACATAGCCAAGTTCTCATCACATTATGCCAAAGCCCTATCCCTCTCTGCCAGCTACGTCCGTAGGAGATCCCTCTCTCGTGCAGCATCGGTGTCCCCATCCTGTCGGTGGTAGGCAGCCAATGCATTTTCCCGCTCTACCAGATGCATGCATAGGAGATCCCTCTCTCGTAGTGCATCCCCTAACTCCTCATCGTGCCTCCACAGCAGCCCCTCCAATCATGCATTCTCAGTGCGTAACCCAGACTCTGTGTCCTCCAAATCTGCCTGAGGCATGGGCATCTCTAGAATAGTAGCCTACTCTGGCTCCCACTGCTCCGTGATGTCCTACATCTTCGGCTGATCTAGAACCCCAAGATCCGCATCCGCATCCTCCACCTCCACCATGTCTGCATCCTCCAGCGGAGCTCCCCAATCATCTCTTGGTGCCTCGACACCCTCCCTGCCTGCTGCTGCTACCTCCATGCCTCCCAGTGGCCCCTCTCCCCGCCATCACCGCAGTACCCACCACTGGTCATACTCTATGGTAGTCCCGATGTCATTCATGTTTGGGACATCGATCATTGCATATGAATCCTTGACTAATGGCATGATGACTGGTCAGTCCAGAGTCCTCTCATCCCCTCGACATCGATAGACCATGGGCTCACCAGGCAACCCCTGGTGCACCCCAAATTATCATGTCACCCGGTTGTAAGGGAAGAACTCCTGCTCGGTCCCATGCCGCCCAATCAGCCACCGCTCCTTGCATACCCATCGAAGCCACTCTCCAACCTTCGGCTAGGCTGGAAAATCCCGATAGGGGCACTAGAACACCTCCCCTAGAGTAAGCTGAGCGAAGGCATCGGCATAGTGCCCTACGGCACTTGCCCACCGTCGAATCTGTCATTGCTCCTTAGATCACTGCCATAGAACCGCATAGCCTATATCCTTATCCACCATCTCCGTCTGAGTCATCCACGGTAACCCTTTTGGCCTCTCCACCGCTATGTGCTACAATTCCTAGCTCTATAATAGATAGCTATAGCTAATCCCCTTATGCCTTCGATAGTGGACCTCGTACAACTCACCATAGAGTTGTGCCAGCAACATCTGTCCCCACCTCATGATCAATGGTGCCTCCATCAGGCACTCAACTAGCCGACAGACCACATCCAATAGGTTCCATAGGAACCTCACACCTGATGAGTCAGGTAGCAGCATGTTGGAAATGAGGCCCATAAGTACTGCGTGCCTCACTCCCAACACCCCATTCTCCAACCACCATTGGACCAAAATCCTACCAATCTGGCAATCACCCTCTGCCCTCTTCATTGGGCTCTCCACACCCAGCTCCTCCCCGTTCTCGAAGCAGCATGTCAACACTGTTGTTCGCTGATCTCGCGGCGTCATCTGGATCGGTAGTCCATCTATTGGAATCCGAAGAATCTGATAGACATCCTCCAAGGTCACTGTCATCTCCCCTATTGGGAGATGGAAGGTGTTGGTCCAGGGATCCCACGAGTTGATCAGGGCCATCAGATAGGCCCGATCCCCGACCACAAGCTATAGCCGAGTCACCTGCTTGAGCCCAAGGGCATCAAGCCACTCCTAGTCAGCCACAGTTAGCGTCCCTCGCACTTCAACAAAAGCAGTAGGCACATGATACCGACTCTTCACAACCTGCAAAAGAAAACAACACAAAAACATTAACATCATGAAAAACTGTACAACAATAACATGCATATACAACACTACATAAAAAAAAAATGTACAGCTCAAAAACAACAAAATTCACAAAAATTCAAAACAAAACATAAGGACAAGAAAAAAAAACACAAAAAAATTTTAAAATAGTTTGTCAGTCTTAGGGTTCTATACTCTAAGTCTAAAACTGACAGACAACATAAAAACACAAAAACAAGTTTAAAACATTCTGGGTTCTATACTCTAAGAAAAAACAAACAAAAAAACACAAAAATAAAACAGTTGTCGTCTTAGGGTTCTGTACTCTAAGTTTAAAACTGACAACAAAATAAAAACACAAAAACATTTAAAAATACTTTATCACCTTAGGGTTCTGTACTCTAAGTCTAAAACTGACAACAACATAAAAATAAAAAAATATTTTTTAAAAATAGTTTGTCAGTCTTAGGGTTTATGTACTCTAAGTCTAAAACTGACAACAACAAAAAAACACAAAAACAATTTATCAAAAATAGTTTGTCAGTCTTAGGGTTTCTATACTCTAAGTTTAAAACTGACAACAGTATAAAAACACAAAAACATTTAAAAAAAATACAGTTTGTCAGTCTTAGGGTTTCTGTACTCTAAGTTGAAAACTGACAATAGCATGAAAACACAAAAACATTTTTTAACTATAGTTTGTCAGTCTTGGGGTTTCTGTACTCTAAGTTTAAAACTGACAAACAAAATAAAAACACAAAAACAATTTAGCAAAAATAGTTTGTCAGTCTTAGGGTTTCTATACTCTAAGTTTAAAACTGACAACAACATAAAAACACAAAAACATTTTTTTAAAAAATACAGTTTGTCAGTCTTAGGGTTTTTGTACTCTAAGTTTAAAATTGACAACAACATAAAAACACAAAAACATTTTTCTTAACTACAGTTGTCAATCTTAGGGTTTCTGTATTCTAAGTTTAAAACTGACAAAGTCTGCACAAACAAAACAAAATTAAAATAACAGTTTTTAACCTAGGGTTTTCACCTACATTTTAAAACTGACAAGTTCAGCTCAAAAAAACTAGGGTTTGCATTCAGTTTATCCTAGGGTTTTAGTTTAAAAAAATCGCAACAAAAAAAAAATCAAAATTTTTCCTAGGGTTTACTTTAGTGTAAAGCGAAAAGTAAATTTTTGTTCCGTTTTAAAAAGAAAAATAAAATTTCAACCTAGGTTTAAACTATGTTTTCCATTCAGTTTTAAGCTAAGTCTTGGTTTGTGTTTAGCTTAGTTTTAGGGTTTCAATTTTAATTTTGGAAAACAACATAACAAAGAAAAATAAACAAATAACTTGTAGTTTTAAAACATATAACAAACAAAAGCAATAACGCTAAGGAGCACTTACTGGTCTCGCTTCGACTCCATCGCTCGATCTAGTTCTGTGCACTCATGATGTCGAGAGAAATTCGGCAGCACTTTGCTTCGCAGAATTAACCTCCTCCTCCTTAGAGCTCCAAATCGCAAGAAAATTCGAATGCAAATGAGCCCAAACCCTAGTTTTGGCCTTTAAATAGGCTTTTTGAGCTTATATTCGTTCCTCCCTGGGATGAGCACTCTAGTTAGTGCTCTTCCCACCCTGGGATGAATACTAAACTGGTATTCATCCCACCTCAGAACGAATTCAGGGCAAAAATTTCAAAAAAAACAAAAATTGAACAAAAATGCACCAAAACAGATAATAAACTTGCCCGATGAAAGTGCTTTTGCACTTGACATCCCGGGCATGCAAAATGGATGTCGGGGTCACAAATCCTCACTATCCTCCTCCCTAAGAAGGCTACCATAGCCGGACCACTCCACGGGAGGATGGATTTTCGAGAATTTCATCCCCAAACGACGTCGTCAAAATGGGTCAAAATCCAATAAAAAATAGCAATAACATTGTCGAACGAAGGTGCCTTCATGCCTGACATTCTTGGCATCCAAAAAAAACATTGGGGTCACAAATTGTCACTATCCTACTCCCTAAGAAGGCCACCATAGCCGGACCACTCCATGGGAGAATGGATCTTTGACAATTTCAGCTCCAAAAAGCGTCACCAAAAAGGGTTAACACCCACCAAAAATAGGTCTAAATGTCAGAAAGCTATGCACGTGTAACGCTAAACATCTGAAGGCACCCTTGCACAAGTCATTTTGGGTCAAGTGACTCGTCACTTTTCTCATGAAGGTCATTCCCTCATCGATTCATCGCTTGAGGGGGTAGTCACACTTAGTCACCAGTCAACAAGTACACACCCAATTAAAGAAAACGGCATGCATTCAAAGAATCATTGACAAAGACAATCACGCTCCTGCTTGGGGAAGTAAACAAGCAATAATCACAAGCTGATCAAATCACTTGGCATTTCATGAATCATGAACTCAAGGTTCTCATAGACAAAAGGTTGCGCCCTTTGCCTATTCATGACCGATCAATGTCCAAGATCAAGTAACACCTCACCAAAAAAGGTTAACACTTGAATTAAGTTCCTTCACTCGTCAGAAGCAAGGATTCAAGAATGCATGCCCTTTCCATACTTGGGACATCAAAAGTTGGTTAGGTTACTAAGAAACCCTAATCATTAGTGCTTTGGTTATCTATTTTTGCTCAATGCTATGCCATGCACATCGCATCCCAAAAAGGGGCATCTGTAGACACCAAAACAACACCAATCTGATTATGTGACTGCAAACACTGATCACATTGACACACATAGCCCCAAGGGCAGCCCCCAGAGGTTAAACAGTGGTCCTAACCACTCTCACAATAGTTTTGGAAGGTCAAAGATCAATTTGGCACCTTCAAGCACTTTGCTCAATATCCGTTCCACCCTGGAACAAATTCAAACTGGGATTCGCCCCACCCAGGGACGAATTCTAGATTCACTCCAGGGTGGGGCGAATTGCAGGTTTGATGGGAAAAAGTCAAATCTTGACAAATGGCAGCTCAGATCCACCACTTAACGCTTCCTTCATCGCATGGGAGTATGGGTGAGCATTTTCGAGCATTAGAGGCAATTACAAGGGCATTCATGAAGTCCCTATTCAGGGAGGAATCTCCTTCCCCTTGGGAAGGCATGATTGCCAAGTGGCGCCTCTACATGCCCATTTCAAGAGACCTCCAGGTCTATAAATTGGTGAGTTTCCTCACCCCAAGATATGGAGAGAAGGAGCATTTTGGAGCAACGAAGTGTTGTCATTTTACTTTCACACCTCACACCCTTTTGAGTTGTGCCTTTCACATCCTTGATCTCTTTTGGAGAAGAGGTCATAGGGTGGTTATTGGAAGTACAAATCCGGAGCCAAACCCGACATTTGGCCACAATATCCCACCAAATTTTTTGACAATACCCCACAAGAGGTTTTGGACCCATCCCAAGTGGATTGGTGCCAAAATCAGGCCTCAAACGGTGGGCGGCCTGCCCCATGGGTGCCCCCTCCCACACTGCTATAGTCCTAATCGCCCCCTTCGGAGTGATGGGAATTCTATGGCAGATTTTCTTTCTTTAATTTTTGCATTCAATTCTATGATGCTCATTTAAATTGCATCTCGTTTTGAACAATTTTGATCATGTTTCTATCTTTGCTCGCTTCTACTAATCTATAGGTAGCATCATCAAATTCCTATTTATGGAGGTCAAATTGGGAAAATCTGACCATTTGGGTCTTCCCAAAATACCCCCAATTAGCTAACCCCAAGTTTACAGGTCTTTTGGAGCTTCCTAGGCAGGACATTTGGGACAATACCTTTTTGGCGTTTTGTTGCAAGTGAATTCGTCCCTCCTCGAAGTGAATTCAAATTGGTGAGGAATTTCCTAACTATTCTTTTTGCGGGGCCCTCCTGGTGATGTCTTGATGCCCCTATCAAATTTTTAGAGCATTTGGATTCATTTTAGTCATAGTTTAATTCATTTTTCTCATTCACTTATCGTAGGCTTGGGGATTGCATGCTTTGTTTTATCCGCAGGTGCTACTGACTATTTCTTGTTCCTTTGAACATAGTTTCTGGACATCGGAGGAGCAGCAAGGAGTCAAGACTCATCAACGCAAGTGGCGATGATGTTTGGTCTGCCCATTTTACATGTGGGCATGCGGAAGAAGGAAGGGCATCCATGGATGTAACAAGAATGCATACTTAAACGCTCCTAGCCCTTGGAAGGGGAGGATGCACATTGTAACCGAGTTGTGAAACATATCAATAAAAAGGGCTGTCTTCTTTATTTGCATTTGTTTCATTTTGATTCACTCATGCTTTTCCCTCTTTTCATGCACTTTCAAATTCCTAGGATTTAGCGTTAAGTTTGGTTCGGTTTGCATCGCATCTTTGCTTTCCTTTTTGCTTCCGTATCCTCGTGCTTTCAAAAGCATCCTCCACTTAGCATAACACAAGAACAAGGCACCAAAACCATATTCTGGCTCCTTCCAACACTTCGTCTTGAAGTACAAGAGCAACAAGCATGTCATATTTCCTTCACATTGAATTCACATGCATGAATCTCCGACTCAAAAATAGTTTTATAAGAGATCCAAGGTATCCTTGCTCTTATTAGACCAAGTTGAACTTTGATAACAAAGGTGTCCCCCTAAAGCCAATAACCACACTCTAATACTAGATGAAGAGTTGGATAAACATATTCTTGAGATATTAGTGTAAATATAATCATAAAATAGAAGGGAAAATAATATGCACACATAATGAACATAAATATTCATCCTAGAAACCCTTGATCAAAAAAATTAGCATAAAACTAGATCCACTCCTCATGCTCTTCATCTTGATTATTCATATGCATATTCTCCTATATATCTTTATACATATTTTCATGCCTCACACCCAATCTAATCCAAATATGGACCATGCATAGATTGTATTATCCACCTTAGTTATTATTGATGGATAAGTTAACTAGGGGATACATCAATATATATAATCATTAGAATAGCTTTTCTTAACAATAGACCATGTTTTTCTATCTTTAGATACAACACACCCAACAAGATTGATATCTTATCTATATTGCCTCGTCCATAAGCTCTTCCAAATTGATATCTTTCATGTCCATGTCCTCTTCCACCTCTTCCATTTGAGGACTCATTTCCCTCTTGGGGTAAATTGGGACTATTGTTGCCTTTTTAAACCCTCACAATTATTAAAAAGCAACCTACTTTGAATCTTCAATAGATTTTTCCAATTTACTCCCATGTGACATTAGTCAACACATCAAATCATGCAGTCTCAAAATGGATAAATATTTACTCTTTTCAATTGCAATAACAATAAAATTCCATTTCATAGGTAAATATCTTAATACCTTCTCACAAATTGCCTAGTCTTCAATATCTTCTTGATGGATGCAAAGTTAATTATCATTTTTCTACACTTGAACATGAAAATTGGTCATCTTCTCATTGTTTTTCATATATAATATTTCAAATTCCTCCTAATTATTCAAATCAAACCAACTTCACCTTGCTTGTGCCTTCATATGATATCTGCAACATGTCTCATGCCTCCTTTGCACTTATAGTGGAAGCAACTTTTGGAAAAATATTCTCATAAAAAGCACTTTGAATCAAATACTTGGCTAATGCATCCTTCTTATTTTCTTCTCTCATGCTAGTGCAATCAATACAGTCCAATCTTGTGGCTCCACATAGCCGTCTTATACAATATCCCAAAATTCTATATAAATCATCAAGTTTGTATTTTTATTTTCAGTAATCATATCTTTACTCATTAAATAGAAGAACTCTCATATGATTATTATTTGATCTCTTCTCTTCCAACATCCTTCAACTACTTTAATTCTAATTGTTAAAAAATAAAATGTGTAAAACAAAATACTACAAAATAGAACCCCAAAATAGAATACCCCAAAATAGAGCACCAAACCCCAAAAATAGAACACAAACAAATACCTTTTTTTATGGAAAATATCCTAGAAGGGATGCCACTTTTGAGTAATACCCAAGGAGGCATGGGTATATATTCCACCAAAATCATCCAGGGCTCACACCTGGCCTACCACCTCTGACATACTCAAGGAGCAAACCTGAAACAATAAAAAACAAGAACACACAAACATGCAAAAAGATTAAAAAACCAAAACAAATAACATGCTCCTTGAGTGTGTCAAAAATATAAAGCCCAACCAAACACACACAATAATATAAAAAAACACAACCCAAACCACACAAAAAAATACAAAAACAACATAACAAAACACAAACATAACAAAAAATAATAAAATGCTACAAAGACACAACCAACAAAAATAAAGAAAAACCAAAAGAACCATAACCTAAAAAATAATAATTTAAAAAAAAAAACAACCAACAATTGATAACAGAGAAAAATAAAAATATAGAAAACACTCACACACCAAAACACAAAACACCAATTAACACAAACATACAAAAACACAAGCATAAGAACATAAAAAACACAAGAACAACAAAAAAAAACAACACATAAAAGTACACACATAGATAGAAAAAAAAAATAGAACACAACAATGACCTTTCTAGATGCAAGGACTATTAAGACAAGAATCAATAGAGGAAACAAAATAAATATTAGTTTGAGCTAGAAAACTAAAATACCCTGACCGAACTAAAGAGAAGAAAAAATAAAGCAAGAAGAAACCATGTACCTTTAGAACTAGAGCCATCCAAAAAAGTGATAGAAAGAAGAGCTTTCCTTATTTTTGAAGCCCACCATCTATGAGGGTGGTTGTAGCAAGTAAGATCACCTTTTTCCAAAGCCCAATTAGCTAAAGCATCAACACTCTTGTTTTGATCTATTGTAATCAACTTTCAATTATCTCATCTAGATTAATTGAATCTTCTCAATTATTATTTTTATTCTCCAATCAACCTTATGATTCTTATAAGGACTCTTCAAAATATTAATCATGAGTTGAGAGTCAGACTCAACTAGTACATTTTCCCATCAAACCTTAGTAGCCTCTTGAAGGCCTCTGAGGATACCATACCCCTCAATAAGGTTATTGGATAGAATACCCAAATTCTTAGAAAAAGTAAAGACCAGGGAGCCATATGAAATTCTACCAATTCCTCCTGCACTAGCTTTTCCAAGGTTCCCTCTAGAGGCTTCATAAGTATTGAATTTTCTAAAATCCTTAGGAGGAGGTTGCCAATTCCTTGTTCTATTTGTCTTGCAATTATTCACATTCCCTTAAAGCTAGTTTCTCTTAGAAGATTTAATCTTTAATATTTGCATCACTTGATCCCATATTTGGTAGGAGTTTTGGGGGTGATTAAGGAGTTGATGGATTGATTCAACTAAGTCGGCAATGGTCTTTTTTCAGATATAGTGAGTATCCTTCCTTTCTTCATTAAAAATTTGATTTTTCCTTTCATTCCATATATTCCAAAGAAGAATGGTAGAACCAATCCAAACTAACTACCTAATAAAATTATCAACACCATATTGATTAGGCCAATCCCTCCAAAGTTGCTCAAAAGCAAAAAAATTGGACCACTGTAAGCCAAGTAAAGTGACCATTCTCCTCCAAATCTCAGAGGCTAAGGTAAGGTACACCAATAAAAATATTACTGAGAGTTTCCAAATTCTCTTCACACATTTCACATCTAAAAGGGCCATGAAAACAATGCTTCATAAGATGATCCCTAGTAAGCATCCTACAATGCAATAAAATCCAAGTAAAGAACCTCACCTTAGGCTAGAGCTTTTGAGCCCACAACTGAGAAAATATGTCAGATGATTGGTTGGGATTATTATGGTATAAGTCCAAATAACCTTGAGCAACTGAATACTCACCTTTAGTAGTGTTGTTCCATCTAAAAAAATCTCTATCATGGGATTAAGAGAAAGATCTCATATGAACGATGCACTGGATATCTTGTCTTTACATTTCTGGGATTTGAATAGGCCAGTCCTCAATAGAGATCTAGTATCTACCAACCTCTGAATTACTAGTATGGTAGCGACAATAATTAGCCACCTTTATCTAGTTAGCTCAGTGAAGCTCATCCATCCTAGACCTCCAATCAAGAAACTGAGTTATCAAAGGCTTGTGACCATCTCAAGAATCTATCCAAAAATTTGTATGTTGACCATTAAGAATGATCCAAAATAATTTATTCTTTATCAAATCTTCACCAGTATTAAGAACTGCTAAAATAGGACAACCTTTGGAAGGCAATTGATAGCGAACAAGGTCTTCAGGACTTTTGTTCTCAGCATATTTAGCATGGAGATCCTTGGTCCAAAGAGCATTGGGTTATGCAAAATTCTCCAATATAATTTAGCAGCTAAAGCTTTGTTGTTATTAATAGCAAATCGAAATCCTAACCTCCTTCATTTTTAGGAAGACAAAATGTTGCCATTTTCTTTTCTCCTTAGTACCACTCGAAAAATTTGATCAGTTCTCAAAAAATAACCTTTGGGATATTCAACACGGTAGAAACATAAATAAGAATAACCTGAAGGACTAATTTTATCAAGGTGATTCTACCCAGAAGAAAGCCACCTATAGGTCCACTTTCCAATTTTCTTCTTGACTTTGTACTTTTCAAAAAAAAAAAAAATTAGGATGTGAGAATGTCTGCTCAGTTCAGCCGGGTGGTCGACATGCAGCTACGAGAGCTCCGATCGGCTCTGTTGAGCTTGAATATTAAGTATTTCATCACCGCAACCATTTTCCTCTCAAATACTAACAGTCATATTGCTTTTAATTTTAAGCATCAAAATATGCAATATTCGAATCAACACGAAAACCTTAATCCCGAGCATAAACAAATACAGTACAACTTACAAAGAACAATTATACTCCAATTGCACTCTGTTAACTGCCTATACTCTGGGCCTTTGAATCTATGCTATGGTGTTAATGTTCGAATACTGGTGTCAATCCGCGTGATACACCGTCTGGCCAACTCATTTTATTTCATATAATAAGCACATGTTGACATGAAACTGAATTGTAAATGTGAACAGTTTAGTCCGTGACTACTGCCTCCTTGGCAGATCTTGTTTGCTTGTTTAGAGTTTTGTACAAAGCAAATTTTGTGCCTTGTTTCTGCACTACGAAAACGTGGAGGATCGTGACGAACGTGATACTTTTCAAATACTGGTTACTACATTAGCTGTCTTAGATTTGTCGTGTAGGAATATACGGTTTTTTATTATTATTTTCCATTCCAATGATTCCAGAGCCGGTGGAATTCAGATAATTTTTACCAGTAATATAGACTCTTTAGGTTCTTCTAGAGGAATCGAGTAAAAGGTCGAAAACCTCGAGAGGAAATAAACAAATGAGTAGTTCGCTCATACTTTGTAACGAAAGTTCCGCAGAGTCTGGAAATGGAGCATATCTCATTCATTTACTTCTAAGTAATTGAAGACCTGTGAAAGTCTTCAAATAATGTAAGCTGGAAACAGAATTTTCGGAAAAAGCTTCCACCAAGTTGATTTATAAATTTAAGAAATGGAATGTGCCCTTTCAGATATATTTGTACACTTTCTCATTCTAAGCAATATTTAAAAAATATGAACATAATACAATCCCGTAAGAAATAAATTTATTACGCAAACGTCCAAAGCGGCAACAGCAACAATTTCGACGAATAATCCTCTGAAAGGAAGTATTTATTTCAGTTCAGAATACAATAATTTCATATTTACATGTGTGAGTTATTTTGTTATGTAGACAATGGTTTGGTTTATTATGCTAGTTTATATTTCACTTTTGTTTTTTCATTGGAGAATAACACAATGACCTTTTTAAATTGCATAAGTTTTTGGTTAAACATGTTTAGACACAAGAAATGAAGTTAACGTATAATTAAGGTAAATATGGCTTGTGGTTACGACAACCATAGCCTTGGAAAGTTTATTATTTACTTGCGAGGAGCATTAGAGGTCGACCACCAAACAATGGTAGCCTAAGGCACAAACAAGACTAATAGGAAATAGTATCAAAGTCATAGATATTCAGTTATGGTAAAAGAATAATAGGTTTGTTTGGAATGTATCAATGTTTCTAATTCTTATTACAAATACATTGATATTATCAGTGTTGGGAGGAAGAAGAGACACATAGTACAAGCTAGGAGTGAGCCCTAATAGTTAATTTGGAATGAAATTCATAGTTGAAAGCTTTAATAGAAAGTTAAAATACCCTAGCTAGAAACTGGGATGCTTTAGTTGGAAGTATGAAGGTTCAAATTGGTGATAATCCAAAAAGGAAATCAATGGAAAGTTTGATCTAGGTAATAAATGTTACATTGGAAGTGACTATCAAGGACAGGAAGATTGAGGATGATATAATAGTTCTTAAATTTTGAGGGCTAATATGTAAGTTCTATAGACCCCCCAAGGATTTTGGAAATTCAAAATTGGATTAAGTGAAAGTAGGGATTCAATTCAAATTATTCAGTGAATTTTCTTCCTAAAGTATTTTTCCTCATCATCTTTACTAATTTATAAATCAAGGATAAATTAATGTGTGGTGGCCCATGGATTAGGGGGAGAGATACCCTTTATTTAAGACCATGGAATACTTTTTTTTTAAATAGAAACTATTAAGAAGCTTCTGGTGCGGGTTAGATTTTTTTTACTTCCATATCATCTTATCAATAAGTATATTTTAAAGAATATTGACATAATTACAAGAATTCATCAATAAAGGACTAACTATTTTGGAGTGAAAGTATGCTATATATTTGAATATTTGTTGCTATACATATTTTAAAACCTTTGGAACAATTCAATAAAATTTATTTTTAATCAATAGAATGGGATCAACAAGTGGATTATGAAAATATCGCATTTCAATGTCATAATTCTTATGAGACTAGACACATGCCAAGAGTTTGCAAAGTGAAAACTATGAAGAAATAGATAAAATAATTTTGTCATGCAATAAACGTCAAGATAAAGTAGGCAAATCATACAATAGTAGAAGCTTATATTAGATTAAGGTTATTCCACTATAAATGTAGTGGTAAAGAAATCCAATTTACAACATCATATGGTAGAGATCAACATAACTCACTTGGATCAATTGTTAGAATAAATAAACAAGGATAGTAGGGATGAGAAAGTACAATATGTAAGCTCAAGTTTAGAAGGAATTAAAGGTGCAAAGGATGGTATGGATGAAAATACTAAAGCAAATATGAAAAAATAGGTCACATTTATTCTAGGTAAGTTATCTTTATTTTCCTCAAATATTATAATATCCTCTCCTAGTATTAAAAATGATAGTGGTGTAGAGGTTATCTCTTGCACTATAGTGTTTCAAGAGTAAGATAAGAAGGTAATTGCAATGGAAGAGTGTCCTTTCACTTTTGGATTTCTAGGTCAACATAGAGAATAATGTGCTTTTAAGGATATTCCTTCCACTTGAAATTCTTCAGAGAGCAAGACAAATCTAAAGGTGATAAGTTTTACAATGAACATTGTGAGAAGATTGAAGAGATTCATGAATATGAAAGTATTGGTGAAAATGAAAAATAGAGAAATACCCAAGAAGCAAACACAAAGAGAAAAATATACCTAGAGGAATATTGATATGGGAAAACAAAAGAAAATATCACCAGTGATAACAAGAAGTGTATCTAAAACCATAAATAAAAATAAAAAATAACAATGAAAATAATATCTTTGAATATTAGGAGACAAAAAATACTCTATTTATTCACCGTGTTGGAATTCATATTAACAAAATTTAAATTTTGGAAGACATCTAAATGAGTAATATTTTATCTCATAATAAAGATGTTATAAAGGAGTAGATAGTAGAAACTTAGCAATTTTAGAAATATGGTAAATACCTTTGATAGAAATAAAAGTTGGATATTGTTTAATAAAGTTTAAAAAATATTATGAGAGCGTTGTAATATTTTGATAATAGGAGTGACCCCAATAGATACCACACATATCTTATTAAAAATAAATAAACATAAGTATTTTTGTTATAAATAGTTTGTTCCATTTTTGTTATCAACATAATTTTTGAGATATAACAAAAGGTATAATCTGATCTCACTTAAAAGTACTATGAGAAAATATTTTCTTTTTATGTTATGGAATTTTGTTGCAATTTGTGCTAGTGTTCCATTTACATTCAGGAACATTATGGTTTTAGTTTTTACTTAGAATTTTTGTGTAACATGTAGCTCCCATTAATTGAACTAATCATTGTTTTATTTCTATGATTGAGAGTTTGAATACTTTAAATGGAATAAATATTTAAATAATACTTTAATAGGAATTTTTTGAATAATGTCATTTATATTTTGTGCAAATATTCTTTAATAAAACTAGAATTACAATCTACCACATATATTAGGTGTTGTGTTGGTATGATTGAATTCAATAATGAGTAATGAATTATGTTTATGTACAATTAAAAAGCAACAAATTGAAATAGTAATATCCGGATGGCTTAATTGCAATAAATTTGTTTCACTCAATCCAACAAACTAATATGAAATACATTTGCAATAATTTGCTATATTTCTATTATATATGAAAATTCAACTATGATAACATGTATTGTATTATTTGAAGAAAATATAGTAAATATTTTATCTATTAAATCACAAAGATATAGAAAAAAAAAACTTTTCTTGTATCTAATATTAACAAAAAGAAAAATAATTACAGAGGGGTAAATTCTTTATTTAAAAAAATGTAATTTATCTTCAATATACTATTATATAACTCAGGTGTTGTAGGTGAGTTGGAAAGGAGAGGGAAATACTTCAAGGGAGATCCTAGGTTCGAATCTCCACTCTACCAAAAATTTGAATTGGGTACCCAAAATCCAATTGATAATGTTGTTGCGAGTAGGGCCAAGTGCGACTCCCGAGTGGATTTAATGGTGTAGTGGTCTCTACTCTAAAACTAAGGCAGCCCCACAAGGAGTTTTTTGCTTAAAAAATATATATATAATGTAATATACTATGATACGCTAAATATAAGTCATAATATTAAGAAAATTGATCTCAACTTACAAAGTTGTGAGCTAAAATATAAATTAACAATTTATAAAAAAATAAAATATAAGTTTATATATATATATATATAATTAACAAACAAACTTTATTGCATCCTTTAATGAACTTATTTCATAGTTTTATCATTTAATGAAAAATATTCTTCATTTATTTATAACTATTACTTATGTAAAATAAAATCAATTATCCACTATGAATAATTTTTGCCTATAAAAATCAATATTAATTTTTTTATTTAAAAATCCAAAGCATTTAAATAAAAATAAAAGTTTATTCCCTTTGTTTCTCACTAATATTCATCACCATATTTTTGTTCTATCAAAGCAATGTTAGATCACATGATACATGGTAATGTCACCCTCACTAATATTCATCACCATATTTTTGTTCTGTCAAAGCAATGTTAGATCACATGATACATGGTAGTGTCACCCTCACTATAGAAATTTTATTGCTATAAAGGTTTTTGTTTTTATGTCTTAAAATACAATCAAGGGATGACATTTATCTATCCGGGCAAGTGTGATAAAGTGTAAGTGTATTTAATCTACTTTCAAGTGTATATTGTCTTATAATTCAAGCTCTTGCTTTTATTACTTGATGAGCTTTTCTTAATTCTAATTTAATTTATGTGGACACCATATTTTTGACTAACATGACAGTAAATATGAGTAAATATGTGTCTATATCATGTACCTTCAAGCACTCCAAAAGTTAATAAAAGAAGTAAAAGTGGAAATAGAGGTGAAAATAAAAAGAATAACAAACATCATTTAAGCTTGCAACTTGTCCACATTAATTTTCTTAGCAAATTTTCATTTAGGATTTAAATATTTTATTATCTATATATCAATATAGGCATATAATATAAATAATTCATCTTTAATTAGTAAATATTTTAGTTAAATTATTAAAATATGATATTATAACATGTATTATAAGATCGACAAGTGTTGAACCCTAATGAGATATTTTTATCCAAACATTTTAAACTTTATCCTTTGGACCACATATTGTGAATAATAAAATGTATTTTTAAATATATTTACATCTAATAATAATATACTATATTTCAAATTAATATTAATAATTGGTATTAGATTTTTGAATGTTTCATACACCTTTTTTACTTTTTATTTGTTATTTAAAAAATAAAATATATTTACTAATAATATTCACCAATATATTAAATGAGTTTAGTCTTGCATTGCCATATTGTGATTTAACGCATACAAATTATAAACATATGTATTATATTACTTGTATAATAATATTATGATATGATATTCTTTTTTGTTTATAGTAGAGAGGTGTTTTTTTTTTTAATATATAAGAAACATAGAATCTCATAACAATAATCCTTACAAAGGTTAGGAAAAAGATACCCTCAATACAATCGAGGAGACAACCTCAATAACACATATCCAAGCATATCTAGAAGACACCTAATAAACAATAGCCTCACTCAAGCATATCTATAGTAATCAAATTAGCAATATGATGATAACAATCCAATGGAAGTTGATCTCATTCTTTGATATTCCAGTCTCCCTGAAACTCAGAAACCCATTTGCCAAGCAATTAGCCGCACCATTCCATTCTCTGGGAATATGAGCAAATTAAATAAACTCTAGATGTTGATAAATTTAAAAGATTTATTGAGCTACTGTTGCCAATTGCCAATGAAATTAGAAATATTATGAGTCTTCAATAAATTAATAATAATCTAAGATTTCAACTCATATTATCTTTCGCCATCCTAGAGCATAACATTTTTTCAAACCAAAAAATATATATTATTAGTCTACTTCCCCTTATAACAACATAGTAGAGTGATTGTTTTTTTTTTATAAAAAGAGGAGTAAATTTTTTATTGAAATTGGAAAAACATACAAAAATAAAGAATCATATTACAACAAAAATACCTCATCTAGGCATATCAACTTTCAATAAACTACTAAAATTTTGAGAGCACACTGAAGAAAGTTGATGTCACTCCCTAACACTCAAACCTTCTTGAAATTCAGAGGCCCATTTAGCCAAACAGTCAGCAACATAATTCCACCCCCTTGAAGTATGAGTAAAAGCGATAAACTCCATATGAAAAGAAAATGAATAATCTACCTAACCACCCCTACCAAACTCCAATTAACATTGGTAAGATTACAAGTATTAAATAAATTAACGATAATTTGAGAATTTGATTCACAAATTATCCTGCACCAACCCAAAACATATCCTTTCTCCAATGCATAAAAAATAACAAGGGCTTCCATATAATTATTGGTATACCTTACTTTAAACATGAGAAAAATAAATATACCACACCACTACAATCACATCCCACTCCACCAATACTAGCATTTCTAGGATTGCCTCTTGAAGACCCATCAGTATTAATCTTAAGAACCCCTAAGAGGGGGCTATCATCTACCATCTCTTTGCACTCTATTATTTATTTATTTTTTTTAAGCGAAAAACCCCTTACGGGGCCGCCTTGGTCTGAGAGACAATGAACAGGGGGTTCTACACCATCAAAGTCACCTGGGAGTCGCACCCTGAAAGCACGAGATTTTGGGCAGAGGGAGCACTAATTATGCAACATAAGACGAAATGTAACGCTTTAATCCTATGCACAAAAACGAAGAAAGGAGACAATTTGAAAATGAAAGAAAAGATGTAAAGAAATCACAGCCCTCTTTATTCAAATATCTTATCCTCGGTTACATAGACGTCTCCTCCCTTTTTGGGGGCTAGGAGCGTTAAATTCGTATTTGTTACAATATGTGACTTAGTCTTCCTCTTTCCGCGTGCCCACGTTTGAATGGACGGGCCAAGACGATGCCGCCGCTTACGCTGATGAGTCCTTCACCTCTCGCTGCTCCTCCTGCGAACAAAGAAACAACGAATATGTCAGTAGCACCTGCTGCAAGTGAAAAGTGTTTGTTCTTTAAAATTATCGAAATATGCATGCAAACATTTATCTAAAACAGTAAACAAAATGATTCTAAACAGCCTGAAAACTTGCCAGAAGACAGAAAATGTTACCAAAGGCCATTGCCACTGAGACAGCTGGCCAATCTGCCTTCAACTGGAATTCGTCCCTGGGTGGGACGATTTTTGACTGCAATTCATCCCTGGGTGGGACGATCTCTGGAATTCGTCCCTGGGTGGGACGATTTTCGATCGCAATTCGTCCCTGGGTGGGACGAATTCTTCCGTGTTGAAGAAGCCGACCCGATCGCTGCTCCAATGTCGATTCCCGAGACCCGCAAAACGCCTGCAAACAAGGGGGTTATGTAATTGGGGCCATTTTGGGACGACCCGGATGGTCGGATTCTCCCAATTTGGCCTCTACCCTCGGGAATTTGATCTCGCCACCTGCAAGTCAGTGAAACAACAAAGCGACACAAAACATACTAGAATCTGACCAAAAGTTACGAAATTGCAGCTGTGAGTTAACCAAACATAATAACACAAAATGCAACCTGAAAAAGTAATCTAGAATGCTCTAAAACCTAGAAAGTGCGGGGGTGCCCAAGTGGGCCTCCCACCGTTGGCACTTGATTCCGGCGCCAATCCACTAGGGATGGGCCCAAAACCTCTTAGGATTGGGGGGGTCGGCGAATTGGTTGGTTCATGTGTCCATGTGTTGGATTTGGGTCAGGTTCAAGCTTCCAAAAGCCACCCAACAACCTCCCTTGCAAAAGAGATTGGTGGATGTGGGAAGGTGAACCAAAAGGGATGCAAGTGGGTCTTCAACTTGGAAGCACTTCGTTGCTTGAAAACTCCTTCAACCCGTATATTTTGGGTGAGAAAAGTCCCACCTTTTATAGACCCATGGGGTCTCTTTTGGGAGGGAAGCACAAATGCCATGTGTTGGTCATAGGCGCCATGTGGCAGCCTTGTCTTCCCATGAGGGAGGGGAGTCCTCCGTTGACTTGGGCTTTGATAAATGCCTTTTGTGACAGTCTTCTAACGGCCCCTCTCGTCCACCTACACACGCGTGCGAGGCAGGAGTCATCAATCGACTCGTTCCGGGCTGCCACTTGGCGCCATTTGTCTTTTTGCCCGTTAAGCTTAGAATTCGTCCCACCCAGGGACGGATTCAGAATTCGTCCTGGGGTGGGACGGATTCTATTTTGAATTCGTCCCCGGGTGAGACGAATACTGGGCAAAGTGTCCAAGTGTGCCAAATTGCTTCTTGACCTTACAAAATTGCTATGAAAGTGGTTAAGACCACTGTTTAACCTCTGAGGGCTGCCCTGGGGGCTGTGTTTGTCAAAGCGATCAGTGTTTGCAGTCACATAATCGGATTGGTGCTGTTTTGGTGTCTACAGATGCCCCTTTTTGGGAAGCGCTGCGGGTGACGCAATGCTGAGCAAAAATAGATAACCAAAGCACTAATGATTAGGGTTTCTTGGTAACCTAACCAACTTTTGATGCCCCAAGTATGGAAAGGGCATGCATTCTTGAATCCTTGCTTCGACGAGCTAAGGAATTTGATTTCAAGTATTAACCTATTTTGTTGAGGTGTGACTTGAACTTAGACATTGATCACCATGAACAAGCAAAGGGCGTTTTTATCCTCAGGGGGAACCTTGTGTTCATGATTCACGAAATGCCAAGTGTTTGATTGATTTGATTGTTGCTTGTTTACCGCCCCAAGCAGGAGCGTGATTGTCTTTGTCAATGATTCTTTGAATGCATGTCATTTTCCTTAATTGGGTGTGTGATTGTTGGTTGGTGACTAAGTGTGACTACCCCCTCAAGCGACGAATCGATGAGGGAATGACCTTCGTGAGAGAAGCGACGAGTCGCTTGACCCAAGATGACTTGTGCAAGGGTGCCTTTAAAGGGTTTACCGTTAAGCGTGTGCAATTTTTCCAACATTTGGACCTATTTTTGGTGGGTGTTAACCCTTTTGGTGATGCCGTAATGAGGTGAAATCATCGAAAACCTAACTTCCCATGGAGCGGTCCGGCTATGTTAGCCTTCTTGGGGAAGTAGGAGAGAGATAATTTGAACCTCGACATCGATTTTCTTTGCCCAGAGGTTAAGTGCAAGAGCACTTATGTCCGGCAATTTTTTTTTGCTGTTTGTTTTTGTTGAATTTTGTACTGTTTTTGAGTGGGCTTTGACCCTTTTGTGATGTCGTTTGGGGATGAAATTGTCTAAAATCCGTCTTCCCGTGGAGCGGTCCGGCTATGGTAGCCTTCTTAGGGAGTATGATAGTGACAATTTGTGACTCCAATGTCGATTTTGTATGCCCTTGTTGTCAGGTGCAGTAGCAATCCTGTCGGGCAATTTTATTGTTTGTTTTTAGTGCATTTTTAGTCATTTTTTGATTTTTTTTAAGTGTTGGCCTGAATTCGTCCCTAGGTGGGACGAATTCCAGCTGGAGAATTCGTCCCTGGGTGGGACGAGCGCTAATCAGAGCGCTCGTCCCAGTCAAGGATGAATTCCAGAGCAAAAGGCCTATTTAATGGCCAAAACTTGATTTTGGGCTCATTTGTGTCATTTTTTTCTTGCGATTTTGGAGCTCTGGGAGGAGGAGGTAATTCTGCGAAGCGAAGCGCTGCTGGAATTCTCTCTGCTATCATGAGTGCACACACTGGTTCGAGCGGCGGAGCCGAGGCGAAACCTGTAAGTGTTCCTAGAGTTTATTTTGCTTTTATTTAATGCATTGTTTTTGTGTTGACGCTTTTCAAAACTTTAAGATTTTTTGTGATGTTTTTGTTTAACAGTTAAGGTTAGAAACCCTAGAACTGAAAATTTGATCTGTTATATTTTTATTTTTTTTTGTGTTTGTGTTGATTTTTTTTTTTTGCTTTGCAGGTTGTTAGGAGCCGGTACCGTGTACCCGCTGCATTTACTGAGGCGCGGTTGGCATTGACCGATGATGATTGGGAATGGCTTGATGCCCTTGGGCTCAAGCAGGTGGCTCGACTGGAGCCTGTGGTTTCGGATCAGGCCTATCTGACGGCCCTGATCAAGCTTTGGGATCCGTGGACCAATACTTTCCATCTCCCGATAGGGGAGATGACTGTGACTCTTGAGGACGTCTATCGGTTGCTTCGGATTTCGATAGATGGTCTGCCTATTAGGACATCGTCGTTTGATCAGCGGACTACTATACTTACGAGATGTTTTGGGCATGGGGGGCAGCTGGGTGTAGCAAACCCAGTGGAGACAACCGAGGTGGATTGCCAGGCTGGCGGGATTTTGGTTAGCTGGTGGCAGGAGAGGGGGGTGTTAGGAGTGAGGCACGCATTCTTGATGGGCCTCATTTCTAACATTCTTCTCCCCGATTCGTCGAGCGCGAGGTTCCCGTGGAACCCGCTCGGATTTGGTGTGGCAGCTGGCGAGTGCCCGATAGAGGCACCGTTGATTCCGAGATGGGGACAGACTTTGTTGGCACAGACTCTACGGGGAGCTGTACGGGGTCCGCCGTCGACAGACGGAAGGGTGTCAGTTGCAGTTTTTTGTTGCAGTGCTGGGGTTGGCAGCACATAGCTGTTGAGAGGCCTACCGGGTTACCGTGGATGACTCGGGCGGCGATGGAGGATGAGGAGATTGGTTATGCAGTTTTGTGGCGGCGGTCTATGGAGCAGGGGCAGAGTCGGCGATGGGCAGGTGTCGTTGAGCACTACACTGATGCCTTTTCTCGGCTCACTCCAGGGGAGGTGTTTTGGCATCCCTATCGGGACTGTCCAGCCTGGCCTGAGGCTGGAGAGTGGCTCCGACGGGTACGCAGGGAGCGGTGGTTGACTGGGCGGCACGGGACGGAGCATGAGTTCTTTCTGTACCGTCGGGTTACACGACAGTTTGGGGTGCGCCAGGGGTTGCCTGGTGAGCCCGTGGTCTATCGACGGTGGGGAGATGAGAGGGATCTGGAGCCACCGGTCACCGCGCCATTGGGCGAGGAGTCCGATGCAGTGATTGAGGTCCCGGATGTGGATGACATCGGGACTACCACTGAGTATGACTCGTGGTGGGTACTATGGCGTTGGAGAGGAGAGGGGCCACTGGGAGGCGCGAAGGCGGCAGTGGAGGATGCTGAGGCAGCAGGGGGTGATTGGGGGGGTCCGTTGGATGATGCGGACATGGTGGATGTGGGAGATGAGGATGTGGACTTGGGTGTTTCGGAGCAGCCGGACATGCAGGATGTGGAGGAGCAGTGGGAGCCTGAGCAGGCTACTGTCCCCGCGAGTCCTATGCGTCCGGCAGATACAGAGGAGGTGGGGTCGGATGTAGGCATTGAGATTGCGCGACTGATAGAGCTGCTATGGATGCGGGATCTGGAGTTGGGGGATGCGAGGCGGGAGCTGGGGGATGCACGGCAGGAGAGGGATCTTCTACGGGCTCAGTTGGCAGAGCGGGATAGAGTTTTGGCGCAACGCGATGATGCATTGTCTATCTATCATCGACGAGAGGCAGAGTGGTGTCTGTACCGGATAGACTTGGAGAGGGAGGTCATCCGCCTTGGTGGGCGGCTACCTGAGCCTTCGGTCGGTGGATCTTCGCGACGGACAAGGGATAGTCTGACTGAGCAGTCAACATCATCTCGTCGCAGGCGGTTAGATGAGGGGGGTGGTAGCAGGCATGATGCGGGGGCTAGTAGTAGCCGCCCTGCAGGGTCCCGTAGGACCCACACCACGGGGGGTAGTTCCCGTCGCACCGATCCTGCGTGATCATGGTGGTCGACGCCTTAGGTTGGGTTTTTGGATATGATTGCGGGGTCTGAGGACCGGTTTTGTAGCCTGCGGGCATCTTTTTGACGATATATATATATATACCGGTTTTATTTTTGGTTTTGTACATGTGATGATGTGATTTTTGTTATGCATGTTTATATTTATTTTGATGAATGCAGATGTTATGATGAATGTAAATGTTTTTGATGTCTATGTGATATGCGAGGTGAAATGGATGAATGACATTTGTGATGATTGCACTATAGGCTGTTTAAGAAGCTCTTTATTTACATGGTTTTTTTTTTTTTTTTTGTATTTTCTGATGGTATCATAAGGATGATAAGTAGCGCAGATGGTTTTGGAATGAATGTAAGGTTTTCTGAGATTCAGTCAGTTTTAACTCACCATCCATGACTCTACTTTATCTTACAAGACTTTTTGACCAAGGTATGAATCGGACTTGTTTTTGACCCAGCTTATTTTCATATCCCTGTGTGTGCAATTGAGTTCATTTAGTGGTATTTGTTAGGATACCGCCAGTGCCATATGGGCTTTCAACCGAACCTGTACTAAGGATCACCTAATTAGCTCCACGAATTCCTTTGTTGTATGTACTAAGATTAATCTGTGGTGTAATCCAGGATGCCATAAGCTAGCTCATCCACATGCAAATATTGATCTGTACGCAAGTTAATGTGACAGATATATCGTCATGCGGGAGGTTTACTTCTGTTACCGATAGGCTATCAACCAAATTGGTACTAAAGCTTGCCTTATGACCTATAGAATGCTGAGAGTTCCAGGGATTCAAGGTCAACTCCCTTCTTTTCTTCAATTGTATTGGGATACTTGCTCATTGTAGTGATGAGATCACTGTTTATTTTGATTTGTTTTTCTTTTGAGCAAGGGATTGGGGATATGTAGTGATGAAAATCACTATCGTTTGTGCCCTTTGATGTGTGCACTGTATTTTGTCAAATTTTGGAGTTTTGACATTTTGCAAATTTTTTGTGTTTTGCAACTGTTGAGAACTTTAGGGATTCTTAGGGAATTGGGTAGGGAGGATGCTTGTCCTTTTGCCAACTCTCAGCATTCTAGGGGTCATTCGCACAGGGGGATGAGCAAGATAACCGTTTCGCTTGTGGTGACCTAGATTATTTTGCAGATTTCGTCTTTCGTTCACACAATTTGGGAATTTTAGTGTTTTGATTTGTGTTGGGATGTTACGTAACAAGGTGTATTTCAAGTATGACTCTACCTTCGTAAAATCTGTTCGACTTGATACACTACATGGCTAAAGAGGAAAATGATGACTGAATCATCGAAACTCTTGGTACATTCCCAGACCACTGACCGTAGTGTGGTAAAAGTTATGCTTGGTGTTTTTGTTGTTTTTGTAACATGAGACAATGCGGAACAAGATGGACTATCAGAGCTATTGCAGCTTATGGTGCCTTTGACCTCGTATGACTACAAATATGCAATGTATGGATGCAATGCTTAATGCAACTATGTATTTTTGTAATTTTGATGGATTGTTTTTGGTGAAGGTGAAGATGAGGTGCGAGAATATGAATTTTTTGATGAATTTGAGTATGCCTAGAATTGAGATGCAAATCTTTGTTGTTTTTGATGATTTTTGTTGTTTTGTTTTTTGAATTTCTTGATTTTTTTGACCAAGCGATTGCGATAATCGTTGGAGCTTTTTGGGTTGACCAAGAGATTGCGATAATCCTTGGAGCTTTTTGTATTGACCAAGAGATTGCGATAATCCTTGGAGCTTTTTGGTGACCAAGAGATTGCGATAATCCTTGGAGCTTTTTGGATTGACCAAGAGATTGCGATAATCCTTGGAGCTTTTTGTATTGACCAAGAGATTGCGATAATCCTTGGAGCTTTTTGGGTGACCAAGAGATTGCGATAATCCTTGGAGCTTTTTGGGTGACCAAGAGATTGCGATAATCCTTGGAGCTTTTTGGATTGACCAAGAGATTGCGATAATCCTTGGAGCTTTTTGGTTGACCAAGAGATTGCGATAATCCTTGGAGCTTTTTGGTTGACCAAGAGATTGCGATAATCCTTGGAGCTTTTGGTTTGACCAAGAGATTGCGATAATCCTTGGAGCTTTTTGGGTTGACCAAGAGATTGCGATAATCCTTGGAGCTTTTTGGTTGACCAAGAGATTGCGATAATCCTTGGAGCTTTTTGGGTGACCAAGAGATTGCGATAATCCTTGGAGCTTTTTGGAGTGACCAAGAGATTGCGATAATCCTTGGAGCTTTTTGGGTTGACCAAGAGATTGCGATAATCCTTGGAGCTTTTTGATTGACCAAGAGATTGTGATAATCCTTGGAGCTTTTTGGGTGACCAAGAGATTGCGATAATCCTTGGAGCTTTTTGGGTGACCAAGAGATTGCGATAATCCTTGGAGCTTTTTGGGTGACCAAGAGATTGCGATAATCCTTGGAGCTTTTTGGGTGACCAAGAGATTGCGATAATCCTTGGAGCTTTTTTTTTTTTTTTTTGGGATATGGCTTTCTTAGATATGAAATGGTCGCAAATGACTGATATTCAAGGGTTCTGTTTCCTTGATACCGTCAAGAGAAGCTAGCCGGTACGTCCCGGGTCCTATTTTACTATCAATGACATAAGGACCTAACCAATTTTCCATGAATTTGTCCCTCATATGGGACGGCAAATTAGAGTTTTGTTGGTTTTCCTTCAGAACCAAATCACCAACCCGAAAGTCTCTTAGGTGAACTTTCATGTTGTAAGCTTTCTTAAGCCGCTCTTGATAGATACGTAAGTGCTCGAGAGCATTAACGCGTCGTTCGTCAAGCAACGTAAGTTGGTCTAATCGGGCCTTCCGCGTAGTGTTATCATCGATGAACTCCTGCATTGATATGCGCAGGGAAGGAATTTCCAACTCGAGAGGCATTACTGCCTCTGAGCCATACACCAGTGAAAACGGAGTTGCCCTAGTGGGCGTCCGAATGCTAGTGCGATAAGCCCAAAGGGCAAGTGGGATTTGTATGTGCCAATCCTTATGACTGTCTGCGACGGTCTTTTTAAGGATGGCGACTAGCATTTTGTTTGACGCCTCTGCTTGCCCATTTGCTTGTGGATAATAGGGTGTTGAAAAGTTGTGCTGAATTTTGTACTTTGTGGTTAAAGCACGCACGTCTTTGTTCTTGAATGATGGCCCATTATCCGAGATTATTTTGGATGGAATACCAAAATGACATATGATGTAATGCAAAATGAACTCCGCAATGCGGGGTCCTTTCGTAGAGGTTAACGGAATTGCTTCCACCCATTTGGTAAAATATTCTGTGGCCGTTATGATAAACGTGTGACGGCCTGACGATGCAGGGGAGATCTTTTCGATTAGATCGAGGCCCCACTACGAAAATGGCCAAGCAGATTGGACTGGTCTGTAGGGCCCGGGAAGGTGCGTGCATTAAATTGGCATGATGTTGACATTTCACGCACCTCTTGACATACGCGCAGAAATCTCGCTCTAAAGATGGCCAATAATAGCCCATGCGAAGAATGCGCTTTGCAATGGCCATACCACTGAAGTGGCCACCACATGTACCGTCGTGCGCTTGGGCGATTGCCCAAGTGGACTCTTGCTGGTCCAAACAACGAAGAAGAATTCCGTCATAGCTGCGACGATACAAAATGTCTCCTATCAAGACATATTTTGCCGCTTTCTGTTTGAATGTTCGTTTTGCGGCGTGCGTCAATCCAAAGGGAAGATTACCTAACTTGAGGTAGTCTCTTATGGGTAAATACCAGTCTTGTTTATCAGAAACCTCGACAGTATGAACAACCAATCCCTTTTGAAGTTCTTCCCTAACAAATGTTGATTGGGATAGAACTTGTAAGAATAGCGTTGTGTTGCTATTAATGGGAGTGGGGGAAAACAAAGACCCCTAGTTGGCACGTTTCAAACAGTCTCGGATTCGAAAGAACTTATCCGAAGATGGTTCGATCTGGATCATGTGGACTCCTGGCATCAAGTCTGAGCTTGCGCGCTCCATCGCGGGTTGCGATAAGGTTTTGACCTGAATGGTTGTTATATCACCGGAAAGGTCTTGCGGGATTAGTGACCCCAAGGAGGCCATTGTGTCCGCAAAATGATTCGATGATCGAGGGAGTGCCTCGATGTCATACCACTCAAGTTTTGCCAGGAATTTGTCCACGAGGGCTTTATAGGCCTTTAGAACTGGGCATTTGCATTGATATACCCCTTTGACTTGATTGACGATTAACAGTGAATCGCCAAAGATGTTCAATATTTTGATGTTCATGGCGATTGTTGTCTGAAGACCTAGGAGCAAGGCTTCATATTC
This sequence comes from Wollemia nobilis, assembly GCA_028583015.1. Taxonomy (NCBI): domain Eukaryota; kingdom Viridiplantae; phylum Streptophyta; class Pinopsida; order Araucariales; family Araucariaceae; genus Wollemia; species Wollemia nobilis. Next base: position 1,360,679 of record JAQPPZ010000152.1, read on the forward strand.
TGCATTGTTGTTGGTGCACTGGAAGTTTAATTTAAATGACAGGGGCATTGGAGCGCCCTGCGGTGTGAAGAATACAATTCCTGTGCCACCACCTTGCTCGCATTTAGAACCATCAAAAAATAAGGTTATGTCGGCCTGAGACTTAGGCTCATCAGAATCTGGCGATTCTGAGACATGGAAGACCCCATCATCGGGTAGTTCTATGACCAGAGGCTGATCGTCTTCAAGAGGAGCCTCTGCTAGTTGATCGGCTATGACTTGTCCTTTTATAGATTTTTGCCCAATAAACTCAATGTCAAATTCCGTCAACAACATGATCCATTTCGCCGTGCGACTACTATGATAAGTACGACTCATCATGTATCGCAATGGATTCTCCTTAGACACAACATACGTAGTGTTGCTCAGCATGTAGTGGCATAGCCTTTTGGTAGCAAACACCACTGCCAAGCAGAGTTTCTCAACGTATGCATAGTTAAGTTCGTAACTGACCAGGGTGCGGCTAAGATAGTACGTAGCCTGTTCTTTGTGAAGTTCATTCTTCCGGGCTAGCATTGCGCCCAGTGCCACCTCGATAGGTCGAGATGTATAAGTAGAACGGCACACCTGGTCTAGGTGGTGCCAATACTGCGGTGAAGCCAAGTATTGTTTGATTTCGTCAAAGGTCGATCGGCACTCGTTATCCCAATGAAATGTGACCCCCTTGTGCAATAATTTGTTCATGGGTCGGCATTTGTCAGATAATTGCGCTATGAAGCGTTTAATCGACGTGACCTTTCCTTGTAGACTTCTGAGCCGCTTGATAGTGGTTGGGGGAGCCATTTCAAGGATTGCCTTGACTTTGTTTGGGTCCACTTCGATGCCTCTCTTTGAGACTATAAAACCCAAGAGTTTTCCAGATGTGACGCCGAACATGCACTTCTTGGGATTCAGTCTGACCTTATGCTCTATGAGGCGATCGAGAATCTTGCTTAAGTCACCGAGATGATCTGAGCGCAAGAGAGACTTGGCTAACAAATCATCCATGTAATCTTCCAAAGTTTTGTGCATGTAATCGTGGAAGATATACGTCATAGCACGTTGGTATGTAGCGCCAACATTTTTAAGGCCAAAAGGCATGACCTTATAGCAAAATGTCCCCCAAGGCGTTGTGAATGCCGTTTTGAGTTGGTCTTCAGGATTGATACGAATTTGATTGTATCCTGAGAAACCGTCCATTAGGGAGAGCATTTCGTGACCTGTTGTAGCGTCTACCAATGTGTCGATGCTTGGCAAGGGGAAATCATCCTTAGGACTCGCTTTGTTTAGGTCTTGAAAGTCGGTGCATATGCGAATCCTCCTGTCGGGCTTCTTGACGGGAACCATGTTGGACAACCATGGCGGATAATCCATGCAGATGACAAATTGTGCATCCAACAGCTTTTGCAATTCATCTTTGACCATCAAGGCCACTGTTGGGTGCATCTTTCTTAGTTTTTGCTTTACAAGCTTGATTTTCGGATCAAGCGTTAAATTGTGCATGACTAGCTACGGGTCTAGCCCTGGCATATCTTTGTACGACCATGCAAAAACTTCCTTCTTCTCTTTGAGAAGGGCAATATATTCGGCTTGCTCTTCGGGGGAAAGGCTTACCCTGACTTGAGAATCCATGGATTCATTGGATCCGTGCCGATGTCTACGTCGGTCGTCTCCTCGATCGACATGTGGGATCCGTCCTCCAACTGATGTGGAGTTGGGATTAAATGGATATCATCGACTGAGTTAAGATCTGTGTTTGGAACCTCGGGTCCCTCTTCAGCTTGAAAAATATCCTGAGTTGTCCTTGGGGTAAAATGAAGCATTTCACCGAAAGGCCAGTACTCTGATGGTGACAATGGTGAATTGATGCGATCCTAGTCGATGGCATCCATGTCTAGATGCAATGACCATGATGGATCGGTCGGATTGTGGATGGGTGCGGTCAAATCAATGGATATCATGTGGATGGAATGAATTTGGTCTCCAGAACCGTGGGTGTGATAACTTTTTTCTTCTAGATGCTCCTTATACTCTGGATCTGGCTCTACGGGAACGGGTACGAATGGATCCTCTCTAGGTGCAAATTCATCTCTATGTGTGAAAATGAAGGCGGGGTCTTCCCACTAATGTCCCACCCCCGCACTTTCTAAGTTTTAGAGCATTCTAGATTACTTTTTCAGGCTACATTTTGTGTTATCATGTTTGGTTAACTCATAGCTGCAATTTCGTAACTTTTGGTCAGATTCTAGTATGTTTTGTGTGGCTTTGTTGTTTCACTGACTTGCAGGTGGCGAGATCAAATTCTCGAGGGTAGAGGCCAAATTTGGAGAATCCGACCATCTGGGTCGTCCCAAAATGGCCCCAATTACATAACCCCCTTGTTTGTAGGCATTTTGCAAGTCTCGGGAATTGACATTGGAGCGTGTCAGTTCGGCTTCCCCAACACAGAAGAAATCGTCCCACCCAGGGACGATTTCCAGTCAAAAATCATCCTACCCAGGGACGATTTCCACTAACACAGAAGAAATCGTCCCACCCAGGGATGATTTACAGTCAGAAATTGTCCTACCTAGGGACAATTTCCAGTTGAAAGCAGATTGGCCGATTGTCTTAGTGGCAATGGACTGTTGGTAACATTTTTTGTCTTCTGGCAAGTTTTCAAGATGTTTAGAATCATTTTGTTTACTGTTTTAGATAAATTTTTGCATGCATATTTCATTAATTTTAAAGAACAAACACCTTTCACTTGCAGTAGGTGCTACTGACATATTCGTTGTTTCTTTGTTCGCAGGAGGAGCAGTAGAGGTAAGGACTCATCAGCGTAAGTGGCGGCATCGTCTTGGCCCGTCCATTCAAACGTGGACACATGGAAAGAGGAAGACTAAGTCACATACTGTAACAAATACAAATTTAACGCTCCTATCCCCCAAAAAGGGAGGAGACATCTATGTAATCGAGGATAAGATATTTGAATAAAGAGGGCTATGATTTCTTTACATCTTTTATTTCATTTTCAAATTGTCTCCTTTCTTCGTTTTTGTGCGTAGGATTAAAGCGTTACATTTCGTCTTATGTTGCATAATTAGTGCTCCCTCTTCCTGGAATCTCGTGCTTTCAGTGGCGATCACGGTGGGACACTGAATCCAAAAATCAAGCTTGTAAAGAAAAAACTAAGAAAGATGCACCCAACAGTGGCCTTGATGGTCAAAGACGAATTGCAAAAGCTGTTGGATGCACAATTTGTCATCTGCGTGGATTATCCGCCATGGTTGTCCAACATGGTTCCCGTCAAGAAGCCCGACAGGAGGATTCGCATATGCACCGACTTTCGAGACCTAAACAAAGCGAGTCCTAAGGATGATTTCCCCTTGCCAAGCATTGACACATTGGTAGACGCTACAGCAGGTCACGAAATGCTCTCCCTAATGGACGGTTTCTCAGGATACAATCAAATTCGTATCAATCCTGAAGACCAAATCAAAACGGCATTCACAACGCCTTGGGGGACATTTTGCTATAAGGTCATGCCTTTTGGCCTTAAAAACGCTGGCACTACATACCAACGTGCTATGACGTATATCATCCACAATTACATGCACAAAACTTTGGAAGATTACATGGATGATTTATTAGCCAAGTCTCTCTTGCGCTCAGAACATCTCGGTGACTTAAGCAAGATTCTCGATTGCCTCATAGAGCATAAGTTCAGACTAAATCCCAAGAAGTGCATGTTCAGCGTCACATCTGGAAAACTCTTAGGTTTTATAGTCTCAAAGAGAGGCATCAAAGTGGACCCAAACAAAGTCAAGGCAATCCTTGAAATGGCTCCCCCAACCACTATCAAGTAGCTCAGAAGTCTGCAAGGAAAGGTCATGTCGATTAAACGCTTCATAGCGCAATTATCTAACAAATTCCAACCCATGAACAAATTATTGCACAAGGGGGTCACAATTCATTGGGATGACGAGTGCCAGTCAGCCTTTGATGAAATCAAACAGTACTTGGCTTCGCCACCAGTATTGGCACCACCTAGACCAGGTGTGCCATTCTACTTATACATCTCAGCTACTGAGGTGGCACTGGGAGCAATGCTAGCCCAGAAGAATGAACTTCACAAAGAACAGGCTACTTACTATCTTAGCCACACACTAGTCAGTTACGAACTTAACTATGCATACATTGAGAACTCTTCTTGGCAGTGGTGTTTGCTACCAAAAAAGCTATGCCATTACATGCTGAGCAACATGACGTATGTTGTGTCTAAGGAGAATCCATTGTGATACATGATGAGTCATACTTATCATAGTAGTCACACGACGAAATGGATCATGTTGTTGACGGAATTTGACATTGAGTTTATTGGGCAAAAATCTATAAAAGGACAAGTCATAGCCAATCAACTAGCAGAGGCTCCTCTTGAAGATGATCAGCCTCTGGTCATAGAACTACTCGATGATGGGGTCTTCCATGTCTCAAAATCGCCAGATTCTGATGATCCTGAGTCTCAGGCCGACATAACCTTATTTTTCGATGGTTCTAAATGCGAGCAAGGGGGGTGCGCAGGAATTGTATTCTTCACACCGCAGGGCGCTCCAATGCCCCTGTCATTTAAATTAAACTTCCAGTGCACCAACAACAATGCAAAATATGAAGCCTTTCTCCTAGGTCTTTAGACAGCAATCGCCATGAACATCAAAAGATTGAACATCTTTGGCGATTCGCTGTTAATCATCAATCAAGTCAAAGGGGTATATCAATGCAAATGCCCAGTTCTAAAGGCCTATAAAGCCCTCATGGACAAATTCCTGGAAAAAATTTAATGGTATGACATCGAGGCACTCCCTCGATCATCGAATCATTTTTCGGACACAATGGCCTCCTTGGGGTCACTAATCCCGCAAGACCTTTTCGGTGATATAATAACCATTCAGGTCAAAACCTTATCGCAACCCACGATGGAGCACGCAAGCTCAGACTTGACGCCAGGAGTCCACATGATCCAGATAGAACCATCTTCGAATAAGTTCTTTCAAATCTGAGACTATTTGAAATGGGCCAACTGGGGGTCTTTGTTTTCCCCCACTCCCATTAATAGCAACACAACGCTATTCTTACAAGTTCTATCATAATCAGCATTTGTTAGGGAAGAACTCCAAAAGGGATTGGTTGTTCAAACTGTCGAGGTATCCGATCAACAGGACTGGTATTTACCCATAAGAGACTACCTCAAGTTAGGTAATCTACCCTTTGGATTGAAGCACGCCGCAAAACGAACATTCAAACAAAAAGTGGCAAAATATGTCTTGATAGGAGACATTTTGTATCGTCGCAGCTATGACGGAATTCTTCTTCGTTGTTTGGACTAGCAAGAGTCCACTTGGGCAGTCGCCCAAGCACATGACAGTACATGTGGTGGCCACTTTAGCGGTATGGCCATCGCAAAGCGCATTCTTTGCATGGGCTATTATTGGCCATCTTTAGAGCGAGATTGCTGCGCGTATGTCAAGAGGTGCGTGAAATGTCAACATCATGCCAATTTAATGCACGCACCTTCCCAGGCCCTACAGACAGTCTAGTATGCTTGACCATTTTCGTAGTGGGGCCTCGATCTAATCGGAAAGATCTCCCCTGCATCGTCAGGTCGTCACACGTTTATCATAACGACCACAGAATATTTTACCAAATGGGTGGAAGCAATTCTGTTAACCTCTATGACAGGACCCCGCATTGCCGAGTTCATTTTGCATTACATCATATGTTGTTTTGGTATTCCATCCAAAATAATCTTGGATAATGGGCCATCATTCAAGAACAAAGACGTGTGTGCTTTAACCACAAAGTACAAAATTCAGCATAGCTTTTCAACACCCTATTATCCGTAAGCAAATGGGAAAGCAGAGGCGTCAAACAAAATACTAGTCACCATCCTTAAAAAGACCGTCGCAGACAGTCATAAGGATTGGCACATACAAATCCCACTTGCCCTTTGGGCTTATCGCACTAGCATTCGGACGCCCACCGGGGCAACTCCATTTTCACCGGTGTATGGCTCAGAGGCAGTAATGCCTCTCGAGTTGGAAATTCCTTCCCTGCGCATATCAATGCAGGAGTTCATCGATGATAACACTACGCGGCAAGCCCGATTGGACCAACTTACGTTGCTTGACGAATGATGCGTTAATGCTCTCGAGCACTTACGTATCTATCAAGAGCGGCTTAAGAAAGCTTACAACATGAAAGTTCACCTAAGAGACTTTTGGGTTGGTGATTTGGTTCTGAAGGAAAACCAACAAAACTCTAATTTGCCATCCCATATGAGGGACAAATTCGTGGCAAATTGGTTAGGTCCTTATGTCATTGATAAAAAAATAGGACCCGAGACGTATAGGCTAGATTCTCTTGATGGTATCAAGGAAACAGAACCCTTGAATATCAGTCATTTGCGACCATTTCATATCTAAGAAAGCCATATCCCAAAAAAAAAAAAAAACTCCAAGGATTATCGCAATCTCTTGGTCAATCCAAAAACTCCAAGGATTATCGCAATCTCTTGGTCAATCCAAAAAGCTCCAAGGATTATCGCAATCTCTTGGTCAACCCAAAAAGCTCCAAGGATTATCGCAATATCTTGGTCACCCAAAAAGCTCCAAGGATTATTGTAATTTCTTGGTCAATCCAAAAAGCTCCAAGGATTATCGCAATCTCTTGGTCAATCCAAAAATCTCCAAGGATAATCGCAATCTCTTGGTCAACCAAAAAAGCTCCAAGGATTATCGAAATCTCTTGGTCACCCAAAAAGCTCCAAGGATTATCGCAATCTCTTGGTCACCAAAAATCTCCAAGGATTATCGCAATCTCTTGGTCACCTAAAAATCTCCAAGGATAATCGCAATCTCTTGGTCAACCCAAAAAGCTCCAAGGATTATCGAAATCTCTTGGTCACCCAAAAAGCTCCAAGGATGATCGCAATATCTTGGTCAATATCAAAAGCTCCAAGGATTATCGCAATATCTTGGTCACCAAAAAGCTCCAAGGATTATCGCAATCTCTTGGTCAATCCAAAAAGCTCCAAGGATTATAGAAATCTCTTGGTCACCCCAAAAGCTCCAAGGATTATCACAATCACTTGGTCAAACCCAAAAAGCTCCAACGATTATCGCAATCGCTTGGTCAAAAAAAATCAAGAAATTCAAAAAAAAAAAAAAACAACAAAAATCATCAAAAACAACAAATATTTGCATCTCAATTCTAGGCATACTCAAATTCATCAAAAAATTCATATTCTCGCACCTCATCTTCACCTTCACCAAAAACAATCCATCAAAATTACAAAAATACATAGCTGCATTAAGCATTGCATCAATACATTGCATATTTGTAGTCATACAGGTAAAAGGCACCATAAGCTGCAATAGCTCTGATATTCCATCTTGTTCCGCATTGTCTCATGTTACAAAAACAACAAAAACACCAAGCATAACTTTTACCACACTACAGTTAGTGGTTTGGGAATGTACCAAGAGTTTCAGTGATTTAGTCATCATTTTCCTCTTTAGCCATGTAGTGTATCAAGTCAAACAGATTTTATGAAGGTAGAGTCATACTTGAAATACACCTTGTTACGTAACATCCCAACACAAATCAAAACACTAAAATTCCCAAATTGTGTGAATGAAAGATGAAACCTGCAAAATAATCTAGGTCACCACAAGCAAAACGTCTATCTTGCTCATCCCCCTGTGCGAATGACCCCTAGAATGCTGAGAGTTGGAAAAAGGACAAGCATCCTCCCTAACCAATTCCCTAAGAATCCCTAAAGTTCTCAACAGTTGCAAAACACAAAAAATTTGCAAAATGTCAAAACTCCAAAATTTGACAAACTACAGTGCACACATCAAAAGGCACAAACAATAGTGATTTTCGTCACTCCATATCCCCAATCCCTTGCTCGAAAGAAAAAAAAATCAAAATAAACAAGTGATATCATCACTACAATGAGCAAGTATCCCAATACAATTGAAGAAAAGAAGGGAGTTGACCTTGAATCCTTGTAACCCTCAACATTCTATAGGTCATAAGGCAAGCTTCAGTACCAATTTGGTTGATAGCCTATCGGTAACAGAAGTAAACCTCCCACATGACGATATATCTGTCACATTAACTTGCGTACAGATCAATATTTGCATGTGGATGAGCTAGCTTATGGCATCCTAGATTACACCGTAGATTAATCTTAGTACATACAACAAAGGAATTCGTGGAGCTAATTAGGTGATCCTCAGTATAGGTTCGGTTGAAAGCCCATCTGGCACTGGTGGTATCCTAACAAATACCACTAAATGAACTCAATTGCACACATAGGGATATGAAATAACTGGGTCAAAAACAAGTCTGATTCATACCTTGGTCAAAAAGTCTTGTAATATAAAGTACAGTCATGGATGGTGAGTTAAAACTAACTGAATCTCAGAAAACCTTACATTCATTCCAAAACCATCTGCGCTACTTATCATCCTTATGATACCATCAGAAAATACAAAAAAAAAAAAAGAAAAACCATGTAAATAAAGAGCTTCTTAAATAGCCTATAGTGCAATCATCACAAATGTCATTCATCCATTTCACCTCGCATATCACATAGACATCAAAAACATTTACATTCATCATAACATCTGCATTCATCAAAATAAATCAACATACAACAGTAGCATTTATCATGCCATATGCATATATCAATATACAGTAGCATGCATCCATCAACATCAATCATTATGCATAACATAAAATCATGACATATACAAAAAAATAAGAAAGCAAAAACAACAAAAACATCACAAAAATGTAACACAAAAGCACAACAATAAACATTGCCAGACACAAGTGCTCTTGCACTTAACCTCTTGGCATAGCAAAACTGATGTCAGGGTCTACATTGTCGCTATCCTACTCCCTAAGAAGGCTACCATAGCTGGACCGCTCCACGAGAAGACAGATTGTTGACAATTTCACCCCCAAATGACGTCACAAATGGGTCAAAGCCCACTCAAAAACAATAAGAAAATCAAAACAACAAACAACAATAAACATTGCCAGACACAAGTGCTCTTGCACTTAACCTCTTGGCATAGCAAAATTGATGTCGGGGTTTACATTGTCACTATATTACTCCCGAAGAATGCTACCATAGCCGGACCGCTCCACGGGAGGACAAATTGTCGACAATTTAATCACCAAATGGTGTCACAAAAACAACAAAACATGCAACATAAAAACAAAGCAATAAGCATTGTCGGACACAAGTGCTCTCGCACTTAACCTCTTGGAAAAGAAAATCAATGTCGAGGTCCAAATTATTGCTCTCCTACTTCCCCAAGAAGGCTACAATAGCCGGACCGCTCCACGGGAAGTTAGGTTTTCGATGATTTCACCCCATTCAGGCATCACCAAAAGGGTTAACACCCACCAAAAATAGGTCCAAATGTTGGAAAAATTGCACACGCTTAACGGTAAACCCTCTAAAGGCACCCTTGCACAAGTCATCTTGGGTCAAGCGACTCGTTGCTTCTCTCACGAAGGTCATTCCCTCATCGATTTGTCGCTTGAGGGGGTAGTCACACTTAGTCACCAACCAACAATCACACACCCAATTAAGGAAAACGACATGCATTCAAAGAATCATTGACAAAGACAATCACGCTTCTGCTTGGGGCGATAAACAAGCAAAAATCAAATCAATCAAACACTTGGCATTTCATGAATCATGAACACAAGGTTCCCCCTGAGGATAAAAATGCCCTTTGCCTGTTCATGATTGATCAATGTCTAAGTTCAAGTCACACCTCACCAAAATAGGTTAATACTTGAAATCAAATTCCTTAGCTCGTCAGAAGCAAGGATTCAAGAATGCATGCCCTTTCCATACTTGGGGCATCAAAATTTGGTTAGGTTAACAAGAAACCCTAATCATTAGTGCTTTGGTTATCTATTTTTGCTCAGCACTGCGTCACCCACAGCGCTTCCCAAAAAGGGGCATCTGTAGACACCAAAACAACACCAATCTGATTATGTGACTGCAAACACTGATTGCTTTGACAAACACAGCCCCCAAGGTAGCCCTCAGAGGTTAAACAGTGGTCTTAACCACTTTCATAGAAATTTTGTAAGGTCAAGAAGCAATTTGGCACACTTGGACACTTTGCCTAGTATTTGTCTCACCTAGGGACGAATTCAAAATAGAATCCATCCCACCCCAGGACGAATTCTGAATCCGTCCCTGGGTGGGACGAATTCTAAGCTTAACGGGCAAAAAGACAAATGGTGCCAAGTGGCAGCCTAGAATAGTCAGTTGATGACTCCTGCCTTGCACGCGTGTGTAGGTGGACAGAGGGGCCGTTAGAAGACTATCACAAAAGGCATTTATCAAAGCCCAAGTCAATGGAGGACTCCCCTCCCTCATGGGAAGACAAGACTGCCACATGGCGCCTATGACCAACACATGGCATTTGTGCTTCCCTACCAAAAGAGACCCCATGGGTCTATAAAAGGTGGGAATTTTCTCACCCAAGATATGCAGGTTGAAAGAGTTTTCAAGCAACGAAGTGCTGCTGAGTTGAAGACCCACTTGCATCCCTTTTGGTTCACCTTCCTACATCCACCAATATCTTTTGCAAGGGAGGTTGTTGGGTGGCCTTTGGAAGCTTGAATCGGACCTAAATCCAACACATGGACACTTGAACCAACCAATTCGCCGACCCCCCCAATCCTAAGAGGTTTTGGGCCCATCCCTAGTGGATTGGTGCCGGAATCAAGTGCCAACGGTGGGAGGCCCACTTGGGCACCCCCGCACTTTCTAAGTTTTAGAGCATTCTAGATTACTTTTTCAAGTTGCATTTTGTGTTATCATGTTTGGTTAACTCATAGCTACAATTTCATAACTTTTGGTCAGATTCTAGTATGTTTTGTGTGGCTTTGTTGTTTCACTAACTTGCAGGTGGCGAGATCAAATTCCCGAGGGTAAAGGCCAAATTGGGAGAATCCGACCATCTGGGTCTTCCCAAAATGGCCCCAATTACATAACCCCCTTGTTTGTAGGCATTTTGCAGGTCTCGGGAATCGACATTGGAGCGTGTCAGTTCGGCTTCCCCAACACAGAAGAAATCATCCCACCCAGGGACGATTTACAGTCAGAAATCGTCCTACCCAGGGACGATTTCCACTAACACAGAAGAAATCGTCCCACCCAGGGACGATTTACAGTCAGAAATCATCCTACCCAGGGACGATTTCTAGTTGAAAGTAGATTGGCCGATTGTCTCAGTGGCAATGGCCTGTTGGTAACATTTTATGTCTTCTGGCAAGTTTTTAGGCTGTTTAGAATCATTTTGTTTACTGTTTTAGATAAATGTTTGCATGCATATTTCGTTAATTTTAAAGAACAAACACTTTTCACTTGCAGTAGGTGCTACTGACATATTCATTGTTTCTTTGTTCGTAGGAGGAGCAGCAGAGGTAAGGACTCATCAGCGTAAGCGGCGACATCGTCTTGGCCCGTCCATTCAAATGTGGGCACGTGGAAAGAGGAAGACTAAGTCACATATTGTAACAAATACGAATTTAACACTCCTAGCCCCCAAAAATGGAGGATATGTCTATGTAACCGAGGATAAGATATTTGAATAAAGAGGGCTGTGATTTCTTTACATCTTTTCTTTCATTTTCAAATTGTCTCCTTTCTTCGTTTTTGTGCGTAGGATTAAAGCGTTACATTTCGTCTTATGTTGCATAATTAGTGCTCCCTCTTCCTGGAATCTCGTGCTTTCAGTATCTGTAGACACCAAAACAGCACCAATCCGATTATGTGATTGCAAACACTGATCGCTTTGACAAACACAGCCCCCACGGCAGCCCTCAGAGGTTAAACAGTGGTCTTAAGCACTTTCATAGCAATTTTGTAAGGTCAAGAAGCAATTTGGCACACTTGGACACTTTGCCCAGTATTCGTCTCACCCAGAGATGAATTCAAAATAGAATCCGTCCCACCCCAGGACGAATTCTGAATCTGTCCCTGGGTGGGACGAATTCTAAGCTTAATGGGAAAAAAGACAAATGGCGCCAAGTGGCAGCCCAGAACAGTCAATTGATGACTCCTGCCTTGCACGCGTGTGTAGGTGGATAGAGGGGCCGTTAGAAGAATGTCACAAAAGACATTTATCAAAGCCCAAGTCAACGGAGGACTCCCCTCCCTCATGGGAAGACAAGACTGCCACATGGCGCATATGACCAACACATGGCATTTGTGCTTCCCTCCCAAAAGATACCCCATGGGTCTATAAAAGGTGGGAATTTTCTCACCCAAGATATACAGGTTGAAGGAGTTTTCAAGCAACGAATTGCTGCCGAGTTGAAGACCCACTTGCATCCCTTTTGGTTCACCTTCCCACATCCACCAATCTCTTTTGCAAGGGAGGTTGTTGGGTGGATTTTGGAAGCTTGAATCGGACCTAAATCCAAAACATGGACACATGAACCAACCAATTCGCCAACCCCCCAATCCTAAGAGGTTTTGGGCCCATCCCTAGTGGATTGGCACCGCAATCAAGTGCCAACGGTGGGAGGCCCACTTGGGCACCCCCGCACTTTCTAAGTTTTAGAGAATTCTAGATTACTTTTTCAGGCTGCATTTTGTGTTATCATGTTTGGTTAACTCATAGCTGCAATTTTGTAACTTTTGGTCAGATTCTAGTATGTTTTGTGTGGCTTTGTTGTTTCACTGACTTGCAAGTGGCGAGATCAAATTCCCGAGGGTAGAGGCCAAATTGGGATAATCCGACCATCTGGGTCATCCCAAAATGGCCCCAATTACATAACCCCCTTGTTTGGAGGCGTTTTGCAGGTCTCGGGAATCGACATTGGTGCGTGTCAGTTCGGCTTCCCCAGCACAAAAGAAATCGTCCCACCTAGGGACGATTTACAGTCAGAAATCATCCTACCCAGGGACGATTTCTAGTTGAAAGCAGATTGGCCGATTGTATCAGTGGCAATGGCCTGTTGGTAACATTTTCATCTTCGGAAAGTTTTCAGGCTGTTTAGAATCATTTTGTTTACTGTTTTAGATAAATGTTTGCATGCATATTTCACTAATTTTAGAGAACAAACACCTTTCACTTGTAGCAGGTGCTACTGAAATATTCGTTGTTTCTTTATTCGCAGGAGGAGCAGCAGAGGTAAGGACTCATCAGTGTAAGCGACGGCATCGTCTTGGCCTGTCCATTCAAACGTGGGCATGCAGAAAGAGGAAGACTATGTCACATATTGTAACAAATACGAATTTAACGCTCCTAGCCCCCAAAAAGGGAGGAGACGTCTATGTAACCGAGGATAAGATATTTGAATAAAGAGGGCTATGATTTCTTTACATATTTTCTTTCATTTTCAAATTGTCTCCTTTCTTCGTTTTTGTGCATAGGATTAAAGCATTACATTTCGTCTTTCGTCTTATGCAACATAAGATGAAATGTAACGCTTTAATCCTACGCACAAAAATGAAGAAAGGAGACGATTTGAAAATGAAAGAAAAGATGTAAAGAAATCACAGCCCTCTTTATTAAAATATCTTATCCTCGGTTACATAGACGTCTCCTCCCTTTTTGGGGGCTAGGAGCGTTAAATTCGTATTTGTTACAATATGTGACTTAGTCTTCCTCTTTCCGCGTGCCCACATTTGAATGGACGGGCCAAGACGATGCCGCCGCTTACGCTGATGAGTCCTTACCTCTACTGCTCCTCCTGCGAACAAAGAAACAACGAATATGTCAGTAGCACCTGCTGCAAGTGAAAAGTGTTTGTTCTTCTAAAATCATCGAAAGATGCATGCAAACATTTATCTAAAACAGTAAACAAAATGATTCTAAACAGCCTAAAAACTTGCCGGAAGACGGAAAATGTTACCAACAGGCCATTGCCACTGAGACAATCGGCCAATCTACTTTCAACTGGAAATCGTCCTTGGGTAGGATGATTTTTGACTGTAAATCGTCCCTGGGTGGGACGATTTCTTTTGTGTTAGTGGAAATCGTCCCTGGGTAGGACGATTTCTGACTGTAAATAGTCCCTGGGTGGGATGATTTCTTTTGTGTTTGGGAAGCCGAACTGACACGCTCCAATGTCAATTCCCGAGACCTGCAAAATGCCTGCAAACAAGGGGGTTATGTAATTGGGGCCATTTTGGGACGACCCAGAACGTCGGATTCTCCCAATTTGGCCTCTACCCTCGGGATTTGATCTCGCCACCGCAAGTCGGTGAAACAACAAAGCCACTCAAAACATACTAGAATCGACCAAAAGTTACGAAATTGTAGCTATGAGTTAACCAAACATGATAACACAAAATGCAACTGAAAAGTAATCTAGAATGCTCTAAAACTAGAAAGTGTGGGGGTGCCCAAGTGGGCCTCCCACGTTGGCACTTGATTCGGCGCCAATCCACTAGGGATGGGCTCAAAACCTCTTAGGATTGGGGGGTCGGTGAATTGGTTGGTTCGGTGTCCATGTGTTGGTTTGGGTCTGATTCAAGCTCCAAAGCCACCCAACAACCTCCCTTGCAAAAGAGATTGGTGGATGTGGGAAGGTGAACCAAAAGACAAGGGGCTCAACTCGAAACTTCATTGCTTGAAAACTCCTTCAACCTATATATCTTGGGTGAGAAAAGTCCCACATTTTATAGACCCATGGGGTTTTGGGACGACCCAGATGGTCGGATTCTCCCAATTTGGCCTCTACCCTCGGGAATTTGATCTCGCCACCTGCAAGTCAGTGAAACAACAAAGCGACACAAAACATACTAGAATCGACCAAAAGTTACGAAATTGCAGCTATGAGTTAACCAAACATGATAACACAAAATGCAACCTGAAAAAGTAATCTAGAATGCTCTAAAACTTAGAAAGTGCGGGGGTGCCCAAGTGGGCCTCCCACCGTTGGCACTTGATTCCGGCGCCAATCCACTAGGGATGGGCCCAAAACCTCTTAGGATTGGGGGGTCGGCGAATTGGTTGGTTCGGGTGTCCATGTGT
The DNA here is from genome assembly GCA_028583015.1 of Wollemia nobilis. Lineage (NCBI taxonomy): Eukaryota > Viridiplantae > Streptophyta > Pinopsida > Araucariales > Araucariaceae > Wollemia > Wollemia nobilis. Next base: position 1,375,768 of record JAQPPZ010000152.1, read on the forward strand.
TGGATTTAGGTCCGATTCAAGCTTCCAAAAGCCACCCAACAACCTCCCTTGCAAAAGAGATTGGTGGATGTGGGAAGGTGAACCAAAAGGGATGCAAGTGGGTCTTCAACTCGGCAGCACTTCGTTGCTTGAAAACTCCTTCAACCTGTATATCTTGGGTGAGAAAAGTCCCACCTTTTATAGACCCATGGGGTCTCTTTTGGGAGGGAAGCACAAATGCCATGTGTTGGTCATAGGCGCCATGTGGCAGTCTTGTCTTCCCATGAGGGAGGGGAGTCCTCCGTTGACTTGGGCTTTGATAAATGCCTTTTGTGACAGTCTTCTAACGGCCCCTCTGTCCACCTACACACGCGTGCAAGGCAGGAGTCATCAACTGACTGTTCTGGGCTGCCACTTGGCGCCATTTGTCTTTTTGCCCGTTAAGCTTAGAATTCGTCCCACCCAGGGACGGATTCAGAATTCGTCCTGGGGTGGGACGGATTCTATTTTGAATTCGTCCCTGGGTGAGACGAATACTGGGCAAAGTGTCCAAGTGTGCCAAATTGCTTCTTGACCTTACAAAATTGCTATGAAAGTGGTTAAGACCACTGTTTAACCTCTGAGGGCTGCCCTGGGGCTGTGTTTGTCAAAGCGATCAGTGTTTGCAGTCACATAATCGGATTGGTGCTGTTTTGGTGTCTACAGATGCCCCTTTTTGGGAAGCGCTGCGGGTGACGCAGATCTTGAGCAAAAATAGATAACCAAAGCACTAATGATTAGGGTTTCTTGGTAACCTAACCAACTTTTGATGCCCCAAGTATGGAAAGGGCATGCATTCTTGAATCCTTGCTTCTGACGAGCTAAGGAATTTGATTTCAAGTATTAACCTATTTTGTTGAGGTGTGACTTGAACTTAGACATTGATCGGTCATGAACAGGCAAAGGGCATTTTTATCCTCGGGGGGAACCTTGTGTTCATGATTCACGAAATGCCAAGCGTTTGATTGATTTGATTGTTGCTTGTTTATCGCCCCAAGCGGGAGCGTGATTGTCTTTGTCAATGATTCTTTGAATGCATGTCATTTTCCTTAATTGGGTGTGTGATTGTTGGTTGGTGACTAAGTGTGACTACCCCCTCAAGCGACGAATCGATGAGGGAATGACCTTCGTGAGAGAAGCGACGAGTCGCTTGACCCAAGATGACTTGTGCAAGGGTGCCTTTAGAGGGTTTACCGTTAAGCGTGTGCAATTTTTCCAACATTTGGACCTATTTTTGGTGGGTGTTAACCCTTTTGGTGATGCTCGTAATGAGGTGAAATCATCGAAAACCTAACTTCCCGTGGAGCGGTCCGGCTATTGTAGCCTTCTTGGGGAAGTAGGAGAGCGATAATTTGGACCTCGACATCGATTTTCTTTGCCAAGAGGTTAAGTGCGAGAGCACTTGTGTCCGGCAATGCTTATTGCTTTGTTTTTATGTTGCATGTTTTGTTGTTTTTGTTGTTTTTGTGACACCATTTGGTGATTAAATTGTCGACAATCCGTCCTCCCGTGGAGCGGTCCGGCTATGGTAGCCTTCTTAGGGAGTAGGATAGTGACAATGTAAACCCCGACATCAGTTTTGCTATGCCAAGAGGTTAAGTGCAAGAGCACTTGTGTCCTAGCAATGTTTATTGTTGTTTGTTGTTTTGATTTTCTTATTGTTTTTGGGGGGGTTTGCCTTTTTGGGTTTTGGGGGGGGAATTCAAACCCCCCGGGGGGGGCGGGGGATAGAAAAGATAGGACAAAAAAAACATCATTTTGCTATGCCAAGAGGTTAAGTGCAAGAGCACTTGTGTCCGCAATGTTTATTGTTTGCTTTTGTGTTACATTTTTTATTTTTTGTTGTTTTTGTCTTTTTTTGTTATGTCTTTTTATCTTATGCATAATGATTGATGAAGATGGATGCATCTCGATATTGAATATGAATGGAGATAAATTGTATGTTGATTTATTTTGATGAATGCAGATGTTATGATGAATGTAAATGTTTTTGATGTCTATGTGATATGCGAGGTGAAATGGATGAATGACATTTGTGATGATTGCACTATAGGCTGTTTAAGAAGCTCTTTATTTACATGGTTTTTTTTTTTTTGTATTTTTTGATGGTATCATAAGGATGATAAGTAGCGCAGATGGTTTTGGAATGAATGTAAGGTTTTCTGAGATTCAGTCAGTTTTAACTCACTATCCATGACTGTACTTTATCTTACAAGACTTTTTGACCAAGGTATGAATCAGACTTGTTTTTGACCCAGTTATTTCATATCCCTATGTGTGCAATTGAGTTCATTTAGTGGTATTTGTTAGGATACCGCCAGTGCCAGATGGGCTTTCAACCGAACCTATATTGAGGATCACCTAATTAGCTCCACGAATTCCTTTGTTGTATGTACTAAGATTAATCTACGGTGTAATCCAGGATGCCATAAGCTAGCTCATCCACATGCAAATATTGATCTGTACGCAAGTTAATGTGACAGATATATCGTCATGCGGGAGGTTTACTTCTGTTACCGATAGGCTATCAACCAAATTGGTACTGAAGCTTGCCTTATGACCTATAGAATGCTGAGAGTTCCAGGGATTCAAGGTCAACTCCCTTCTTTTCTTCAATTGTATTGGGATACTTGCTCATTGTAGTGATGAGATCACTATTTATTTTGATTTGTTTTTCTTTCGAGCAAGGGATTGGGGATATGGAGTGACGAAAATCACTGTTGTTTGTGCCTTTTGATGTGTGCACTGTAGTTTGTCAAATTTGGAGTTTTGACATTTTGCAAATTTTTTGTGTTTTGCAACTGTTGAGAACTTTAGGGATTCTTAGGGAATTGGGTAGGGAGGATGCTTGTCCTTTTGCCAACTCTCAAGCATTCTAGGGGTCATTCGCACAGGGGGATGAGCAAGATAACCGTTTCGCTTGTGGTGACCTAGATTATTTTGCAGGTTTCGTCTTTCGTTCACACAATTTGGGAATTTTAGTGTTTTGATTTGTGTTGGGATGTTACGTAACAAGGTGTATTTCAAGTATGACTCTACCTTCGTAAAATCTGTTCGACTTGATACACTACATGGCTAAAGAGGAAAATGATGACTCAATCACTGAAACTCTTGGTACATTCCCGGACCACCGATCGTAGTGTGGTAAAAGTTATGCTTGGTGTTTTTGTTGTTTTTGTAACATGAGACAATGCGGAACAAGGTGGACTATCGGAGCTATTGCAGCTTATGGTGCCTTTGACCTGTATGACTACAAATATGCAATGTATGGATGCAATGCTTAATGCAGATATGTATTTTTGTAATTTTGATGGATTGTTTTTGGTGAAGGTGAAGATGAGGTGCGAGAATATGAATTTTTTGATGAATTTGAGTATGCCTAGAATTGAGATGCAAATCTTTGTTGTTTTTGATGATTTTTGTTGTTTTGTTTTTTTGAATTTCTTGATTTTTTTGACCAAGCGATTGCGATAATCGTTGGAGCTTTTTGGGTTGACCAAGAGATTACGATAATCCTTGGAGCTTTTTAGGTTGACCAAGAGATTGCGATAATCCTTGGAGCTTTTTGATTGACCAAGAGATTGCGATAATCCTTGGAGCTTTTTGAGTGACCAAGAGATTGCGATAATCCTTGGAGCTTTTTGGGTGACCAAGAGATTGCGATAATCCTTGGAGCTTTTTGGTTGACCAAGAGATTGCGATAATCCTTGGAGCTTTTTGGATTGACCAAGAGATTGCGATAATCCTTGGAGCTTTTTGGATTGACCAAGAGATTGCGATAATCCTTGGAGCTTTTTGGTTGACCAAGAGATTGCGATAATCCTTGGAGCTTTTTGGTTGACCAAGAGATTGCGATAATCCTTGGAGCTTTTTTGACCAAGAGATTGCGATAATCCTTGGAGCTTTTGGATTGACCAAGAGATTGCGATAATCCTTGGAGCTTTTTGGATTGACCAAGAGATTGCGATAATCCTTGGAGCTTTTTGGATTGACCAAGAGATTGCGATAATCCTTGGAGCTTTTTGGGTGACCAAGAGATTGCGATAATCCTTGGAGCATTTTGGGTTTGAATTATGGTTCTTTAGGGGATAGAGGTACCCCCAGCTTGATGGTCTTTGCACTCCGGATCTGGCTCTAGAGGTACGGGCACGAATGGATCCTCCCTAGGTGCGAATTTTGCGAAAAGGAGGGCGGGGTCTTCCCTCGGCACTGCTGTCATGATGGGATCTCGAGGTGGACGATGCTCATCTTGAATTTGGAGCCATGGATCCAACACTTGGTCCCACCTCGCTGGGTCTACATGCCATTCATGCCCTAACAGTATGCCCATCTGTCCCATTAGATCTTCATGAGTTAGAGCGCGGTGATGTCGTCGCGCATGTCTGAGATAGTCCATTTCAGTCTCATCTTCTGAATCACTTTCATAGATCCAAAATTGTTCATCCTCTTCAGCATCTGTTGCTTGCGACGTTGAGGACTCTTCCTGTTCCAGTGAATTAATCTGGTCCCATTGCGGTTGTTCCACTCTTAGTGGAGGGACCCGATTCTCTTGAGACTGTGTTATTTCATCTGGAACCTCTAAGGGGAACAGTTTCAGAAAGATGTCTGGCAGCCGTTGATGTTCTCTTTGAGGATTAATCTCTGAACTTTCGCCTCTCTCTAGCAAAGAAGAGGGATTACTGTTGCTGCCAGGGGTGTTTGTTGACCATGGGAGGTAGTCTCCCAATGTGTATTCTGTATTCGGATTGGCATAAGGACCCAATGCCAATCCCCCCTTGTTGCCTATTTCTAGGCCTTGCATATTTTCAACCAAGATGTCTAATGGCAGGGGATGGTTGAACCCTACCCCTGACTTGTCATATGGCATCTGATATCTTGGTTGGCAAAGGATCCGCATCCCTTGCTCATATCTGCCGAGCCCGTATCCATGCCAATTGCATTGGCCGAGATATTTTAGGGCAAATTCTGGGTTTGACAGATAATTGATGTTTTCAACAAAAGGCTCTTCGTCTGTTTCCTTTTGTTGGCATGGTTCAAGACCATGATCAAAGCCCCCATACACAAAATTTGTCTGGTTCGGTGGGTAGCCTAGAGGGACGATTGTTCCAATGGGAAGGCGAGGTCTTCCCATGTCTTGTACTGACTCCAGTGTGGGGGTTGCCACAACATTTTGCACTAAGTATTCCCCAGGCCTGTACTGGCCATTTCAACAGTGATTGTTGATGATTGGGTGGGAGGAAACGGTAGTCCTTCCTGAGTCCATTCCATGTTTGGTGGTTCAGGAATCTTGGTTTCCGTTGCGTTGGGCGCTTCCTCTGTTGTTATTGTTGAAATTGTGGGCAACCTTTCTTCTAAGGGCTTAACCTCTTCCATGATTTGTTTTCCCTTGTCCTTCTGTTGGGCCATGATAGGTGGCGTTGATGATGAAGGAGCCGATGATGAAGTCTCACCCGGCTAGGATTTTGCCTTGTTGGCCACCAGTGGTGCCTGCGGTATTGGACCTTGTTTAGATGGATTTAATTGGAAATCCAAATGCGTTGAAGGGAGGGTCGATTGAGGTATGAATTGTACCGCATTGCAATACTTGAAGGGCTCTAAGTCCATTGGGACTACATGTATTTCTCCTTCATAAGCATACTTCAAGCACTGGTGGGCGATCGAAGGGACACATTTCATATCCCTGATCCAAGGCCGCCCTAGCAGTAAATTATAAGCCATTTCACCTTCCAGCACATGGCACAGTGTAGGTATTGACTTTTGTCCTACCTGGACTGGCAGAACGACTGTGCCGACTGTCGAGCATATTGCATCATTAAAAGCTCGCAGTGTGTACGTGGAGGCTGTGATGTGAGAGGCTGGCAGCTTCAAATGCTTTAAGGCTGCAGTGGTTATGATGTTACTGGACGAGCCAGTATCTATCAGCACTCTCTTGTACGGAATCCCGTTGACCCGCGCGATAACGTGCAGGGGTGGATCTGCCATGTCATTTGATATCATTTTGACCTCATCTTCTCTGAATGTGATGACCGGCTCCGTACATTGTTTCACATGTCCCACGAAGGCGTTGAAAGAATTTGCCTCGTGGGGTTGTAATTCAATGGCTTTTAAAATGTCCATAAGAGCTTCTCTATGGGGAGCTGATTGTTGAATAAGCTCGTAGATGGACAGCCTAGCCGACGTGGTCCGCAAACTCTGCGTGAGTTTGGTTCGTATCGTGACCTCAGGTCTAGGCGGAGGTAACTGCGTTGGGCGTTGTTGAGGATGCGATGTTGCCGGAACTTCCTTCGTAGCTACCTCAGGGGCAGCTGTCGGGTACCTTCTGTTCCTTGTTACTATGCTAATCATTCCCACAAATCCCTGTGTGGGAAGATCTTGTCGCACCTCGTTAATCTGGAGTGGTTTTGTTTGTGCCTCGTGGGCTGGCAAGGGGTCCTTGAATACCCCCATTTGTTGGTTGTTTGGTGCGATGGGGTTGTCCACAACCAATGTTCTATTGTCGATCAAATCCTGGACTAGGTCTTTGAATTTCCAGCACCCATTCAAGTCATGTCCTCTGCGCCTATGGAATCTACAATACAATTCCTCTCTGTACCCCCTAGGCTTGGGAATGTTAGGGTCTATAATTTGGATTTTCGGTAGAGTGACTAAATTTGCCGCTGACAAGCGGTCAAATAAGGAGTCCCTAGACTCCGCATATGGGGTGAAATTTTGCCTAGGGCGACGCGGGTAATTTTGCTCCTGTCTTCTATTATCTCTTTCATAAGCAGGAGGCACTGCCTGGTAGTTAGCCTTTTGAGGCTACGTTTCTTGCACAGGCGCGGGAACATTTATCGCAACTTGGTTGACTGCAGCGTGTTGTGGTTGCGTTGTCCCAGTTTTAGTGGTTTTATTCCACTCTTTCTTCTTAGGCTTGGCAATTGCGCCTTCGCCTATCTTAATCTCTTCTATGACTCGGCTTGCGCCAAAGCTTCTTCTAAGCTGTCGTATTGTCGCAGAAACAATAGACCAGAGATTGATTTTAAGCAACTTTTTGCGAACATCTGCGTGAGATCAGACATAGGAGGACGGTAGGGTAACCTAGAAAGCAAAGCTCTCCATCGATTCCCGTACGCTGCCATTGTTTCCTCTTCAAATTGCTTGAGGCTCGCTAAATCACTTAGTGATGCCTTCTTCCTTGTGTTGAAGGCAAAGCGTTCAAGAAACGCGTCTACTAATTGATCTAAATTGCTTATGCTGTGTTTGGGCAGTTGTGTGAACCAATCCGAGGCAGGGCCTGCGAATGTGGTTATGAATGTTCTAAGCAACAATGCGTCATTATCTTGGATGCCGAAGCATTGGCTTAGAAATCGTGTAACGTGTTCTTGTGCGTCCTCTTCACCTTTAAAAACTGCCAATTGAGGCAACTTGAAGTGTTCGGGGTAAAGAGGTGTAGGCACTGAGGGATGCACCGGATTACTGTGGAGTAGACGTAATGTGGGTTTTTGATGCCCAGCAGCTTTTGTCTCCACAGACTCCAAACGCTCCAATAGCGCTTGGTATGCATCGGAAGATTTTATTTCTTCCTCTCTTGTTCGCTCTTGTTGCAAGTTACGGTAAACTGGAGGCCTATGGAGGGGTGGCCGAATGGCATCCTTCCTGCCTTGATGGGGAGTTTCAACATATTCCTCTTCTGGTTCATACTCCTCGTAAAATTCTTGAGGAGTCTCTGGGCGAAACCTATGACCCTGATCAAGCTCTTGCTGAAGGTACCCATCATTGTTTCGGGGAGTTGCCTCCCTCTCGAATCTATGAGGTCTTGGAGGCAGAGCTTGACGAGGTCGTGGAGACCTGTCCTGCACCAACGGATTACGCCTCTCATACTTGTTCAGCTCTTTGGATGCGAGGGGTTGGCCCCCTCTCAGGTATTTCATAGCGTAACTCATCCGCTTCGCGTTGCATGCGCTCTCTATCCAAGCGGTGTCGATACTCTATCTCCTGATGACTTTGTTTAAGCCGCATGATTTGGGCTTGACGGGCGGTATATCTGGCGACAACTGGGTCAATTTGGTCTACCCTATTTTTCTCAGGAGGTTCGAATGTTTCTTCTATGTGTTTACCTCGAGTTTGTTGGTCTAAGGTTTCAATGGGTCGCTTCCCTCTGTCGAGGTAAGCGGTATGTGCTCGAGGTTCTGGCCTCAAGGGGTGATCATGATATCCTCCTGGTGCGGAAATGCAAGGTTCCCACGTTGTTTGTTGCCCTCGAGGAATGCGATGGCTTTCCTCGTACTCCCTTTCACGGGTGTAAAGGGGGTGGGCGGAGTTAGGTCGCCCTATGTAAGGAGCCCTGCGCTCCGGATTTGGTCTCTCTGTTCTGATGATAGGTAAAGAAGGGACGCCATATCCACGTTGCCCCTCCAAATGGACGGTGTGCCTGTCTAGCGCTTCATCGCGCGGTGGCCACTCATGCCTAACTTCAAGAGGTGATTCTCTATTTATGTCAAGGTCTACATGTAAGGCATCTTCCCGAAAGGGGCTGCTTTGAATAGGCATACCCCACCGAGGATTCCGAATTGGATTCTTTTGTAGGTTAGACCTATAAGGCAGTATGACCAAATCCTCAGGACTGAAGTGAAGGCGACTTGTGCTCGCTTTTTGTGTACCTTTCGGAGCTTCTGCCCTTGATTGGGCTTGATCGCGGGTGTACACCATTGCGGTGCTTCTATGCTATCTAAATAAGTTTTTATCTCGTTTATGATTTTTTTTGTCTACACTAAGCAGAATTAAGCACACACATTCACAAAACCGTGATTATCTCTTTTAAGGATTAATTGGTGTGCCCTAAATTGGTTTAGTGCATTTTGATGTTTTGTTTTGTTTTTGTAGGTTTTGAAGATCGTTTAAATGCATTATGATGGCTCATATAACTCCCAAAATGGTAGCCCCTTCAATATACCAACCAGGCCGATATACCAACCTCTCTATATACCCGCCCTTACGAGAGGGAGACTATAGGTACGTGAGAGCAGAAGGTACGTGGTACGTAGGCGGTACGGAAGGGGGATTGTCCTGTTAATGGCACCTACCATAGAAAACTTATCCTCGCGCGCATGGGAATCACCCCAACGACACTCGGTCCGTCTTCGTCAGGATTTACGCCTAACAACAGTTGACAATCAGGAAATGGATGCAAAGCTAAGCCAAGGTGGTGATGAACCCACCGTTGGTCTTGCTCAAGGGTCGGGGTCTTACGACCAGCTCCTTGGTTTAAAATTGTTGCGTGGAGTGTGTGAGATTCATTTTATTTAGCGAAAATTGAAACAAGCATGAATGAATTTTCCTATGCAATGCAGGATAAAAATGAAAACAGTCAAAGAAACAGAAACAGAAACAGAAATTTTAACAGAGATTATAAAAATCCCTACCTCTTCTCTGCCTGCTCCAGTTGCTTCTGAATTTTTGCTCTGAAAAGTTGCAGACAGGAATTCGTCCCTCTGGGAGACGAATTGCAGAACAGAATTCGTCCCTCCCAGAGACGAATTTGAATTCGTCCCAGGGTCAGACGAATTTCAGAATAGAATTCGTCCCTGCTAGAGACGAATAGCAGTCTGCAAAAAAAAATGTACCTGTCAAGCACAAAACACAAAAATTTAATCAGTTTCTGTGATTTTAAACACCAGGGAACAGGGTCCCACCGTGATCGCCACTGAAAGCACGAGATTTCGGGCAGAGGGAGCACTAATTATGCAACATAAGACGAAATGTAACGCTTTAATCCTATGCACAAAAATGAAGAAAGGAGACAATTTGAAAATGAAAGAAAAGATGTAAAGAAATCACAGCCCTCTTTATTCAAATATCTTATCCTCGGTTACATAGACGTCTCCTCCCTTTTTGGGGGCTAGGAGCGTTAAATTCGTATTTGTTACAATATGTGACTTAGTCTTCCTCTTTTCGCGTGCCCACGTTTGAATGGACGGGCCAAGACGATGCCACCGCTTACGCTGATGAGTCCTTACCTCTGTTGCTCCTCCTGCGAACAAAGAAACAACGAATATGTCAGTAGCACCTGCTGCAAGTGAAAAGTGTTCGTTCTTCTAAAATCATCAAAAGATGCATGCAAACATTTATCTAAAACAGTAAACAAAATGATTCTAAACAGCCTGAAAACTTGACAGAAGACAGAAAATGTTACCAGAAGGCCATTGCCACTGAGACAGCTGGCCAATCTGCCTTCAACTGGAATTCGTCCCTGGGTGGGACGATTTTTGACTGCAATTCGTCCCTGGGTGGGACGATTCAGAAATCATCCCGGGTGGGACGATTTCGATCGTAAATCGTCCCCGGGTGGGACGAATTCTTCGTGTTGAAGAAGCCGAACCGACTCTTCTCCAATGTCGATTCCCGAGACCTGCAAAATGCCCGCAAACAAGGGGGTTATGTAATTGGGGCCATTTTGGGACGACCCAGATGGTCGGATTCTCCCAATTTGGCCTCTACCCTCGGGAATTTGATCTCGCCACCTGCAAGTCAGTGAAACAACAAAGCGACACAAAACATACTAGAATCTGACCAAAAGTTACGAAATTGCAGCTATGAGTTAACCAAACATGATAACACAAAATGCAACCTGAAAAAGTAATCTAGAATGCTCTAAAACTTAGAAAGTGCGGGGGTGCCCAAGTGGGCCTCCCACCGTTGGCACTTGATTCCGGTGCCAATCCACTAGGGATGGGCCCAAAACCTCTTAGGATTGGGGGGGTCGGCGAATTGGTTGGTTCAGGTGTCCATGTGTTGGATTTGGGTCCGATTCAAGCTTCCAAAAGCCACCCAACAACCTCCCTTGCAAAAGAGATTGGTGGATGTGGGAAGGTGAACCAAAAGGGATGCAAGTGGGTCTTCAACTCGGCAGCACTTCGTTGCTTGAAAACTCCTTCAACCTCGTATATTTTGGGTGAGAAAAGTCCCACCTTTTATAGACCCATGGGGTCTCTTTTGGGAGGGAAGCACAAATGCCATGTGTTGGTCATAGGCGCCATGTGGCAGTCTTGTCTTCCCATGAGGGAGGGGAGTCCTCCGTTGACTTGGGCTTTGATAAATGCCTTTTGTGACAATCTTCTAACGGCCCCTCTGTCCACCTACACACGCGTGCAAGGCAGGAGTCATCAACTGACTGTTCTGGGCTGCCACTTGGCGCCATTTGTCTTTTTGCCCGTTAAGCTTAGAATTCGTCCCACCCAGGGACGGATTCAGAATTCATCCTGGGGTGGGACGGATTCTATTTTGAATTCGTCCCTGGGTGAGACGAATATTGGGCAAAGTGTCCAAGTGTGCCAAATTGCTTCTTGACCTTACAAAATTGCTATGAAAGTGGTTAAGACCATTGTTTAACCTCTGAGGGCTGCCCTGGGGGCTGTGTTTGTCAAAGCGATCAGTGTTTGCAGTCACATAATCGGATTGGTGCTGTTTTGGTGTCTACACACCCGACCCTGCCCGCACCAACATTATCAATTGGATTTTGGATACCCAATTCATATTTTTGGTAGGGTAGAGATTTGAACCTAGGACCTTCCTTGGAGGATTGCCCTCTCCTCTCCAACTCACCTACAACACCTGGGTAAAATTAATTTATAGTGGAAAACACCCCTTTCAGGGTTCCACTTTCAACGAGTTTGGCATAGAAGGAATGGAGCCTTATCGGCCTCTACCAACACATAAGACATTCCTAACTATACCATATATCTTTATGATGGAGACAAGGGGAATGGAACATGGGTCGGCCTCTACTAGCACCTAGGGCATTTACCATTGCAACACAACAAGCAGATTTTGCACTTTGTTATTGAATCCCATCATGCTAAAATAAATAGTAGCACATGGACTAGACATTGTCAAACCCAAACCATGCATAATCTAGACCTTCACTATGTTCACAGGAATATTAATATAACATTTAGTAGACACAATTTCGTGGTTCATTCTCAACCAGAATTGAAAAATAGAGAGCTTTCTCCCTTGAAAAATTCTCCAATTCCTTCAAGCATGATTTTCCAGAAGATATGCCAAGCAACTTGTAAAAATAAGATCTTAGCAGGAGGTCTTCCAAAACTCCTCCAAAAATCCAAAAGAGAAGAATAATGAACACAAGATATTTTTCACACACGCCACCACAAATGCCAAAGCTGACGTGCAAAACCACATTGAAGAAGCACATGACCAATAGATTCTTCACTATTAACAAATAGGAAACAAAAGGAAGGGCCATGAAAACCTCTCTTCTGAAGGTTATCCCAAGTGAGACATCAATTACAAGTGGCAACCCATAAGTAAAAATTGTACTTAAGCCATGCAAATTTACTCCACACTTGCTTCCACCAAGGAACTTACTCAGTATCATAACAATGGTGATCAAATTCATGATATTTGGAAGCAACTAAGAAAATCCCTCTATTGTCCTAACCCCAAGCCAACACATCATCATATTGTGAAGAAGAGCATTCTTTAGAAGCCATAATGTGTGAAAACTCCTCTCTATCCTCCATAGAGCCTCCAATAGGTCATTCACTGGGATCTCTCCATTCAAACATTTTCATCTAACCAATTCTCTTAACAACTTAAAAATCCATCACTCTAGACCAACCAATAGCTAAAAAATGTTGAGAAAGACCAAGAAGATGAGGATACTCAAATAAAAAAGCAAGAAAACCATCCCAAGACTCGTGCCAAAAAAGAACCTTAGATTATTTATGACAAATCCAAATTAGCCCCTATTTAATAAGAGAATCTCCCTTCTTTAGAGTGTTCCAAAAAAAAGAACCTTTCCCAATCAAGCTATAACGAGGAAGCTCATCACCTTCCACCCCACATAGATATTTATAAGAAAAAAATTTAGTCCAATTTTGGTCATGATTAGTCACCACCACCATATTTTTTAGGTCTACAAAGAGACTTCCATTTCACCAAAATTCATTTAGAGGATTCCAAATTACCAGTCCACAAAAATCTTCATGAAAGAGAATCAAGATCATGAAGAAAACTTGCTTGAACAACATAAATTAAATACCTGTACACAGGTAATGATTGAACCACATATTTGAGGAGCAAAACCTGGCCAGCAAAAGACAACCATCTATAAGTCCAATGACTAACCTGAGTAAAAAAATTATCTAAAATGTTGGACCAAACACTCCTAGGCAAAGGATCAACAAAGATAGGAATACTCAAGTACTTAAAATGAAGAACTCCAACTTGAAATCTGAGAATCTGAACAATTTTGACCTAAATATGAGAATTAGTATTAAAAAAAATGGAAAATTTAATCTCATTAGTAGAGAGGTTGTTATTAAATGCTTGTGGGTTTGATTTCTGTAGGCTAGTAGTTTACCTCATGCTCCTTAATAACATGTAGTCAAGAAAACACATTTATTGGCAAATATTAGGAATTACAATCATATTATAAATCAAACACCATTTACTAAGATGAAGATAACAATAAATTAATAAAATATAAATAAAAAATTTCTTTATACCAAAACAATAATGTTATATAATATTAAAACAATACAATTTTTATTATATATAATAAAAAATATTTTCGTTTATTTATTAATTATAATTATTTGTGATATTTGAAATATAGTAATTATACAGTCATATGATTAATAAATTTATCAATAATATTTACTAATATATTGAATAAGTTTAGCTTTGTACACTGATCAGCTAATATAATATAATAAAATTATATATATATATAAAATTAATGATATGAAATTTGTGCTAGCAGTGGATTTTAATTATAGCACTTATTTTTTCGACATATTTTATGTTTAATTTAGTAAAGTAGGAGTGGATTTTAATAACAGCATCCATCGACTTGATGAAGAAATTTTAATCATAATCAATTTTGTTATTATTTTAAATTTAAAAAGTTTTTTATTTTAATCAAGTAATTAAATAGTTTTTTTTATGAAGAAATTTTCTTAATATTAATTGTAATTTTATATATCATATTGCTTTAATATAATATTTGAATTAATTATTATTTATAAAAGTTGTTAAAAGATTAAAATCAGTTAATAAAACAAATATAATGAAAGCTGATATTTTGTTTCAATTTTATTCTATTTATTTATTTATTTTTTTGAGGAACTTTATATATACAACATATCGTCAACATGTGAGGGGAGAGATTTGAACCTGGGCCTCTCGATAATGGAGAGTTTTAACTACCCACTTGCTATAATATTGTTTCAGTTGTTTCAATTTTATTGTATATTATGTATGTATAGTTTGAGAAGATTTAAATCTAAGTCTCTTTGAAAGTTAAAATTATCAATTAATCTAATTTCATTTAACCAAAAATATTATATATTCTAAAAAGTATTACATCTCAATTATTCAATAATTCACAAATATTATTTATGTAAAATGATACTAATTTATACTTTTTATATAATTATGGTATATACATATTAAATCTAAAAGATAAGGCATTATTTTTTCATTCATGTTATACGTGTTCTTCTTAAAAGAGAAAGTTAGCAAATCAAACTAGTTAAGCTAATTTTATTTAGTTAAAAAATGTTTTTCTTTTTTATTGGTTGAAAGGGTTTTGAAAGAGTTTGTGAACCTTGTACAACAAAGGATACAGACCAACGAGAAAAGGCCCTACAAGAAGAGCGAGGGGAACAACTAGAGAGGCGAAACCAGAGATGCAGCTGGAAAAGCTCCTCCCAACAAAGAGGAAAGAAAATGGTAGAAAAGTTTACCACCTTGAAAAAACAAACCAAAGAATCCCAACAGGAGAGCATAAACCACCTGGAAATAGAAAGACCAACATCCAAAGGGCAAAGGGGAGCCCAACCAACCCTCCCCATCGAAATAAAAAAAGGAAGCGCAAATACATGGAAACTAAAACCTAACACATTTATAGCCTGGTAAAAAAAGACCAAACCACTATCATAGAAAAATAAAAAATAGGAAAAGGAGGAAGGCTAAAGCCAAAGATCTGAAACCTTACTCTGAAGAGGTTTCCTCCGTGTCAATAATTTCTTCAGGGAAGGTGACCTTGAACGCTTTCGAGTTATTGGCATTGATGGCTTTGGAGATGCAGATCGCATGCTCAAGCCCAGTGAATGCTTTGGAATGGTTCTGGAATATGTTCTACAACATTTTGGTGAGAATTTTAGAGGGATCTCGCTTGACCTTTGTCATCCTTCGAGCATCAATTATGGCTTGGTCAGTTGTAGGATTAGTTTCAATATTGGTTTGATGCATGGTCTTCATTTTTTATTTCCTCTAAGTGGATCTATGACTGGTGGAAACCCGACTATTCAGGATCGCAGGCTAGTCTTCCTCAATGTAGTGGAGAGGGTAAACATCTACCTTGCTACCAATATTCAGCAACATATGGTCGTAAATGACCAGGAATAATCCCTAGTACCTAACGTGAATGAATAATTTTTTATTAACATTTTCAATGGAGACTTCCATCGAGCATCGAAGGTACTCAGGGACATTCACCTCCTTTACATAGCACAGGACATTCAGGAATGCAAGGTGGAAGCTTCTCACAGGTTCATCAAGCTTGTCCACCATGATGTATTGCATTACCAGAATGAGAGCTCTACTCCATGGGTCAGGGAGTTTCTCTCTAATAATCCCTCCTTTCTCATCTCTGGCAAGCTTCTTCCCTCTATCAACAAAATGCTTTAGCTCCTCTTGAATTGAGTGATTATCTCTGTGAAGTCTAAAACCATCATTGGGGAGCTCGATGATTTTAGAAAGGAGGTCGGTCGTGACAGCAAAACTCATTCCTCTTATGAGGACATGGCTAGTGACATAGGATGACATGAAATCGTTCATGATGGTGGATTCAAAACATCAGATTTTTTTCAAAAATGGGAGAAAGACATAGTTACTTAACAAGGTTTGGATATCATATTGGAGATTAAGGCTTTTGGGTTTGATGATGGCCATGGGAGTGAGCGAAATGATGGAGGTGCCATGGGAGCAAGCGGAAGGATGGAGGTGGTAGGAGGTAGAGGTTTATGGTTGGTGGTAGGATTGGGCTCTCTAAACCAGATCTAGAGTAGATGGGAAAAGCAAGACCAGAAGTGAGGGGTGACGCACTCATAAAAGGATTAGGGTCCAGATCACATGACAGGGTTTCTTGGTACCAATGCTTAATTGGGTAGGGGAGAGAGATGACTTTGGAAAGGGTGGCAATGAGGGAGAGGGGACATCATGCACTGAGGTGGCATCTAAAAAATGTGGGATTCGAAAAGGTTTTGTCCAAGTGGTCAATTGGAAAGGCATTTAAGTTGGTAGGATGTTACATGTGTAAATGGAGTTCCTAGAATAATTATTATTATGGATCCACATTACCACTTTAAAATGAGTGTCTTTGAGAAATTTGAGTCGAGTACAAAGATTAATGCTTATCATAACTCTGATAATCTGGTGAGGCCCACCGAGTCTATCAACTTTGATGACGAGGTGAAAATGATGTAGGATGGTTGCACAAGTGGTGCCATGAGTCTCATTGCGATCATAACATTCCTTTCTATAAAAGAGGAGGTTCCAAACAAACTGCCACCTATACTTGGTCTTGAGACTGTGATTGGACCATTTACCACAACCCATGTGGGTTCCCAATTTTTGGTGATTGTTGATAATACCATAGGTCCTATTCCTGAAAGCCTCAGTCCTAAAAATATTGTTGACCTTTATGTGTTGTCTACCACAAGGGTTAACTGATTTGGCCCTATTTTAGCTAGAAGATTTTGTGATGGGGCTTGTCGACCACTTACCACTTGGAGGGGGTGGAAAGGGAAGACCATCAATATCTCAAGAATTATAAAACTAAAAGTTAGGTTTGTGGATGGGTTCATTGTTGAGTTCGGTAGACGTGGCAAATATGCTTAGGTGGAGATTAGGCAGACGTTTAAATCCCATGGAACCATCGCCCTGATGGATAGATGGAAGCCTACCCATATTACATTGTACAAACATTGGAGTTGGTGGTTTCGGTTCTAAGGCTAATGGGAAACGAATTTTGCCAAACCTGTATATTTGTTTCAGACACTCCTTTGTTGGCTAGCCAGTCAACCACTTTATTCCCCTCTCTATATTGATGTTGAATCACAAGGTGGACATACTTATTTGTGAGGGTTTTGCATTCCTAAATTATCAAGGTCAAAGACCAGGGAGGAGAAGACGTGCCCTTGAGGCAGTTAATGATATGAAGAGAGTCACCCTCGATAATAAGTTGTTGGATATCCATATCTTCAATGAGGAGGAGGCTCTGGTATAAAGCTCTAGCTTCAGCCATATTGTTGGACTGAACTCCCAAATTTTTTACGAAGGCCAACTTAATTTCACCCAAATGATTCCTTAGGATGCCTCCCCACCTGCTGCTCCCAGGTTGCCCTTCGTTGCCCCATAAAATTTTAGTTTCATCCACCCAAAAGGTGGCAGAATCCACCTGATAACAGACCTATCAACAAAATTAAGAGGTGCACAAGCAATGTTAGAAAGCTTAAATCTGTAGGCTAGAGTAGTTTCGATGCCAGGAGGGTGGTTCTAGAGAGGAGACAAGAAAGGCATTCTCCTATGCTAGGGATAATATTTTGTTATTAAGTCTTCGCTGATCACTAGATTGGTTTCTAAAAATTATGGCATTCCTTTCAATCCAAATTTGCCAGAGGTAATGATGAAGGCAGGATTGCCATAGAAACTTAAGTTGGAGGTTTTTGAAAGGCTGGGGCCATTGTATGAGAAGGAGTTGAATGGTAGGTGGATGGACAGTGGAGATGCAAAAGTATCCAAAGAGTTGGTTTAGAATACCTAAAGAAAATGAGCAATCCAGGAATAAGTGTGGGATGGATTCCTATATGTTTTTGCATAGAACATACAAATTAGGGATAATTAAGCCTCTGGATAGCAGGTTTTCAATAGTGAGGATTCTATTCTGTGAGGCCAGCCAGCCAAAAAATTTGACCTTAGGAATGATTTTCCTCACCCACACCTAGTTTGTTAAGTTCCATATCTCATTCAATGGTTCTTGGCTATAGTAGGCAGATTTTACGGTGAAATTACCAGATTCAGAAAGACTCCAAACTAGGAAATTAGGGTTCTAAGAATTAGGAATGGTGCACACCCTAAGCAGGTTTTGCAGTCATCTGTAGGCTTTAGTGATTTTTTTGGTACCATTAAAGGTGAGGATATTCCACTGACATCTAGTGGGTCCTTGGGTGATGAAATGAGTAACTTTATCTTTTAATAGGGCCTCCATGATAGGTTTGACACTACAAGAATAGGATCTTATTAGAGGGGTTTATTGCATAACCAGGGGTCATCCCAAATACTGATAGCAGTCCCAGTCCCAAAGCACCACCTCATACCTTTAGATATGATGTCTCTAGTTAGGATCAAACCATTCCAAAAATGAGATCCAATGGGGAGAAGATGGTCTCCCATGAAAGCCACATGTTGGAGATACTTTGCTCTGATGACATCGATCCAGATGGCTTGGTCATTGGTGATGAGTCTCCAAGCCTGCTTGGCTATGAGGGCCATATTCATTTTGTTGATTCTCCTGAAACCTAGGCCACCATATTCTTTCTTTGAGCACACTTTTTCCCATGCCACCAAGGAAAATTTGTTTTTATTTTCATTGCCTACCCACATAAACTTGCGCTAAATTTGTTCTATTTTGAGGCAAACAGAGCTTGGGGCTTTGAATATGGACAATAAGAACATGGGAATGCTTTGAAAAAAATCTTGGACCAAGGTGGATTTGGTGGCCTGACTAAGCATCGAGCTCTTCCACCCGACCAATTTCCTATTGAGGCGCTCAAGGATGTTGGCCCACAAGGTTGAGGAGGTTCTACCGTGGAACAGAGGTAAGCCAAGGTAAGAGGTGGGGAGGTTGGAAATATTGCACCCAATAATTTTAGCTATTCTATTTTATTTGGTAATGGGAGTGTTCAAGAAAAATAGCCTGCTTTTGATATAGTTGACCTTTTGTCCTACAACAATTTCATAATAATTGAGAATGATTTTTATAATTTTTGCTTTAGGGACAGAGGAGTATGAGGACAAGATAGTGTCATCAAAAAACTATTGATGTGTGATGGCTTTGGATCTTGAGGTAGGTTGAATCCCTGATATGAGACCTCTGTTACAGGTAGTCGTGAGTGATCTTCCTAGGGTTTTAGCCAGAATTATGAATAAAAATGGGGATAGAGGATCCCCTTGGCGGATTCCTTTGGCGCTTTGGAAGAAACCTACAGGAGAGTCGTTAATCATAATAGAGAACCAAGCAGTGGAGACACATTCTCTTACCATCTGAATCCACTCCTTGTGGAAGCTAAATTTGCCAAGGACCTCGAACAGGAAATGCCAAGAAACCCGATCAAAAGCTTTGTTCATGTCGAGCTTGAGGAACATGCTGGGCTTCTTGTTTTTGGTTGTAGAGTGGGCCAGTTCATGGACCATTATGACCCCATCAGTAATGAATCTGCCTTTGACCGAGCTACCTTGGTAGTGGTCAATGATGGAGGGAAGGATCAACTTTAACCTGTTCACCATCACTTTGGTGGTGAGTTTGTATATAACACTGCATAGACTGATCGACCTATAGTCCGAGAGGGTTTTGCAGTTGTTATATTTGGGAACTAAGACAATGAATGTTGAGTTAGCCTCTTTTGGAATTTTCTTGGCTCTTTGAAAGAATTTAACAGCTTCGATGACATATTACCAACAATTTTCTAGGAGTGCTAGGAAAGCTGGGAGGGAACCCATCAGGCCCTGGGGCCTTGTCAGGTTCCATCGCAAATAAAGCTTCCTTGATTTCTTATTTTGTAAACCTATTTAATAGAATTTCATTGGAATCATTGGTTACAAAATTGGGAATGTTCTAAAGAAGAAGACTTGATATGTGGGGGGGCACTACATACTAGGGCCTAGAACCTCTTGAAAGTGGCTCACGACTTCCTGTCTGATTGCCTGGATGTCGGAGACTTTGGAGCCATCCTCCTTGGTTAGTTTAGTCATTTTATTAGTGCCACTATGTCTCATAGTGGAGGCATGAAAGAACTTCATATTGGTATCTCCTTCCTTCAACCACAAGTCTCTGGACTTTTATCTCCAGAACGTTTCCTCCTTTGCCAAAGTGTTGTGGAAGTTTGAAAGGAGGACCTTCTCTTCCTAAAAGGTCTCGGCTCTCTAGTCTCCCTATTGGATCATATTCTCAACTCTACCCAACTCCTCCACTAAGAATTTATTTTCACGTAAAAGATTTCCAAAGACTTCCCTGTTCCAAGTTTTCATCTTAAAATTAACAACTTTGAGTTTTATGAACATATTTGTGAGAGGGTTGACTTGGAAATCCTACTGCCACCATTCTAGGATGCGATTGGAAATATTTGGGTGGTTTAACCACATATTTTAAAATATAAATGTATTTTTGAATACTTTTTGGGGGTGAGAGTAGTCCAAGACTAGAGGGTTGTGATCAGACCCAATTTTAGGGTGTCCATGGATTTTAGAATCTCCAATAAAAGGAATGAGTTCTTTTGACATTAAGAATCTATCCAATAAAATCTAGATGATCACAATCTTGTGATTACCTACTCATATAAGAAATAGGTTTTCCTCTTTGTTGTATTATCTAGTAACACCCTTGCCTCTACCTGTTTGGCTAGGTATTTTGTTGCTACCATGATATATCAACACTTCTAACTTTGGGTAATTTTTAGTGTTCCTACAAAATCCAATCCCCATATTTCAAAAAATTATTGAGGTTGTGATGGATGTAAGGGTATAAAGTCACGATGTAATGGTTTCTCCAATCTTTGACAAGTGACACATGCTTGAACATTTTCCTTTACATCATGGTATATTGTAAGCCACCGTAATCCTAAAAAATTATCTTCATGCCATACCCTAATAATATTATTTCAATGTTGTTTAACTTCCTCTTTTAGTATGCATCTTCTCAAAATTCTATCTACACAATTTATACAACAATACAACTATTAAATGAAAAGATGCTAACTTCATTATTACTTTATTTTTATTTACCACTTCTAGGGGTAATTATCTTATGGATATATATTCACCAATTAACTTGTAACACAATGGTATCACATTGATTGTAAGCAACTGAGAATAGGAAAACACATTTGAAACTCCCATTCCTATAGGTTCTCTATAGTGAATTCTTGAAAAATAATCTGGTATTACATATTTTTGTAGGATCTACCCACTACCCAAAATACAAATTCCTACAAGGTGACGAGCCACCTTCTAACTTACCCTTAAATCACTAGTTTTTTAATCAAGTACAATAGAGTTTTATGATCTAAATAAGAGGTAAATGGGTTTACAAATAGGTAATACCTAACTATTTTCTCTACATATACCATTCCTAAACCCTCTCATTCTATAGTACTATAGTTTCTTTCTACCCTTGATATTAGATGACTTGTAAAATAAAGAGGTTGATCTAGCATAAATTTTTCCTCTTGAGCCAATGCATAACCTATTACAAAATTAAATGCATCAATGTGAACATGGAACTCATTATCACAATCTAAAAATACGAAAAATGGGACTACATACGAGATTTTATTTTAATTCATCAAAAGATTCTTAAAGATCCTCTGTCCAACTAAAAGGATTTTTTTGTGAATCTAATTGATAGGACACGTGTATAATTTTTGATAAACCTTAAATAAAATCCTATGGATCCAAAGAATATTTTTAATGAGCTCACATCATATGGTTCTTCCACATTTAGAATGACATAAATCATATTAGGATCTTGATTCAACCCTTCACTACACACTATGTGTCCCAACAAATATCCATATGGTACCATCAAAAGATATTTTTCTAGGTTTAGATATATCTATCCATTTCTACAATGACTCATATATTCACTTAGAGCTAGTAAGTGATCTTTAATTCTACCATATATAGATCAATCATCTAGGAATACCTTGAGTACAAAATAACTCACTAAAATGTGAAATTTGCATTGCATAGCCTAAATGGTATTCTATTGTAAGCATAAATACTATTTTTCATGATAAATATGGTATTTATCTTATCTTCTCCTGCTATGCTAATATTATTATATTTGAAAAAATCCATCCATGAATGAGTAAATTTCATGTCCTATGACTTCCTCTAAGATGGATTTTATAATTCAAATGGGAAATGGATACTTTATCGTACTACATTCAAGCTGTAAAAGTCCATGCATATACAAATGTTGTCCACTTTCTTCTTCATGGTGACCACCTTAGATATCAATTTTGAGTTCATCTTCAAGTTCGACATTCTTGAAGTTTGAAATAAATTTGACATGTTCAAAAATTTGAAATAAAATTTGATATATTATAAATGTACATATATCCTACTTGTATTTTATTTGGGTAGTCAAATGTAAAGCAATGTACCAAGAGGCCGTCGATGTGGTATCAATTTATAGGCACACATGTAATTTCGATCACAGCCATAACCAATGTCTAATTAATGTCATTCGGTTAGTTACAACACCTAATTAGTTTGGGTTGTTCCTCTATCAATCCAATTACCCAGAGTTATAATTATTTACTAATTTACTGAGACAAGAATCAATATAAATTTATGATTGATATGTTTCTTTACTAATTGTGGCATTTATTGTGTGGGTTTATGCCAATCATAATCTTTACTATACAGGATTGAAGTTTTGTGTTACTAGATTTGGGGATCAAATTTATCACCTTAAGGTAATAACCATTCATTTTTGGGTATCCAAACTACCAACACATAAATCAAGGTAAACTTGTTTAATTTTTTAATTAATATTAAATATTATTTATACATAAAACTTAATATTATGTGGTTAAGGTTGTGGTTTTTTTTTAAATGTATATGTATGGAGATTCGAGGTCTTGCATTTTGGATCATTTGTAGTTAATAAAGTCTATAGCAATTTTAATTTGCATGAGTGACCTGACCGAGTTGTTTTAACGAGTGATACATGAAATACATCATTTGACCCATCACAATTGGTTTTACATACAAATTCTCATTCATGCCAGACACAAACAAATTAAGATGCTCCACACCACACTTTGAGCAACGGTTCATGACCATAAATTCATATGGCTCCTTTTTTTGCCCTTGTAATGTTGATGCCGATATGCTTGCACCTTTCTTCCATGTCGTACTTATGTCTGACAATTTACACTGCCCTACAACAACAAACATCCACCATTAAAATAATTTTAAAAACTAACATGTCGACATGTGCATACCTAGGCTCCAAATAAATAAATAGAATTACTTACCTTGTGTCAACACTAAAATGAAGATGACCGCATATAGAACGAGAAAAAAGAGAATTCAAAATATCAAGCCTATTTTCTGCCAATGTTTTTTCCATTATGAATTTAAGGTTTATTCATCGAATTTATGCACCAGGGTTTTAAATTCGAAGAATTTAAAAATTTATGTAAAAGAACTGACAAATTTGATAACTAAGGTGACCACAATAGGTGAAACCCATTTGCTTTTGGTAACTTTAAAAATAATTTCAACATCCATCATCTTCTCTATTTTAGCATTTACCAATGTTGCATACTTTAGGTTCATTCTATAAGATCTTCTTCTAATTGGTTGTGCTCCAAGAACTTATAAAATATTATACATATATAACTTGAATGGTATCCCTTTCAAATCCTTATATGTCCATGTGAAAACATCCTTATATTCCAAGAATATTTTGAAAGTTTATTCTCTCATCACTAGGTCCCAGTCATCTCTGTACTAGATCAATCTATGTTTACTATCAGTCTCCAAATTTACTTTCACTATTTGAGGTCCATATTTAATATTTTTTGGCTCTTCCCTAGCTTTTTCGATATTATCTAGATACACTAGTTTTGCATCTATATTTGCTTTTCCAATTGTACATTCCACAAAGATATTGAAAATATCCATTTTCTTGTTCCTCTTTATTTTGTTTCTTACTAACCTCCTTTTCATCCTAAATTTCTTTAGTCTCCAATGTTTTAATATAGAGGCAATTGGGCTAAAACACCTCATACTCCTCCATATTTTAATGGACACGTCTGCTATCTGATCGAGCTTCATCCTCACTACATTCCTCAAGGTACAACATTCCATCTTTATTGTGATCATATTGTTCTTCCTCCCCAAAAGAACTCTTAGATTCATTTGTCATTGAAACATATTTACTGATTGTTTGGTTTTCATGTTAATCATATGTTGGTTTCTACATTGTAATAACAATGAAATCCAATATGAATTATTGTTTAGCTATTATTATCTTTTGATCCATCAATACTCCTTTAGTCTCAATATCTACTGATAAGCACCATGCAACTTAAATCTAGGTGCCCATAAAAATGGAGCTCTAATATGCTTCGATATTTTTTAGTAGTATGTTAGTATTGTATCCTCCATCCATAGTGATTTATGTTAACTTATGCTCTATTATGTCCATATGAACCAATGTTGGTTTCTTCCCAACACTGATCATTATTGTTGAATCTATAAAATAATCCTTCTTGTCCATCTTGTAGACACCAAAACAGCACCAATCCGATTATGTGACTGCAAACACTGATCGCTTTGACAAACACAGCCCCCAGGGCAGCCCTCAGAGGTTAAACAGTGGTCTTAACCACTTTCATAGCAATTTTGTAAGGTCAAGAAGCAATTTGGCACACTTGGACACTTTGCCCAGTACTCGTCTCACCCCGGGACGAATTCAAAATAGAATCCGTCCCACCCCAGGACGAATTCGAATCCGTCCCTGGGTGGGACGAATTCTAAGCTTAACGGGCAAAAAGGCAAATGGTGCCAAGTGGCAGCCCAGAACGGTCAGTTAAGGGCTCCTACCTTGCACGCATGTGTAAGTGGACAGAGGGGCCGTTAGAGGATTGTTACAAGAAGCATTTATCAAAGTTCAAGTCAATGGAGGACTCCCCTCCCTCATGGGAAGACAAGACTGCCACATGGCGCCTATGGCCAACACTTGGCTTTTGTGCTTCCCTCCCAAAAGAGACCCCTTGGGTCTATAAAAGGTGGGACTTTTCTCACCCAAAACAGACAGGTGGAAGGAGTGTTCAAGCAACGAAGTGCTGCCGAATCGAAGACTCACTTGCATCCCCCTTTGTTCACCTTCCTACATCCATCAATCTCTTTTGCAAGGGAGGTTGTTGGGTGGCCTTTGGAAGCTCGAACCTTACTCAAATCCGACGCATGGACATCCGAACCTACCAATTCGCCGACCCCCAATCCTAAAAGGTTTTGGGCCCATCCTTGGTGGATTGGCTCCAAAATCGAGGGCCAACGGTGGGAGGCCCACTTGGGCACCCCCGCACCTCCCAAGTCCTAATTTTAGTTTTTGAGCACTTTAGATTATTTTTTAGATTGCATTCCGTGTTACTAGGTCCGATTAGTCTATAATTGCAATTTTGTAGCTTTTGGTCGAGTTTAGGGTGTTTTGTATTGCTTTGTCGTTTCGCTAACTTGCAGGTGTCAAGGTCAAATTCCCGAGGGTGGAGGCCAAATTGGGAAAATCCGACCATCTGGGTCGTCCCAAAATGGCCCCAATTACCTAACCCCCTATTTGCAGGAGTTTTGCAGGTCCCGGGATCCGACATTGGAGCAGCAGCAGGTCGGTTTCTCCTACTCAGAAGAATTCGTCCCACCCAGGGACGAATTACAGTCAGAATTCGTCCTGCCCAGGGACGAATTCCAGTTTAAGGTGGATTGGCCAGTCGCCTCAGTGGCAGTGGCCTTCTGTAACTTTTCTTACCTTCTGTCAGATTTTGAAGCAATTTGGATTCACTATTTTCATGGTTTCAGGCAAATATTCGTATGCATATTTTGTTAGTTTTAGAGAGAGAATGCTTTTCATTTGCAGAAGGTGCTACTAACGTCTTGATCATTTCTTTGTTCGCAGGAGAAGAAGCAGAGGCGAAGAACTCATCGACATCAGCGGCGGCATCATCTTGGCCCGCCCATTGCAATCGTGGGCACGCGGAAGGAGGAATCATTCAGCGATTGTAATCAAACCCTATTTGCGCTCCTAGCCCCTGAAAAGGGAGGAGGCATTATTGTAACAGAGATCGAAAGAAATTAATGAAAGGGCTGTGTTTTCTTTATCTGATTGCGTCTCTTCCAACATGTCTCTTTTCCGTTTCATGCAATTTACATCTCTAGGACTTAAGCGTGCTTAATTTTGAATGCAATTGCACTTGGTGTTTCCTTTGACCGGAATCTCGTGCTTTCAGTGGCGATCACGGTGGGACCCTGTTCCCTGGTTTTTGAAATCACAAAAACTGATCAAAGTTTTGTGTTTGTGCTTGACAGGTACATCTTTTTTTGTTGCAGACTGCTATTCGTCTCTGACAGGGACGAATCCTTTTCTGCAATTCGTCGACCACTGAGACGAATTCAAATTCGTCTCTGGGTGGGACGAATTCTGTTCTGCAATTCGTCTCCCAGAGGGACGAATTCTCGTCTGCGGATTTTCGGAGCAGAAATTCAGAGACAACAGGAGCAGGCAGAGAAGAGGTAGGGATTTTCATGATCTCTGTTATATTTTTCTATTTCTGTTTCTGTTTCGTTAATTGTTTTCATTTAATCTTGCATTGCATTAGGAAAAGTCATGTATGCTAGTTTCATTTTTGTTGGATAAAACGAATCCCACACACATCACGAAACAATTTTAAACCAAGGAGCTGGTCGTAAGACCCCAGCCCTTGATCAAGACCATTGGTGGATTTAATCACCACCTTGGCTTGATTTGCATCCATTTCCCGATTGTCAACTGTTGTTAGGCGTAAATCCTGACGAAGACAGACCGAGCGTAGTTGGGGTGATTCCCATGCGCGCGAGGATAAGTTTTCTATGGTAGGTGCCATTAACAGGACAATCCCCCTTCCGTACCGCCTACGTACCACGTACCTTCTGCTCTCACGTACCTATAGTCTCCCTCTCGTAAGGGCGGGTATATAGAGAGGTTGGTATATCGGCCTGGTTGGTATATTGAAGGGGCGACCTTTTTGGAGTTATAAGAGCCTACATGATGCATTTAAACGTTCTACAAAACCTACAAAAACAAAACAAAACATCAAAATGCACTAAACCAGTCTAGGGCACACCAAGAATCCTTAAAAGAGATAATCACGGTTTTGTGAATGTGTGTGTTTAATTCTGCTTAGTGTAGACAAAAAAAAATCATTAAAAAAAAAGATAAAAAAATCTACGCATTTTGTCATTTTCTCCAAAAAGCTCCAAGGATTCCCGTAATCGCTTGGTCACTCCAAAATGCCCCAAAGGTGTCCATGAACCCTTTGGTCAACCCAAAATCACCCCAAATGTGCCCATAAGTGATGCAGGACCATCCAACAAAATATGGGAAATCTTATATTTTTCCCTAAATTTTAGTGCATCTTGCCGGGGCCATAACTTCTCAACCGTAGCTCCGATTGACTTGAAATTTTACAGGGAGTTAGTTGGGATAATTTTAAACAAATATAATTCCCTAGAATTCTATTTTCCCAAAAAAGTCAGTTTTCGGGGCCAAATTCCATCATCTAGTGCCCCGAAATTAGGTTTTAAAATTGGGCACGCAATTCTATGCACTTTTTGAGCTGTTCGGATGTCAATATCTCCTAATGTATTTAGAGCTAGGACTTGAAACTTCATTTTTGTCTTATCTACTATAAGAGGGATGCGCACACCAATTTTGGGCCCCATCCGACTCATTTCAATTTTAGGGCTTTTTAGAGAGACATCGTCATGGTGCTAACCCGTAGCCAAGCCCAATCACGGGCGAAGGCTATGGGGAGTGTCCCAGGAGGCACGAGTCACCTCCATTACAATCCCAAGGATTTGGTCATACCACCTTGGCGACCTAACACACAATGCAGTCCCCTCCACACCTTAAAGGAAAGAGACTACGGGGACACCTCTTCGAGGAGCACTCCTGTTCAACATAGCACTCATCACACACCCTTCCATGAGGGGTACGAGTCATAGGAGAGCTCCCTTAGATGATCGCTATGAGCGGTCACCGCGCGATGAAGCGCTAGGTCAACATAGGGTTCGACGGGAGGAACCACATCATTACACTACCCCTCCTTCACCCCCTCTAGTTGTCAGGACTACAAAGACAAATCCAGAGCACAAGGCTCTTCGGGCGGGGCGAGATAGCTTCGTCCATCCCTTTTTCACTTATGAAAGAGAGCACGAGGAAGACCTCTACCTTCCTCGAGAGCAATATACAGTGCGAGAGCAATATGCCTTCGCACCTGCTATCTATCAGGACCACTCACTGAGGCCAAAGCCCCGAGAGAATGTTGCTACCCCTAACAGAGGGATGTGTCCTATAGAGATCTTGGATCACTACGACCGAGATTTTTATCTAAGAGAGGCGTCTAGGCCTTCTAGACATGAGGCGGTGGGACCAACTATCGTAGAATCTGTCGAATATATCACACATCTCAAGCAACTCACGCAACTTGAGCTCGAACGACTACCGTTAGAGGAACCGTACCATATTAACGAAGAGCACCTTCGAGTGCCAGAAAGATGAGCTGTTTCAACACACTATGCAAGAGAAGACTCCAACCCCTCACATGCATAAGACAAAATATTTTGAGTGGCACAACCCATGGGGGAAGATAGGTCATCGCGACCTCATCAAAAGCTACCCCCAACACCTCCTAGACAGGAGCGGGAAGCTACTCTCCCGATTCCCTGAAGCACCACCCCCGACGCCTCCTAGACATGAATGGGAGGCCGCTCCTATAACCAATGATGGGTGCCTTCCTCAGACATCCACCCGGGTTTATGAGCCACCCTTAGAAATTCATCAAGAAGCCTCTAAGGAATCAGAGCGCGAAGAAGAGCGGGATGAACTGCCCTACCAAGGCATGGGGGGTGCCATCTGGCCACCCCTCCATAAGCCCCAAGTTCCTCAACAAGAACCAACCAAAGAGGAGGAGTTCAAATCTCCCGATACATGCAAAGCACTAGAGCACTTAGAGTTGGTAGAGACCAAGATTTTGGAGCTCCCAAGGCCCAACTTACATAAGGCTCCTTTCGAAGAGGATCAACCTTTAACCATAGGGCTACCCGATGATGCAGTCCTCCATGTCTCAGAATCTACAGATTCCGATGAGCTATACACATTGTTCGAAGGTGAGGATGAAACAGACATAGCCCACAGCAATCACATGCGACAACATCGGCATCCCATAAAATTTGAAGAAGCATGTCAACAGATAAACATAATACTAGGGCATGAGTGGCGTGTTAACCCACCGCAGTGGGACCAAGCATTACATCCACAACTTTGGGCACACAAAGAGCAACTTCCACCAAGAGACATCATAGCAACATCAGTGTCGTGGGCGGACCCTGTCCTCATCTCCGTGCATAGGGCCGATCCATTCATGCCCATACCTCTAGAGCCAGATCCAGAGTGCAAAGACCATCAAGCTGGGGGTACCTCTATCCCCTGAAGAACCATAATCCAAACCAAAAAGCTCCAAGGATTATCGCAATCACTTGGTCACCCAAAAAGCTCCAAGGATTATCGCAATCTCTTGGTCACCCAAAAAGCTCCAAGGATTATCGCAATCTCTTGGTCACCCAAAAGCTCCAAGGATTATCGCAATCTCTTGGTCACCCAAAAAGCTCCAAGGATTATCGCAATCTCTTGGTCACCCAAAAAGCTCCAAGGATTATCGCAATCTCTTGGTCAACCAAAAAGCTCCAAGGATTATCGCAATCTCTTGGTCACCCAAAAAGCTCCAAGGATTATCGCAATCTCTTGGTCACCCAAAAAGCTCCAAGGATTATCGCAATCTCTTGGTCACCCAAAAAGCTCCAAGGATTATCGCAATCTCTTGGTCATCCAAAAAGCTCCAAGGATTATCGCAATCTCTTGGTCAACCCAAAAAGCTCCAAGGATTATCGCAATCTCTTGGTCAAAAAAAATCAAGAAATTCAAAAAAACAAAACAACAAAAATCATCAAAAACAACAAAGATTTGCATCTCAATTCTAGGCATACTCAAATTCATCAAAAAAATTAATATTCTCGCACCTCATCTTCACCTTCACCAAAACAATCCATCAAAAATACAAAAATATATAGTGCATTAAGCATTGCATCCATACATTGCATATTTGTAGTCATAAGTCAAAGGCACCATATAATAGCTCAATAGTCCATCTTGTTCCGCATTGTCTCATGTTACAAAAACAACAAAAACACCATGCATAACTTTTACCACACTACGGTCGGTGGTCTGGGAATGTACCAAGAGTTTCAATGATTCCAGTCATCATTTTCCTCTTTAGCCATGTAGTGTATCAAGTCGAACAGATTTTACGAAGGTAGAGTCATACTTGAAATACACCTTGTTACGTAACATCCCAACACAAATCAAAACACTAAAATTCCCAAAATTGTGTGAACGAAAGACGAAACCTGCAAAATAATCTAGGTCACCACAAGCGAAACGGTTATCTTGCTCATCCCCCTGTGCGAATGACCCCTAGAATGCTGAGAGTTGGCAAAAGGACAAGCATCCTCCCTACCCAATTCCCTAAGAATCCCTAAAGTTCTCAATAGTTGCAAAACACAAAAATTTGCAAAATGTCAAAACTCCAAATTTGACAAACTACAGTGCACACATCAAAAGGCACAAACAATAGTGATTTTCATCACTCCATATCCCCAATCCCTTGCTCAAAAGAAAAACAAATCAAAATAAACAGTGATCTCATCACTACAAAGAGCAAGTATCCCAATACAATTGAAAAAAAGAAGGGAGTTGACCTTGAATCCCTGGAACTCTCAGCATTCTGTAGGTCATAAGGCAAGCTTTTGTACCAATTTGGTTGATAGCCTATCGGTAATGAAGTAAACCTCCCGCATGACGATATATCTGTCACATTAACTTGCGTACGGATCAATGTTTGCATGTGGATGAGCTAGCTTATGGCATCCTGGATTACACCGCAGATTAATCTTAGTACATACAACAAAGGAATTCGTGGAGCTAATTAGGTGATCCTCAGTACAGGTTCGGTTGAAAGCCCATCTGGAACTGGCGGTATCCTAACAAATACCACTAAATGAACTCAATTGCACACACGGGGATGTGAAATAACTTGGTCAAAAACAAGTCCGATTCATACCTTGTTCAAAAGTCTTGTAAGATAAAGTACAGTCATGGCTAGTGAGTTAAAACCGTCTGAGTCTCAGAAAACCTTAGCTACATTTCTAAACCAACTGCGCTACTTTTCATCTTTGCAAATACCATCAAAAAATACAAAAAAGAAAAACCATGTATACATACAAAGTCATGCATCACAACAATCGCCTAAAAACAAAATAACAGAGTTCTAAACAGTCCTTGGTGCCATAGCCAAACATCACAAACCCCATTCATCCATTTCATATCTGCATATCACATATAAATCAAAACCATTTGCATTCATCATAGCATATGCATCCATCAAAATAAATCAACATGCATACATCCATATTCATCAACCATCATGCACAAGATCAAAGAAAATCAAAACAACAAAAACAACAAATAAATGCAACACAAAAACAAAAAGCAATAAACATTGCCAGACACAAGTGCTCTTGCACTTAACCTCTTGGCATAGCAAAACTGATGTCAGGGTCTACATTGTCACTATCCTACTCCCTAAGAAGGCTACCATAGCCGGACCGCTCCACGGGAAGACGGATTTTTGACAATTTAATCCCCAAACGACATCACAAAAGGGTCAAAGCCCACTCAAAAACAACAAGAAAATCAAAACAAAACAAACAACAATAAACATTGCCAGACACAAGTGCTCTTGCACTTAACCTCTTGGCATAGAGAGAGCACAAATTGACCCCCACGAAAAAAAAACAACAAAAACATCACAAAAAATGCAACACAAAACAACAATAAACATTGCCAGACACAAGTGCTCTTGCACTTAACCTCTTGGCATAGAAAAATTGATGTCGGGGTTTGCATTGTCACTATCCTACTCCCGAAGAAGGCTACCATAGCCGGACCGCTCCACGGGAGGACGGATTGCCGACAATTCAATCACCAAATGGTGTCACAAAAACAACAAAAAATAGTACAAAATTCAACAAAAACACAACAAAAACATTGCCGGACACAAGTGCTCTTGCACTTAGCCTCTAGGCAAAGAAAATCGATGTCGAGGTCCAAATTATCGCTCTCCTAATTCCCCAAGAAGGCTATCATAGCCGGACCGCTCCACGGGAAATAGGTTTTCGACGATTTCACCTCATTATGACATCACCAAAAGGGTTAACACCCACCAAAAATAGGTCCATATGTTGGAAAAATTGCACACGCTTAACGGTAAACCCTCTAAAGGCAACCTTGCACAAGTCATCTTGGGTCAAGCGACTCGTCGCTTCTCTCACGAAGGTCATTCCCTCATCGATTCGTCGCTTGAGGGGGTAGTCACACTTAGTCACCAACCAACAATCACACACCCAATTAAGGAAAACGACATGCATTCAAAGAATCATTGACAAAGACAATCACGCTCCTGCTTGGGGCAGTAAACAAGCAACAATCAAATCAATCAAACACTTGGCATTTCGTGAATCATGAACACAAGGTTCCCCCTGAGGATAAAAACGCCCTTCACTTGTTCATGAGTGATCAATGTCTAAGTTAAGTCGGAACATGAACACAAGGCCGAGGAAAAAGCCCACTTGTATGGAGATGTCCGAGTTCAAGTCACACCTCACCAAAACAGGTTAATACTTGAAATCAAATTCCTTAGCTCGTCGGAAGCAAGGATTCAAGAATGCATGCCCTTTCCATACTTGGGGCATCAAAAGTTGGTTAGGTTACCAAGAAACCCTAATCATTAGTGCTTTGGTTATCTATTTTTGCTCAAGCATCTGCGTCACCCGCAGCGCTTCCCAAAAAGGGGCATCTGTAGACACCAAAACAGCACCAATCCGATTATGTGACTGCAAACACTGATCGCTTTGGCAAACACAGCCCCTAGGGCAGCCCTCAGAGGTTAAACAGTGGTCTTAACCACTTTCATAGCAATTTTGTAAGGTCAAGAAGCAATTTGGCACACTTGGACACTTTGCCCAGTACTCGTCTCACCCCGGGACGAATTCAAAATAGAATCCGTCCCACCCCGGGACGAATTCTGAATCCGTCCCCGGGTGGGACGAATTCTAAGCTAACGGGCAAAAAGGCAAATGGTGCCAAGTGGCAGCCCGAACAGATCGGTTAAGGGCTCCTACCTTGCACGCATGTGTAAGTGGACGGAGGGGCCGTTAGAGGACTGTTACAAGAAGCATTTATCAAAGTTCAAGTCAATGGAGGACTCCCCTCCCTCATGGGAAGACAAGAGTGCCACATGGCGCCTATGGCCAACACTTGGCTTTTGTGCTTCCCTCCCAAAAGAGACCCCTTGGGTCTATAAAAGGTGGGACTTTTCTCACCCAAAACATGACAAGTGGAAGGAGTGTTCAAGCAACGAAGTGTTGCCGAATTGAAGACTCACTTGCATCCCCCTTTGTTCACCTTCCTACATCCATCAATCTCTTTTGCAAGGGAGGTTGTTGGGTGGCCTTTGGAAGCTCGAACCTTACTCAAATCCGACGCATGGACATCCGAACCTACCAATTCGCCGACCCCCAATCCTAAAAGGTTTTGGGCCCATCCTTGGTGGATTGGCTCCAAAATCGAGGGCCAACGGTGGGAGGCCCACTTGGGCACCCCCGCACCTCCCAAGTCCTAATTTTAGTTTTTGAGCACTTTAGATTATTTTTTAGATTGCATTCTATGTTACTAGGTCTGATTAGTCTATAATTGCAATTTTGTAGCTTTTGGTCAGAGTTTAGGGTGTTTTGTATTGCTTTGTCGTTTCGCTAACTTGCAGGTGTCAAGGTCAAATTCCCGAGGGTGGAGGCCAAATTGGGAAAATCCGACCATCTGGGTCGTCCCAAAATGGCCCCAATTACCTAACCCCCTTGTTTGCAGGAGTTTTGCGAGTCCCGGGATCCGACATTGGAGCAGCAAGCAGGTCGATTTCTCCTACTCGGAAGAATTCGTCCCACCCGGGGACGAATTACGGTCGAGATTCGTCCCGCCCGGGGACGAATTCCGGTTTAAGGTGGATTGGCCAGTTGCCTCGGTGGCGATGGCCTTCGGTAACTTTTCTTACCTTCGTCGGGTTTTGAAGCAATTTGGATTCACTTGTTTTCATGGTTTCGAGCAAATATTCGTATGCATATTTTGTTAGTTTTAGAGAGAGAATGCTTTTCATTTGCAGCGAGGTGCTACTAACGTCTTGATCATTTCTTTGTTCGCGGGAGAAGCAGCAGAGGCGAAGAACCCATCGACATCAGCGGCGGCATCATCTTGGCCCGCCCATTGCAATCGTGGGCACGCGGAAGGAGGAATCATTCAGCGATTGTAATCAAACCCTATTTGCGCTCCTAGCCCCTGAAAAGGGAGGAGGCATTATTGTAACAGAGATCGAAGGAAATTAATGAAAGGGCTGTGTTTTCTTTATCTGATTGCGTCTCTTCCAACATGTCTCTTTTTCGTTTCATGCAATTTACATCTCTAGGACTTAGGCGTGCTTAATTTTGAATGCAATTGCACTTGGTGTTTCCTTTGACCGGAATCTCGTGCTTTCACATCTTATTTATTTGCTAGCTCTAGAATTCCATTACTTTTTGGGATTGTAATTCTTCTTCCATTGCCTTATGTAAGGCTGGTATATCCCCTAGCAAACTAGCCCCTTTAAATTCTACTATTTTATTTAAAACTTGTATTTCTAGTCTCTATATTAATGCTTTATCCTCTAAACCACTTGTCTTCTTTAATTATTTTTGTTATGCTATCCTTATCTAATTAGTTTTTTATGCTTCTTCCTCAATTACCTTTTTTACCTCCTACCATATATCCCTCTTCTTGGTAGGTTATAGGTAATTATATTTCCTGGTATGAATCTAGGTCATGACGAATACATATTTCTCTTTGTTTTTATCCCATATTGAACATATATTAATGTTAAGAAAGTTAACACTCTATGAGTTACTTATACTAACCTTCTTAGGATAATTGACTTGCTTATCATTACCTAGACCGCACTGTTGATACATATGTGTGATATAATATTGTGTTATCTTATTTATTTGAGGAGTAGGATAATTTATTGTAAAAATCTCCTATTCTTGGTAATTGTGACACTATATGATTGGTATTCCTTTTGAATTATACTACAAATAATTTTAGCCCCCTTGTCAATTGCCTTGATATATCCTCCTTGATATATGGTTATTCTTATAACCATATATCCTCCTTGATATATCCTCCTTGATATATGGTTATTCTTATAACCTTTATTAGTTTTATCTTGTCCTTTCCCTTAGACATTTGAATTTTTCTCACCTCCTTAAATCACTAAGATCTGATGTCTTTCACCTTTTAGATTGAATAGATTATTTACCACTTTGTGTCTTGATAGATCATATATTATAATATGTATTCTTAGAATAATTTACATTTGTATGTCCCTCAACTTTACAATCAATACACCATATATCCTGTTGATCATTTCATGTTTCTCCCTTCACTTCCTTCAACATATTATTAAAATTCTTGTGAAAGGATTGGATAGCATGGTGCACTTTGTCATATCCATCACTGTCTAATTCCTCATGGTTGAAGTGTTTCACAATTCTTGATGTCATTTTTTTTTACTCACTTTCAATGTTCTTTGATTTTTCTAATGCCTCTTCATATATTGATGATGCGACTACATGCATCTTCATCTATATTTGGGTAATAATCCATCAATGAACCATCTTGTTATGATTCCATGAGTTGGAGATATTTACATTTTATTTGTCAGTTACTTTAGTCTCTAATTATATGATTTAGCATCCTAATATATTCCTTGTTTTGTAGCATATATTTTGGTTATAATTTTAGTATCATCTCTCAAAGGATAAAATTTCTTAATGAATTGTTTCATCATATTTCATAATTTAAAGGTTGGTGTATTCTCTCACTTTAGATACCAATATATTACGAGTCATCATAATATGGCAAGAAATAATTGCAACCATTCATCTAGTTGGATTATACCAAAAAAATTATAAATGGTTATACATGTGCCAATGTTATTTAGATCCTCATTTCCTTCCTTTTGTGAAAGGTGGATAACTTTACTTACCTACCCTCATAACTATTTAAACCATTTTTAGGGTTCTTCCTTCATCAATTGATAAATATTCCTATGGACTATTAGTCTGATTCCTCCCTACAATGGGTGATTTATTTTACATCTTTTCATTGAATGTATCTATCCTTGGTATCTTGTTTTCACCAAATAGTCTTATTTTGATTTATTGTGTGTCCTCACTTCATGATATTCTTCACTAGTATACCAATTATTGTACTAGTCTTCCTTCCTAAGACATCACATGTTGTTGCTTTAGTTTTTGACTCTCATCCTATACACCCCTTGGAATTTTATCTATCGCTTATTTAGGTATCACCATCCACTCATTGTATCCTTCAACACTTTCTAAGTATACATATTACCTTATGCTAACATCTTCTATGACTCTTTATGGTCCTTGTACTCCTTCCATACTTCATAGCAATGTTTCCCACCTCTCAATATCTCCTTCATCTGAAATTCATACTTGTTTAACTACAGGTTCATTTGTTTCTAAATATATATTGTGTGCATACTCACATTGAGAAATCCATGTACTTATTCTTATGGGATTTTATCCTCTTTGTGATATTGCCTCTGACATCATCATATACTTGTATCTATCATCCACCATTATTTTCTCCATGCCACTTACTATTATTGCTATTTCTCCAAAATGGTAATAAAAGATATTTCTCAACAATGAAAATTATTGATCCAAGTTCAGATAGGCAACAATGCCAACTATAGCATAAGCAATGAGTATTCCTAATGAGGGGTGTTTGATGATAGGTTTAATGAATATTATCCTAGTTTTTGATATGAAAATAAAATAATTGTACGATTGTACAAACTCAATTGTACAATCCTACAAATGTACCATAATCAATTGTACATTTACAAAAGATACAATAAGTGACTATATAGTTACAAAATGTACAATATATAATTACACGATCATAATCATACAACACTCAACTATACAATTTCCCAAAATGTTTAATCAATCTAAAATATTTAGTTTACAATCATTCTATATTATCACTCATGCATGGAAATTGTTCAATTGGCAATTGACTAATCTTAATTAGAAGTATAATTAGGTTATAAGGGGATGGTAAAGGACTAATTGTGTGATCTATCAAGCTCTTACTATACATTTCCTATAATTGTTCATATATGTATTATATAATTATCTTTGATAAAATTCTACCATAATATATAAGAATTTAACATAAGTCAACAATCAATTCTCACAAATAACATAACTACCAGTTAGGCAATTCAATAAGCATAATACCCATAATTGTAATTACATAGTAATTGTACAATATCACCAAATATAGCAATACACAGTCTACAACATAGAATTATTGATAATCCATTAATAATTTACTAAAAATGCTACATGGATCATTCTTCCCTTAACGACTTCTATGGGTAACATTACAAAATATTATTTCCTAGCAATGAGCAATGATCAATCACACAATGAACCTCCATGAACTATAATATAAACTTCCACCAATATGGAATATCAATGATTATATTATACAATCCTATAACATAAATGAATAAATTTCCCATCATATGAGCAACCACACATAGCCTAAGCCTCCATAAATTATAAAGGGGGGTATTTAATGCTTTCCCAAGTTATTCAAAAGTGGTTCCTGATACAATGCATCATTCACAACCATCATCCACAACCTCTTAGGTAAAAAACTTTATTAACGTTTACTAAGGATCTAATGTTATTATTATAGAATTATATTTCTTTCATATGTCATTTAATTTAATTTTACTTTTATTTCTCTACATTGTACATTTATCCAAATACTACATTATATGTTGACAGAAAATTGTACAAATCTTGTAAATTATGCATTGTCATTTCTTCTTCTTTTGGGAGGTGGATTTGCTACCTACATATGTAACACTTATCTATGATTTATTGTGTGTCCATAATAATTATTATTTTAAGTAGTAAGTGAAGGCCCATGTTGCACTCACCCATTAATCAGTAAGACCTAGTCTAACTAATACTTTATGACTGGTAATGTGTGCCCCTAGTCACAATTATTATGAAAAGTACTATGTATCCAAATTTATAAATTTGATATTATATAGTGTAATTATCCCTATCTAGTTGTTTTGAAGAATCATAGATAATTGAGTTTATTCATATCCATGGTTCAATATTCAATGAGTCTATTTCCACTATTTCTTGTTGTGAATAGTTAAGTGTGTCCCTATTTATTATTAAGTGTTTAATGGGGCTATTCCTATTGAAGAAGCATAGTGATACCATTATGAATAGTTTATTGTTTCCCCATTCATATTCTATGTGTACTTAATGAACTACTAAGTGTGTCCTAGTTCATAATAAAGTTATTTATATTGTTGAAGTATCCATATCCATGTTTGTATTATTATGTAACAAATGGAGAATATTGAAATTTAATTATATATGATCAAGTTTGGTTGAATGGTTAGAACCACTCACGCAAAAACCATGTGAGGAATTCTAGTTGTTTTATTTTCCATCAACTATAAAAATCATGTTATTAGTATAATTGACCTATATAGACCAATGAAATATGTGTTTAAAGAAATATTTTAATCAATGAATCATTTAAGCATTGACATAATCATCAAATAAATTTGGAAAATATCTCAAGTCATGTTAATCAATTAGAAATCTAAATGAGGTTAGAAGTCAAAGAATTAGGTCTTTCATAGTAATATTATAATAATATTTAAATGTATGTACCTTTTTCATTTTAGGTACTCATAATTGATTTTAATGTTTCCTTTGGGGTTTAATTGTTAAAAACTAAAGGGATCTAAATATACCCCTATCAATGGGTACTTAATTAAAATTATATTTAGAATATAAATAATTTCAAAAATATCTTTAACTATTATGCTAAGATCATCCTTTGCTATTGAAGATGTAGGTGAGACAATTAGTAAATATGAAAAGTACTTCAAGGGGATTAAAGAGGAGTGGATCCAAATTGAGATATTTATATGAGAGCTTCATTACTCTGTATAACATTCTGATGAAGACAACTCACTTAACTATATAAAATAATATATACTAAAGCATTATTGTCATTAGTTGGTAAAAAACTTTACTCTTATTAACATAAACCATTCATCCACAATAATAGACATAATGAGACAAATATAGATAATACCCTTAAGGTAGGGCAACACCAATAATACTCCTTAAGGAAGGAAAACTCCATAAGATCTTCCAAGATGAGAGTACCACTTAGAGAGGGTAAAGTCCCATAAGCCACTTCATGGACAAAGACAATTACAAGTAATACTCTATATCAATAATCTCCATGATGATTACAATGATAAATATCCCTTATTTATACACTCGTATTCTAATTCTAGTTTGGGGAGCAAAATACTCATATAATATAATATAATATAATATGATAATATCATATTATATTATAATATAATCAACCTTGATTAATGTATAGACCATGCCACCCTTACACAATATAATACCATATCTTCATATACCTATTCCTAGATACCCTAACATTCCACTCTCCTTACAAATGTTTCATTGTCAAAGTATATAAAGATACGAGATAATATAATTTGCTAAGAAATGTTAAAAATTTATACCAATCTCAATCGTCCATCTATCCTAGTGAAACTTTGATTAGTGGTGGTTTTAATGATGTTAGTATGCTATTTTACCACTTGAGAATCCAAAACTATTTTGTTGGCTATATGATTTTACCGCTTTATTATGTTAATTGAAATTATGGGTCCATTTATTTCTTGATTTTGTTGTACCACTTTGAAAACCAAGATTGTCATTCATTCTTTGTCAAACACTACCATAATTGGTATCCTTATGATTTCATGTAGAACCAAAATATTGTTGTCCTAAGATATACCTCAAAAATGGTTGCTAATCCTAGTGGTGTGGATGAAGATATATTTTAATATTAACTTGATTTTCTACCTTCTTTGAATGCTCAACATTTGGCTTCATTGTTTTAAATTCTTCTACATGTTTCTTTTATTTGGTGTGTCCTTGTGCTCTCCTATCAAAGCTTCCTTGGACTATACTTCTATTATTTCTATAGAACTTGTTAATGCTTCTTCTATGGACTTTGTTGTTGCTACTTTATTTTTAGATTTTATTTTAGGTTTTTAGATTTGTTCTTCAATTTTTTTATCTACAACCACTTCTTGTTTCCTTATAACTAATTTTTGTTTTTCCTTGG
This sequence comes from Wollemia nobilis, assembly GCA_028583015.1. Classification (NCBI taxonomy): domain Eukaryota; kingdom Viridiplantae; phylum Streptophyta; class Pinopsida; order Araucariales; family Araucariaceae; genus Wollemia; species Wollemia nobilis. The sequence continues at coordinate 1,416,335 of JAQPPZ010000152.1, forward strand.
ATCCTTACTCATAAGATGATAAATTTCTTGTAATGACATTTTTTTTTTATACCATAACTTCATAAACATCTTTTGCACATTAATATTAATAGTACCCAAAATATCCAACCAAAGATAACCTAGAATAATATCAACATCATTCATCTCAATAGCATGAAAATCATAATATAAAACATAATTATCTATGGTGATCTTCAAATCTTAAAAAATCTAAATATTCTCACTCTCAAATTGTATGCATTTAATATATATAAAGATATAGAATATATAATTTTGATTATTATTTAAATAAAATTATAAGTTTTAAACAATATGATTATTAAACATCAAATATACACTAATACAAAACATAATAATTATTTATTAAATTGATATATATAGTAAAACTTTTATTAAATAAAAAAATACACATTAATTGTTAATTTCATTCATTACAATCCAATGATCGTTTCTTCAATTAAAATTCATAATATCAAGTAAATTATTCATCAATGCATATCCAAATAAAATATCACCAGACTGCATAAGGTGATAAGAGAAATGGTGGTGAATTAAATTCAGAAATTCATTGGTTTAACATAAAATATATTTTAGGTCCGAGGTGTAGATCAATTGGTTCATCCAAATCCCATAAGGGGGCGGAGGTCCAAGGTTCAAATTTTGGGCCTCACTGGACTAAACGTTTGTCCCTTTCCTGGTGCTTTCAGCGGCGTAAAGATTTAAAATGATTGTGGCATGGCCGTTATAGGGACGGACTGCGCGCGAAGATCTGCCCATATTTGTGGCGGCTACCAACTCCACCATGGAAAAAACAAACATAAAATATATTTTGTGACCACAAAATATTTTAGAAAACAAACTAGTCAAATGTTAAGGGAAATTTGGATAATGTATCGAAGTGATGTTTTCATCCCATATTTTTTGATTAGAAATCACTAAACCGTTTACAATGCGAGATAAGAATCCATCTTGACGCCAACGTAACAATGCTTAAGCATTACAAATCGACAAGTTTCTTTTCTAAGAGAGTTTTTCAGGTCTTCATATTTTATATAGGTAAATTGGTTTTCTACATACATGGGAGAAATATTACGCATTCAACCCCAACACAGGGTCATGTCTTCATTCTTGAGAATAGTCTACCTGAAATCCAAAATTAAGTGATGAATAGGTAATGTGTCAATTCAAAAGAACCAATTCATATACAAAACGAAGGCAATTGTGTAATCACCATTCTTGTTAGGCGGTGGGCATGTGAACCCAACAGAAGGGGTCGTTCCGCATTGAGCAAAGAGTGAGTTCTAGACCCAGCGGGAGGATGATATTTAGGTTGAGGAGCTTTATCCTTATTATGGTTCCTTACTGCACTGTGCAGGATTGTTTCACAACTAGATCTCCGAGACCAACGTGGACCAAATCGTTGATTTTGTCAGAGCATTCAATTGACAATTTATGTTTCCACTCCCATTCCTATTTCCACTCTCGCCATTGTTTCCTGACGTGGCGGTAGGGACATCAGATCTCCCGGTGGCTGCCATCATGGAGGGCATGCTGATTGTCATGCCAGTCATAACTATGATGGTTATTGATGTCGCCTTTCCCATCCTCGATCTCTTTATTTTCTTAATTGCTTGAAAATGCAGATCAAAATGAGAACATCCCTGCAAAAATAGGATTATATTGTATAATATGTGGTTATTGAGAAGGAATTTTTAGGCTGATGGATGCTGTTTATCAAAGTACCCTAAAACAGAGCACCGAACCCAAAAATAGAGCACAAATAAATGAAGAACAATTTATAAAGAAAAATAATATTCCAATTGCACTCTCTTAACATGAAGAAGAAATAATATTTTGATGGAATGCTTATTTAATAAAAAAAATATATAGTTATAGATAGTTTCAATAATGGAGCATCTACTCATCTTGCCACCAGTCCATCCTTACGCATTAAAAATGATTTATTTAATATTCACCCCCTTAATGCTTACGGGAATAGCATTCAATTTTGTTCTAAGTCTATCAAAAATGTTTTTTTGGCAGCATTTTTGTGAACACATTTGTCAATGGATAAAATCTTATTGTTACATGTCCTTATTCAACAAGCTTCCAATTGAAATGATATATCACTATGATTCATATGACTTTGAAAAACTGGATTCTTCGACAAAGCAATTGCAGAAGTATTATCACAAAAAATTATGATAGGACAATTTTGCTTGTGCTTCAACTCTTTCAATATTTTTTTCAACCAAATAGCTTGACATGGTGCTAGAATTGTTGCAATATATTCAAATTTTATTGAAGACAAAGAAATAGTTGCTTGATTTTGGATGATCAGGAAATAATATGCATTCCCATGCTTAAAACATTTCTGAAAGTACTCTTGCAATCATTAAGACAAACACTATCTATGTATCCAACCAAATGAAAATTATTAGAATTACCATACCAAATGCTAAAATCACATGTTCCTTGCACATACCTCAATATTATCTTTGTTGCCTTGAAGTGTACCTCAATTGTATCTTGCATAAACCTAGAAATCACACTTACAACATACATTAAATCTAGCCTGGTAGTTGTATCTACATTAAACTACCAACTATTTTTCTAAAAATTGTGGAATTCACCTTGCTACTTCCATCATCCTTAATAAGCTTTTCACCAAGAATTAATGGAGTACTAAACAATTGTGCTTTTACATTATGAATGTTTCAAGTAATTCAAAAGCATATTTACCTTGTGAGATAAAAATATTATCATCTAATTATCTCACTTCAATCCAAATAAAATAGTGCATCAAATCCAAATCTATCATCTTGAATTTATCTTTCATTGCATTTATAAATGCATTCATCAACTTCATATCATTTCCTGTATATATCAAGTCATCAACATATAAAACAATACTCACTATCTCAACATCATTGCTATATTTAAAATATAGAGTGGGTTCACTTACACATCTTGTAAATCCTTGGCTATAGAAATATCTATCTATCCTGCTATACCATACTCTTGGAGCTTGTTTGAGTCCATAGAGTACTTTCTTTAATTTGCAAACCTTATGTTCTTACTCTTTTGCCTTATAACTTAGAGATTGTTCAACATAGACTTATTCATCCAAAACACCATTTAAAAAAATATAGTTGACATTCATTTGTATTGTGCTCCTAGTACTAAAATAGTTCTTATAGTGTCTAACCTAGCATAAGATCAAATATTTCAAATAATCAATACCTGGTTGTTGAGAATAACCTTTTACAACCAATCTTGTTTTACACTTTTAAAGTATTCTAAATTTTTTATACTTAGTTTTATAGACCCATTTTACTTCAATAGCTTTATTTCTTTATGTAATATGTATCAACACTTATGTGTCATTATCCTTAATCATCTTCAATTCCTCCTCGATGGAATCACTCCAAACCTTTTCTTTCACTACATCTTCATAAGTTGGTTCAACTTTAATATCTGAAAATAATGCAAAATTAAGATTTGAAATTAACTCTGTAGTCTTCTCATGTATCTCTTGAAGACTTAAATTTTCTTGGAGGGCTTTGAGTAGAAGTTGCACTTGAACCACTTCTTATATTTCTTCTTGTAGGACTTGGGGTAGAAGTTGCACCTAAACTACTATCTAAACTAATATTGGGGTGACTAGACTCTTCTTGTATGACTACTATTTGTTTCTTACCACCCATTTACATTTCAAAATCCTCCTTCATAAAATAACACATCACAAGAAATGATCAAAATTTGTAATGTATGATTCCAAAAACTATATGCTTTGGTTTCTTTTAAATATCCCATAAAAATGCATTTTCATTTTAGCATTCAATTTTTTTAATCTTTATATGGAACATGCACATAAGCAATGGATCCAAAAATCCTCAAATGGCATACACCAGGCTTCCAACCTAATCAAGCTTCTTTAGGTGTGTTATTCAATACTATATGAGTTGGTATTTGGTCCAAAACATATATTCATGTGGAAACTTCTTCTCCCCAAAATTTATTTTTCATATGCTTGGCTTGCAACATACACTGTTCCATTTCTACTATAGGGTAATGTTTTTGTTCAACCAGAAATTTTTTTTATGGTGTGCAAACACTTGTCAATTTTATTTTAATTCCTTTTTCTTCACAATATACCATAAAATATTTTGAGGTTAATTCACCTCCTCTATTTGTCCTTAAAATTTTGATACGATGTTCAATTTATTTTTTAACCATTACTTTAAACTTCAGAAAACATCTAAATGCATCACTCTTAAGCTTAACAAAGAATACCTAAATATTTATGCTATAATCATCTATGAATGTGAAAAAATAAAAATGTTTACCAAGGCTTGGTGTTTGCATGAAATGGCATATATTTTTATGCACTAATTGTTTTGAGGCTTTCCTTTGACTTTCCATTGGAAATTTTTTTCTATGTTATTTTTTGAGTGCACATTCTGGGCATATTTAATATTTTACTAAAATGTTTGGCAATTCATGTACCATATGTTTCACATACAAAATCTTCAATTATTTGAAATTTAAATTACCATAATGATTATGCCATAGCCAATTAATATCATCAATTGAAACCTTCAACATATTGGTACATGCGTACTACAATTTGAATGGAAATATTCTATTGGTGGGCATGGATATTTTATACACTGACATTCTATTTTTGTCAATGATTTTGCAATCATCATATTTAAATAATACTTCATATTTTTTCTCTAATATATGCCATATACTTTAAAATTGTTAGAATTTCCCAAGACTAGAACTTTAAAGCATTACAATATTTGAAGAAATAAAAATTGAATTGATTGATTATTCCATTGATCAACTTTGTATAAATAATAAATTTGATCATTGAGAGCCATTGGATTACAACAACTCATCAAATCTGATGTAGACTATAGTTGATAGTTCACTTGAATCATAAAGGAGTGGAAACTAGAGTAAGTCTATCCTAGTAGAACTTAAGAGAATAATTACTTATTTGAACACCCCCCTTAAGTGATATTAGGGGTGTAAAATGCAAATGATTCCTGACAATAGAGCCTGATGAGGTACATGTGTACAATGTTTTATTTTCTAAAGAGATGGTAAAAACCCTATGGGAAAAACCATCTTCTAAAAAACAAAAATAAATAGGTATATATTCGGTTTGCAAATATTTTCCTCTTAATACAGAAAAAGGTGAGTCCCAACAACATGGCCTGATGAGGTACTCATTTACAATTTTTATGAGAGATGGTGAAAAAACACATGGGAAAAACCATCTGCTATGAAATAAATATGTATGTCTTTGGATGGCAAAGATTATCCTTAATAATCAAACAAAAAATATGAGTCCCGAAAACATGACCTAATGAGGTACTCATTTACAATTTTTATGAGAGGGTGAAAAAACCACATGGGAAAAACCATTTTCTATGAAATAAAGAGGCATGTCTTCGGATGGCAAAGATTATCCTTAATAACAAAATAAAATATGAGTCCCAATAACATGGCCTGATGTGGTACTCATTTACAATATATATGAGAGATGGTAAAAAAACCACATGGGAAAAAACCATCCTCCGAAGAATACACTAATAAAAGGAGAGGTTAAACACCTATGTTTCAATGTAGTTATAATACTCCGAGTTTCTCTCGCAACTGAATGTAACACGGTGAAGGAAATGACTTGGTGAAGATGTTTGTAACTTTATTTTTAGTTGGAATTTAGTCCAAGTATATGTTCCTATTCTAAATATGCTATCGAATGAAGTACATGTGTATATCAATGTGCTTGGTGCATTGATGCTCAACTGGATTGCGTACAATATGTATTGTGCTTTGATTTTCACACCAAAGAGTAAAAGGTTTATCATGGGAAAAACCAAATTCTCTTAGAATCTTATGAAGCCAAATAGCTTCCTAACTTGGTAAAATTGTAGCCCTGTATTCTACCTCTATAGATGATAAGGTCACTTCTTGTTATTTTTTCCATAACCAAGCAATTGGTGAAGAACCAAGAAAAAAGACATAGCCATAAGTTGAACATCTATTTTTTACTAATCCTACCCAATATGAATCCATGTCGCCAATAATATCCATGGATTTTCTCTCATATAAGATCTCAAAGTGAGTAGTTCCTTGCAAGTAGAGGAGTATTATTTTTGCTACTTTCCAATGACTATAATGTCCCATGTTCTGTGATTAATAATGTTTGTGATCCTGATAGCCTATTAATAAACCCTGTAGGTTGATCAGTGTAGTGTTAAGGGACTCAGGTTTTATGGAGGTCTTGTTCGCAGTAATTTTGGTGAGCATCAATTTGGAGCTGTGGTTGTGCATCATCATTTGACGAGCTAATATGTTATTTTCCTAAGTAAGATGTTATATTTCATTGGTGAGAGAGTTACTTTATAATATTAAGTTATATTATGACTTTATAAAGTAAAATTATTAAAATTAATTAAAACATTTAAAAAATTTTTTTATGTTACTAGGCCAAGGGAGTGCCCACGTTTGGAGGCTTAAGAGAATAAAATATTATTTTATTTTTGGAAATCCTAATGAGAGAAAAGAAGGCAAATAAGTAAATAAAAGTTACAACCATTGGGCATGGAGGGTGACAATCACATTTTGAGCTCTTTGGAGATTTTGCATACTTTAGAATTGGAGATTTATAGGTTAAGTCTTTTGGAGACGAAAAATTCATTAGTGGCATTGGTTTCATATGTGAGAGATCATACCCAGTCATTTGAGAGATTTCCACTTTCAAAAATTCATTGTGCTTCAAAATTTTGACATTAGGGTTTGCAGATTTTTGGAAGATCATTATTTGGGCAAACGAAGACATGGGTTTTGTTCCTCTACATCAACCATTCATGATTCTATGATTATTTTGTGGATTGGATGATATTTTGAGGTAATTTTCAAGGGTTTAAGTCGACTGTATTCTTATGGCAGCCATGCATTTTCATTCATAGTTGCAGATTGGAGGACTATATGTTTGTGGGTATTTGATCATTGGATTGCTCTCATCCCAACAATCATTTCAAGTACAAATTTTATCCCCTTAGGAGATGAATTTATTTTTTTTTGTAGGTATTAGGGTTGACTGGTATTTTCATGGAAACCACACATATCTGGTCATAACTTCAAATTTTGGAGGTATAATTTTGTGAGTATTAGTTCACTAGAAAGCCCTTGCCAAGGTCATCATTTCAAAGATTTATTTGCAATTATTGAGGCTTGGGAATATTTTTAATAGTGGGTCAAACTTCTATGGAGTTTTTCCTTTTCTATAGTTTTTTATGTGTGTTTGGAGACCTTTTTTTGTCATAACTTTGGTGCTATCTTGTCTGGCATTGAGTGTACCCATTAGATATTGAGTTTGGAGGTCTAATTTGTTATCCATAAGGAGTTATCAGTATTTTATGAAGTCTACCGCACTTTATTTCAGAACTTCATAACTTTCACTTGGGGGTGTTGGCAACCAAACTTTATAGTTATCATCCCTAGTGCCTAGTGCCTAGTTTGGAGGCTTCATTGGAGCAAATCATGGCATTTAAAAAATCTTAAGCACAACATTACTATTGCATATCAGACCTCTATATTTCATCACTCCAGTATCATATTGACTCCATATATTTGGAAAAGGATAGTGGATATTGTCTACAACATCCAGGGATATCTTGGCAGCCTTTGAGCATTGTTTTGTACTCCTTTACAAGTCTAAAAATAAATATTCCAGGTCTAGAAATTTTGAATCAGAACATTGTAATCTTATTTGGAAGCAAATAAATTGTTGAAATTGCAATAATTTGTCATATATTTCATTTGGAAACTAGTTAAGACTCTATTTTGTATTTTATCATTTATTTTTGGAATTTCAAATCTAACCTATTAGCAACTCAACCAAAAAAAACAAATCAGACTAAAAACAAACTCAAAAAAAAAATCAGTCTTCATTGCATTATGAAATACATAAGGGGGTGTACATAATAAACAAAATTAGTATTGATTGCATTCTAAAGTACATAAGGGGGTATACATCATAGTGGTATTAGAGCTCAAGTTCTACACTTCCAGCCTATGAGGTTCATCATATGAGTGAAAGGGATTTGAGGGCTTACGAAAGGGGGCTCATGAAACAATATCAAATTGCTCAGCCTAATCTAGAACAGAGCACATTTTCAGTAATATATAGGGCTAGGCAGCCCCGAATTGATACCAATAGGGATTCCATGGGTGAAAGGAGTGCAACTGATCAGATTACCATGGATATACTTAATGGATTAGCTAGAGGGTAGCAGGAGATGATGTTAGTTATTTAGAGGATGTCCATTTTTATGCAGAACCAAAATAATAATAATAATGCTCACAAATAAGGTACACAAAATGGACCACAGTAGGGTAAAAATGGGCACGAGGAGTCAGTCTATAATAGGATTGGTGGACACAATTATAGAGTGGGATCTAGTAGTTCGATACCGACTATCCCTACATTTCTAGCTAGATTTGTTCCACAGGATAAGCTATAACATGATGTGATTGAGATGCAGTAGCACATTAGATAGGAGTGGGTTGCTCTAGGTGATGAGTACCATGCATTGATGTCATTCAAGGACTATACAAATATGCATATGAGACAGTAGCCTAGGCCAAATTAGAGAGGCCACCCACCATACACAGGTGAATCAGAACTACATAGGAGAGTTAGCAATTTGATAATTCCTTATTATGATGGTTCAGGTAGGATGACAGCGAGGGATTGGGTACAAAATGTGGACACTTACTTCCAGCTTAGCCCTATGCCTAAGGATGAGGCCTTAAAATTTACAACTCTTCATCTTTATGGTATAGCACATGATTGGTGGCATCATGGGATGGACACCTTAGGACATAATTTGATCACCACATATGCCAATTTTACAGTTAGGCTGATCGATAGGTTTGACAAGAAGGATCCAGAGTTAGAGTTTAAAGATTTGGCACAGCTCAAGTAGTGGGGATCAATGGAGGCATACATAGCAGATTTTCAAAGGTTTTTAGTCATGGTAACCGATATTTTAGAGAGGAAATTGGATGAAGACACCATAAATGATTTAATAAAGAATAATTTATGCTTCACTTGCAAAAAACCATGGCAACCAAGTCATAAGTGCAACCATAAGGGAAAATTATAAATTATAGAATATTATTATGAAGATGAATCTATGACTGAAAATTCTGATCAACAAATTAGTTTAGAGGATAGCGAAGAAGAGACACCATCATATGAGCAAAAAATTGAAGATACACAAGAGGAAAGGAAGGATGAAAAAAAAAAGCAATTTTAGCCCAATTACAGAGTTTTTAGAGTTCCCAATCCTTGAGAGTACGTGGTGTACTTAATGGACAAAGAGTTGTTGCTTTGATAGACACAGGAGCTACTCATAACTTCATATATGAAGGGTTGGTTGCTCATCAGGAATTATAGGCATAGAAGGTAGAAGGTTTCCAGGTGATGGTTTCTCATGGATTCACCATCACATGTTCCAGTGTGATACCACAATTGAGGATTAAGGTAGGGAATTACTAGATTTGTGATGATTTTTATGTGGTTAATATTGGTGATCTTGATATGGTTTTAGGACTTCAGTTGTTGTGTTCTTTGGGAGAGATATCTCTCAACTTTTAGACTATGGAGCTGAAGTTCAAATCCAATGGATATAATTTTTTTTTTGTGGGTTATATAATGGAGGGCCACACATGGTATATTTCAAGAGGTTGGAGAGAATTATGCAGCATATCATGGTTGATTGGGCAGAATAATGTTTGATCAGGCCTACTAGTGATTCATATGGTAAGCACCAATACCATCAATAGATTCATGCTTTGCTTGATAAGTGAAGCAAGGTGTTTAGTGACATACCTCTAGGGCAGCCACCTTACCATGGCATAAAGCATGTTATAGTGCTTGAGGAGGGTGCCAAAACAATTATCACTACTCCTTATCACCATCCCAAGTAGTTTAAGGACAATATTGAGAAGCAGATTAACGAGTTGTTGGAGATGGGTTTCATACATCCAAGTAAGAGTCCATTTGCATCATCAGTTGTGTTGGTTAAGAATAAATATGCTAATCTTCACATGTGTATTGATTATAGGGTTGCTGAATAAGAAGACAATCAAGAACAAGTACCCAATTCTGAGGATTGATGATTTGATTGATGAGCTACATGGGGATTGTTATTTCTCCAAGATAGATTTTAGATCCAGATACCACCAGATTAGGATGAGAGAGCAGGATATAGAGAAGAAAGGGTTTAGATGCCATTTTGGACACTTTGAGTATATAGTCATGCCATTTGGGTTGACTAATTCACTTGCTACCTTTCAATCATGTATGAACATGATCTTTAGTGGACAACTCCGCAAGTTTCCGTTGATTTTATTTTATGATATATTGATCTACATCATATCTTGGGAGGAGCATTTGGGACACTTAGACAAGGTACTTGGCATTTTGGAGATGGAGTCATTATATCCCAAGGAGTCTAAATGTGAGTTTGGGATGACATAATTGTTATACCTTGGTCACATCATCAGTGTTGATGGAGTTAGGATGGACCTTGAGAAGGTCCAGACAATTCCTGATTGGCCTCCACCTACTAATTTGACATAGCTTAAGGGCTTCTTCAGGTTTTGTGGATTATACAGGAAGTTCGTGAGAGGTTTTTCACAACTGGCTACCCCACTTATAGATTTAACAAAAACGGGGGCATTTTTTTTGTCAGATTTAGCATAATAGGCATTTGATACTTTCAAAAAGGTGGTGGTTTCTAGTCCAGTACTAGCGGTACTTGATTTCTCCAAACCATTTGTGTTGGAGTGTGATGCTTCAGGTTATGGGATTGATGTGGTTCTTATGCAAGATAGACATCCCATTGCATTTGAGAGGAGGAAGTTGAGAGGTTGCGAGAAGAGTTACTCTTTATATGACAGGGAGATGTTGGCCATTGTTCATGCTTTGGCTAAATTTATACAATACTTGGTTGGTGGGAAGTTCATTGTTAAAACTAATCATAATAGCCTCAATTACTTCCTAAATTAAAAGGATCTTAATGATAGGTAGTAAAAATTGGTGAGTAAGATCCAAGCATATGATTTTTACATGTTTTCATGACACTGCTATGACTAGCCACCCTGGTTATTTTAATACATATAGGCAGATACGTGAGATATTATAATGGAAAGGACTGAAGGATGATGTTTTACAGTATATTAGGGAGTTTCCCACTTACCAACAAAACAAAAATGAGCATACTTATCTGGTTGGTCTGCTACAACCTCTACCTATTCTAGCCACTAAGTGGGCGAGTATCTCCATGGATTTTATCATAGGACTGTCCAAGGTGAATGGGAGGGATTGTATTTATGTGGTGGTTGACCGTTTGATCAAATATGCATATTTTTTACCATTTAAGATGGGTATACAACTGCACAAGTGGAAGATTTATTCTTTAGATAGGTGTTCAAACTCCATGGACTACCCAAGAATATTGTTAGTGATCAAGACATCAATTTCCTCAGTTTGTTTTGGTAGGAGCTCTTCCAATTATGTGGCACAGAGTTGACATCTAGCATGATCTATCACCCTCAGACATATGGACAAACAAAGGTAGTGAATAAATGGATTAAGGGGTACCTATGCAATTACATTTCAGAGCATCACAAGGTGTGGGTTAAATGGATCTATTTGGGGGAGTATTGCTACAAATATTCCTATCACATGTCCATCAAGATGTCACCGTTCATGGCACTTTACGGGTATGAGGCACCTAGCATCATGGATTTATTGGTGGCAGATAGTAGAGTGCCTAAGGCTAAGGCCTTACTATAGGACTATAAGGATATTATGCACTCATTGAGAGACAACATCCAACAAGCTCAATTTAGTAGAAGAGGTATGTAGATCAGTGAATATTTGAGTGCATATTTGAGGTTGGTGACTTAGTATATCTTCTTCTATAGCCTTACAGGCAGTCCTAATTGAAGAAGAGCGGTGCCAAGAAACTTAAGCCTCACTTCTATGGTCCATACAAAATAATCAGGCATGTGGGTGAGGTTCCTTATGAGGTAGAGCTTCCTAAAGAAAGCAATGTCCACAATGTATTTCACATTTCTCACCTCAAAAAGGTGATTGGATAGATGGTGGTACTGATTGTAGAGTTACCTCCATTGGATGAGGAGGGGAGATTGGTTTTGATTCTTGAGGCCATCATTTATTCTAGAGAGTGTACTCTACGAAGGAGGATAGTGAAGGAGTATTTGGTGATATGGATGAATCTTCCATAGGAGGATGCTACGTGGGAGAGCGAGAAGATACTTGAAAATCCTGAACTTCGATTGCTTGAGGACAAGAAATATTGGGAAGGGAGGACTGTAATGTACCCTCTTCTATGATTAGCAGTGTTTGTGATCCTGATAGCCCATTTAGAATACCAGTATGTTGATCAGTGCAGTGTTAAGGGAGTTAGTTTTTATGGAGGTCTTATCTGTAGCAGTTTTGGTGAGCTTCGGTTTGAAGTTGTGGCTGTGCATCATAATTTTAGGAGATAATATGTTATTTGCCTAAGTATTATGTTATATTTCATTAGTGAGAGAGTTAATTTATAATATTAAGTTATATTATGACTTTATAATATAAAGTTATATTATGACTTTATAAAGTAAAATTAATAAAAGTAATTATAACATTTTTAAAAACAATGTTATGTTACTAGGCCAAGGGAGTGTCCACTTTTGGAGGCTTAAAAGAATAAAATATTATTTTATTTCTAGAAATCCTAATGAGAGAAAAGAAGGCAAATAAGTAAAGAAAAGTTACAGCCACTGGGCATGGAGGGTGATAGTCACATTTTGAGCTCTTTGGAGACTTTGCATACTTCCAAATTGGAGATTTGCAGGTTAAGGATTTTGGAGATGAAAACCTCCATTAGTGGCATTGGTTTCATATGTGAGAGATCATACCCAACCATTTGAGAGATTTCTACTTCCAGAAATTCATTGTGCTTTAGATTTTTGGCATTAGGGTTTGTAAATTTTTGGAAGATCATTATTTGGGTAAACGAAGACATGGGTTTTTTTCCTCTACATTAGCCATTCATGATTATATGATTATTTTGTGGATTGGATGATATTTTGAGGTACTTTTCAAGGGTTTAAGTTGACTGCATTTTTATGGCAGCCATGAATTTTCATTCATAGCTACATATTTGAGGACTATATTTTTGTGGGTATTTGATCATTGGATTGCTCTCATCCCAACAATCATTTCAAGTACAAATTTGGTCCCCTTGGGATATGAATTTATTTTATTTTTTAGGTATTAGGGTTGACTGGTATTTCATGGCAACCACAAATATTCGGTCATAACTTCAAATTTTGGAGGTATAATTTTGTGGGTGTTAGTTCGTTGGAAAGCCCTTGCCAAGGCCATCATTTCAAAGATTCATTTGTAATTTTTGAGGCTTGGGATTATTTTTAATAGTGGGTCAAACTTATAGGGAGGCTGTCATTTTCCACAGTTGTTTGTGTGTGTTTGGAGACCATTTTCAATCATCATTTTTTTCCTTTTTTTTTTGGAATTGAGTGTACATATTAGATATTGAGTTTGGAGGTCCAGTTTGTCATCCATAAGGAGTTATCAACATTTTATGAAGTCTGCCACACTTTATTTTAGACATTCATAACTTTAAATTTGAGGTGTTGGCAACCAAACTTTACAGTTATCATCCCTAGTGCCTAATGCCTATTTTGGAGTCTTCATTGGAGAAAATCTTGGCATCTAAAAAAATTGAAGCACAACATTACTGTTGTAGATCAAACCTCCATATTTCATCACTCCAGCATCATATTGACTCCATATCTTTGGCAAAGGATAGTGGATATTGTCTACAACATCCAGGGACATCTTGGCAGCCTTTGAGCATTATTTGGTACTCCTTTGCAAGTCTAAAGATAAATATTCTAGGTCTAGAAATTCTGAATCAGAACTTTGTAATCTTATTTGGAAGCAAATAAATTGTTGAAATTGCAATAATTTATCATATCTTTCATTTGGAAACTAGTTGAGACTATATTGTGTATGTTATCATTTCTTTTTGGCATCGCAAATATGATGCAGGAGCATCCAACAACACCTGATGCAGAGACATTTGAAAAATTGCCTAAGGAAGAAAAATGTCATGATTTCGTGACATGTCACGAAATTGCGACAGAAAAAGAAGAAGAGGGCGAGGAGGAAAATATTTCGCGATATCGTGAAAGAAAAAGTGTCGCCATATCGCGACGTGGCAAGGAGAGAGAAGGTGTGAGCCAGGAATGTCGTGATTTATTGACATGTCACGAAATCACGACATGAAGACAGTTGGAGAGAGGCACGATTTTGCGACGTGTCACGAAATCGTGACTGTCACGAAATCGTGACATAGGAGCACCAGCCAAGAGGAAGCAGTGGGAATGTCACGATTTCGTGACATTTTGCAAAATCATGACTGTCGTGAAATCACGACGAAGAAGGGCAGGTGAGAGGAGGCCGTTGGGAATGTCATGATTTCGCGACATGTCACAAAATCGTGACGGTCGTGAAATCGCGACTTGAAATCAGGAAAGGCAACGGTGGAGGTAAAGGCCGTGATATCGCGACATGTCACGATATCGTGACCTAAAGGCAAATAATGCAGTGACTTGAAGGCAAGAAGGGCAGAAATGAAGAGAAATGACACGATATTGCAACATGTCGTGATATCACGACCAAAAAGGAGAAGGAAGGGCAGGATAAAGGAGATGTCATGAAATCATGACATGTCACGATTTCATGACTTATTGTATTTTTGGGGGCCGCAACAAAAGTGGCAGAGGTCAGGCAACGGTTGCAGAGCAGGGATGACACGTGGCATCAAGGTGCAGTAAAGACGAACGAGAACGAAGAAGCACAGGAAAAAAAAAGGATGGGAACGCAGAGTTTTCTAACAGAATCAACGGTGACAGAGGCCATGCGGAGTGGCGTATTAAATCAGGTTGGTGTCCCAATTTTTTTTGTGTAAGAGGTTTTTAGAGGATCGGGGCCTCTATAAAAACCCAGTTTAATGTATGATATCGATGGTGGATCGGGGAACGCATGCAGAAGTGTGATTGTGAAGACCAAGCCGAGCGCTGGTCATTTGTAAGCCTGCGGGCTGTTTATGTAGAGGATTTCAGATTAATAGATGATTTTTTTTTGGATTTGCGGGTGTGTGTTTTTCGGTCCCCCATCAGTGGTATCAGAGCTAGTGATTCTGAGTGCGTAAACAGATCACCGACCGTGAGGCAGTTTGTGCCAGGATCTGTGGTAGGGTTCTGAGAGAGAGAGAGAGTTAAGATCCCGGAGCGTGTTAGTAGATCATCGACAGTGAGGCAGCTACACCAGGATCAGTCAAATCTTTGTAAGAAAAGCAAGGAAAGATGCCTCCATGAAGAAGCCATGGCGGGGAGGAAGATATGGTGCCGAAGGAAGATTTCTTGGCATTGCAGCAACAATTTAAAGCCCTGCAAGAGGAGTGGCTTAGCATAAAATTGTGGGAGCAAGAAGAGTGACACATAAGGCATGAAGAAAGATAGAAAAAGAGAGATGTTGGAGTGCATCAGAAGCTGAAGCTGAAGAAGGCTGCAAAGGAGTGCAGCAGTGCCAGGATCTACATGGAAGAAGGCAAAAATTTAACTGGCAAAGAGGAGGAGTTGAAGTAGGCTACAGATGAAGAAGCATGCAATAGTGGGAGAATCTGTCTGGAGGAAGACAGAAGTTATGTGGACTAGGAGAAGGGGTTGAAGCAGGCTGCAGAGGTAGAGGAATGTTTGGAGATGTTGCAGGAGGCAGCAACCAGATAGTGCAGAAGTGAAGATCACTTCTCCACCAACCCTAGGTGTCTGATGTAGGAGCATCCAGCAGCACCTGATGCAGAGGCATTTGAAAAATTGCCTAAGGAAGAAAAACATCATGATTTCGCGACGTGTCGTGAAATCATGACAAAAAAAGGAGAAGAGGGTGAGGAGGAAAATCTGTCATGATATCACGACAGAAAAAGTGTCACGATATCGCGACGCGATGAGGAGAGAGAAGGTGTGAGCCAGGAATGTCACGAAATCATGACATGTCATGAAATTGCAACAAGAAGCGGGTGAGGGGAGAAGACAGTTGGAGAGAGGCATGATTTCGTTACATGTCACGAAATCGTGACTGTCACGAAATCGCAACATAGGAGCACCAGCCAAGAGGAAGCAGTGGGAATGTCGTGATTTCACAACATGTCATGAAATCATGACTATTGCAAAATCACGACAAAGAAGGGCAGGCGAGAGGAGGTCGTTGGTAATGTCACGATTTTGTGACATGTTGCGAAATCGTGATGGTCATGAAATCATGACCTGAAATCAGGAAAGGCAACGATGGAGGTAAAGGTCACGATATCGCGACCAAAAGGCAAAGAAGGCAGTGATGCAGAGAATACGTCGCGATATCGTGACATGTCACGATATCGTGACTTGAAGGCAAGAAGGGCAGAACTAAAGAGACATGACGCATGACCAAAAATGAGAAGGAATGGCAGGATAAAGGAGATGTCACGAAATCATGACATGTCATGATTTTGTGACTTATTGTATTTTTGGGGGCCGTGACAGAAGTGGTAGAGGTCAGGTGGAGGTTGTAGAATAGGGACGACACGTGGCACCAAGGTGCAGTAAAGACGAACGAGAACCAAGAAGCACGGGAAACAAAAAGGATGGGCACGCAGAGTTTTTTGACAAAATCGGTGATGACAGAGGCCGTGTGGAGTGGGGTATTAAATCGGGTTGGTGTCCCTATTTTTTTTGTGTAGGAGGTTTTCAGAGGATCGGGGACTCTATAAAAACCCAGTTTAATGTATGAGATCGATGGTGGATAGAGGAATGCATGAAGAAGTGTGATTGTGAAGACCAAGCCGAGCGCTGGTCATTTGTAAGCCTGCGGGCTGTTTATGTAGAGGATTTCAGATTAATAGATGAAATTTTTTGGATTTGCGGGTGCATGTTTTTTGATCCCCCATCAAAATATAACCTATTAGCAACTCAACCATAACAAATCAGATTGAAAACAAACTCAGAAAAAATAAAATCAGTCTTCATTACATTCTGAAATACATAAGGGGGTGTACATAATAAACAAAATTAGTCTTCATTGCATTCTGAAATACATAAAGGGGTGTACATCATAGAGGAGTATTATTTTTGCTACTTTCAAATGACTGGAATAAAATTTATGAGAGAATATGGATATTAAACCAACAACATATGAGATATTTGGATGAGTATGAGTAAGGTATAGTAGACTCCCTACAATATAATGGTATAGAGTTGCATCACAAAGAGAGGATGTGCAGGAATTACTTAGATTGACTCCAGATTGAAAAGGTGTAGGAGAAGGTTTGTAATTTATCATTTTAAACCTTTGAATAAGATCTAGAGTGTATTGTTTTACACAATAAAATTCCTACATCTGTTTGATTTATTTGGATCCCAAGGAAGTAATGAGCTAGACCCCGATCAACCATATCAATTTTTTTAGAGAGGGAGTATTTTATAGTATAAATGTGAGTGAAGTCACTACAAGTGAATAGTAGATCATCAATATATAAAACAAGTATGGTGATTTTTCCTTCATCTCTCCAAATGTAGACTGTGTTATCAGACTCCTAATGCAAAAAACCTGAGGAAAGAAGGAAGGAGTCAAATTTTTCATACCAAGCTCTAGGAGCTTGTTTGAGGCCATAGAGAGACTTCTTTAGCCTATGAACAAGAGAGGAGTCTTGAGTGAAACTAGTAGGTTTTTCTATGAATATATCTTCCTTTAAGTCTCCATGTAAGAAAGCACTTTTTACATCCATTTGAAAGACAAACCACTTTTGGGAAGAATCCAGAGTAAGAACCAGTCTAACAGATTCCATTTTGGCAACTGGTGCAAAGGTTTTAGCATAATCAATTCCTTTAATTTGAGAGAAAGCTTTGGCTACTAGGTGAGCCTTGTGTTTGTCAATTTATCTATTAGGTCCATATTTTGTTCTGTAAATCCATTTACAACAAAATAATTTCCTTCCTTTAGGTAGGGGAACTAAATACCAAGTTTTATTTTTGATTAAGGAAGAGAATTAATTTTCCATGGCATCATCCCATTCTTTAATACAAGTTTTTTCTTTGAAGGTTTAAGGATGAAAGGAAATAGACTGATAAACAAGACTAGTGCTTATGGAGTTGGTTAATCTGGATGATGGAATATTTTGGATGTAAGGAGTAACTTCTTTAACAATGGTGCAGGTCCATTTTGGCATAGTGGAAGGAGTAGAAGGAGTGGAAAGACTTTGATTTGGAGTTATAGGTTCCTCATATTGATCATCAATCTCTACATTAATATCTAATTTTGGTTCTTCATTATATTGAGGTTCTACTATAGGAGAAGGCTCAATAGAGGAAGAGGACGATTGAGGATCTTTCTGAGGGAATGTTTCATCAAATTGGACATTCTTATGAAAAAGGCCTCATAATTTGTGGGTTAAGGAGCCTGTATGCTTTCATTTCCTCACAATAACCGACAAATATGAGTTTTTTAATTTTCTTATCTAGAGCCTTCATTTTATTCTTTGGTATGTGTGCCCAAGATGTACACCCAAAAATCTTGAAGAAGGAGATATCTGGTTTTGAGCCAATCCATGCTTCTTTAGGTGTTAAATGTTCAAGAGCTTTATGAGGTGCATGATTTTGAATATAGTTTACATAGTTAATAGCTTCTACCCAAAAAACTTTTGGAAGATCTTTTGAATGGAGCATACAGTTTACCATTTCCTTCAATGTTTAGTTTTTCCTCTCTGTAAGGCCATTTTTTTGTGGATTATGGAAGACATAATGCTGACAAATGATGTTATGATTTGAAAGAAATATTGAGAACACATTACTACAGTATTCTCCTCCATTATCTATGTGAATTTACTTGATGTTACAATAGGCCTATTTTTCAACTAATTCTTTGAATATTTTGAAGTGGGATAGAACATCATTTTTGTATTTTAATAAGTAGAACAAAGTTATTTTGGAAAAGTCATTAATGAAGTTTAGAGCATATTTTTTTTCTTTGAAAAAAGGCTTTGGGAAAAACATCAAGTCACTATGGATTAACTCGAGAGAGGATGAGGCTTTTAGAGAACCACTTGGGTGGAAAGTATCTTGATGTTGCTTTCCAAGAGCACATCTTGGATATACTCCATCAATATAAGAGACTTGAGGTAAACCTATTACTAATTAATGGGTGTTCAATTCCTTTAGGTAGTTATAACTGATATTACCAAATCTTTCATGCCAAATTTTGCTTTCAATATCTCCATGAACCACAAAATAGGAGGCCCCTTATGGACTTTTAAATCCTTTGAAGTGAAATAGGCAAGTGTTGTGATAAATATCTCCTTTGGATATAAGAGAGTGGGGGTCTTGAAAGTCTCTTATCTCAACTCCTGTTGAAGAGAAGAGAATAATTTTCCCATTTACAAAAGTACAAATATGATAGACAGAGAGGAGATTTGTTGCAATATTTGGAACATAGAGAACATTATTGACAGAGCCACCATCAATGGATATGTCACCCTTTCCTTTGACTGGGATAAAAAAAGAGTCACCAACTTCTATGCTACATGTTGAAATTGAGGATATAGAAGAGAATGACTCATCTAAAGTAGTCATGTGATGAGTTGCTCCAAAATATAGTACCCAGTAATTAGAGAAAGTATTGGTGGTCTTCCCTTGAACATTTAGGGATTTTCCTATCTGCTTTTTATTGTCTATATTTTGATCCTTCATAATTGCCTCTAGTTGTTGTAATATTTTCTAGCATTTTTTTAGTGGAGATGGATGCTACTAAGGCTTTAGAGGAAGAGGAAGAAATCTTATACTTTTCAAGTTTTGTTTCTTCTCTAGTTAGTCTCTCACAAAATTCTTCTAAGGAGGGTATTTTGAAACTTGCACCAAGAGCATATTTTGTAGCTAGAAAGGTGGTTGCCAATATTTGAAATACACCATTTCATTTAGAAAGAATTAGATAAATGTATTCTTCATATTTTTTATCCTTGCCACTATATTTAAATTGAGTAAGGACTTATTTAAATTTGGTGATAAAGTCAACAATATTGCTAAAGTCTTCAAGAGATAATGATGTTAATTATGCCTCTAATTGCATTGACCTTAATTGATATACTTTTCCAAATAGGTTCTTTAGTTTATCCCAACTTTCATAAGGATTTTTACAATCCGTAATGTGAAACATAAGCTTTCATTTATATTAGTGCTTATAATACCCATTGTTTCATACATTTTCTCTTTATGAATAAAAATTTCATATTCTTCTTCAAATTCAGGTTGCTTCTCTTCTAACAGGTGTGTGAGACTTTTTTGAGAAATGAGATTTAATATTTTGGGTTTCCATGTATGATAGTTATGAGGGGTGAGAGGATCAATTATATTCATTGTATTCATTTTGCCAAATAAATTTGAAGTGAACTAACAATCCCCCCCCCTTAACTTCAAATTAAAATAAGATTTTTAAAGGTTGAAACAAAATCCTGAGAGTAATACCAATCTACTCAATTTACCCGCCATGACGAGAGGGAAAATATATGTAAATGAGGAGGGTGATATTTCTTACTTAGGATAATGAAGCAAAAAATATTAGGCCAGGCATTTATACTTATTTTTCTTAGTACCCACCCTTATAATATGGAAACTATAAGTAATGAGAGGAATGGTACGTGGAAATTAGGCTTTTGATTGAAATTTTTATCTACAAAACCATATATTGATTTTCACAATAACCCACCCTTACGTGAGGGAAACTATAAGTTTTGAGAAGTGCAACACTTTGAATGTAGGTTTTAATGGAGGTTGTTAAAATATTTATTTCTTTTAATTTTAGAGAATAAATCTATGATTTTGGTCTCTGCTGAGCTCTAAGATCATTTCAAATGACCGTTGAGGGAGACAAACGAAATCGTCATGCTCCAAGATTTAGATTTATGCAATGTTGGCGAAGAGCTTGCCATGTATTATATTACAATCTATTTTAATTAATGAGTCAAGCATATGATAATAAATATGTGAGGAGATTAATTAAAAAAATTTTTGATCTGTTTCAGAACAAATATTTGGGAGACAAAAAAATTTGAATGATCTCCATGAAAACGAATGCCAAAAAATATTGTTGCTACCCAATGACACTCCGGATGGCAGGCCCACACTATGACACCTGATAGAGGGAGAAATTCGTGCACTTTCGCAACTAATGCAGGCAACCATTGACAAAACCAAAGGAAAGAAGACATATATATATGGCCTTTGAAAAAATGGCAAAAAATATTTCAAATTTTTTCCTATGAAGCAAATATCAACACTCTTTCTTTTAAAACATAAGGAGAATCTATTATGGTAAAATGAACTTGTGAAACAAAATTATATAGAACCATATATAGACTTTAAAAAATTTGTAGATAAAATGCGAGCAATCTATAATAGATATGAAAATAAAACTCCTTATTAAAAAAAAATATAAGAGATAAGAACCAAATTCATAAAATTCCTTCAGGAGAGAATGCTAAGCAAAATCTATCCTTATCTGGTACCATGTTAGAATTTTCCAAGAGTAGAACTATAAAGCATTACAAGATTTTAAGAAATAAAAATATAACTGATTGATTATTCCATGGATCAAATTTGTATAAATATTTAAGTTGATCATTGAGAGTCGTTAGATTACAACAACTCATCAAATCTGATGTAGACTATAACTGAGAGTTCACCTGACTCATGAAGGAGTGGAAACTCAAGTAAGTATATCCTAGTAGAACTTAAGAGAATAATTACTTATTATAACACAATTATATTTGGTACCAGGTACATAGAATGTATCACGAATATTTTTGACCTATCCTTCATTAGTTTGAATAGCTAGATGTCCTTTACCAATAGTATCAATATTTTTATCATTCCCAATATCATATTGATTTTTCATATTTCATTTATTTAAGTAAATAACTCTTTATTTATTATCATATGATTGGAACAACTAGAATCAAGAAACCACAAACCATTACCTAATTTTTTAGCAACATGAGTTCAGAGAAAAATAATTATTTTAGAATCTTCTCCATGAGTTGCTTGTAAAATTTTATGATTTATGTTGTAGCTTCGAACAATCTAATACTTTTGGTTTTTTTGTTTTTTAAATGCAAAGGATATAACACTCCCAACAATCTCCCACTGATTGAATACTTTGTAATGGCACCTATACAAATCACAAATTTAGCTACTTGGGGTAACTAAGTCCATAATCTCCATGCACCAAGAAATCTTCTCAATACTCATAGGCTTAACAAGCTTAGTTAATAAAAATGCAACAAAAATTATTCCATTGACATCTTTGACTTGTGACTAATGAGCTCCATCCAAATACATAAAATTTTTCAATGAATTCATATACTAGGTAAAAACTTATCACTCCAAGATCCATCTATGAATCCACAATCCCTGTGGTTTCACATGTTTCCAGATCATCAACCAAACTTCTCTATAAAACTTGAGCTATGCCATATAAGTACCTTGTTTCTATATGTGCTTATTGTGCTCTTGAAAATATTTCCCTAGGATCTAGCTCATAATCCAGTCTTTTGGTCTCACCTAGGCATGTAGTTCCTAAGCATCATAAACTATCCATATACAATATCCTTTCCTCCTATAGCACAACACACTATCACACAAGTACAAAATTTATCTAGGCTTACTACCCTCTTCACGTACACCTCTCATACATAAGAGCAACACAACTCAGACTCCTCACACATTAGAGAAACCACAATGCTAATCGTCTACTCTAGGAACTCCTAGTACCAATAGGCACATAGCATTCAAGTTAAAACTACAATATCCACTACCCCTCTAGCATAGCATACACGCCACAAAAGAGTGACATACATTACATGGTTCCCACACAGTCCCCTTCCTACCATTCAAGAACCTTAGGATTCACGACAACTAAGGTATCCCATAAATACAAAGCTATCCTTTTGTCCTCACACAACACAAGAACAAAGCACCAACCATGGTCAATGACCTTACAACACAACCCACCATCCTATAAAAGGAATAACATTCGTTCATCCTTGTTATCCTCATAGTTCCTCCAATACTATCTGAGCACCACCATACAAGATTCCAACAACACCTTATAAGTACAAGGTACACCAACCTTCATAATACCTCTAGCTTGGTACAAAGGCAAGCATCCTCCAATTAGCATAACATAAAAACAAGGCTCCAAAACCATATTGTTGCTCCTTTCAATACTTTCTCTAGAAGTACAAGAACAACAAGCATGTCATCCTTCCTTCACATTGAATTCACATGCATAAAACTCCCACTCAAAAAATAGGTTTATCATAGATCCATGATATCCTTGCTCTTCTTAGACCAAGTTAAACTCTAGAAACAAAGGTATCCCCCTAAAGCCAATAACCATGCTCTAATACTAGATGAAGAGATTGATAAACCTATTCTTGAGATATTAGTGCAAACATAATCATAAAATAGAAGGAAAAATAATATGCACACACAATGAACACAAATATTTATCCTAGAAACCCTTGATAAAAAAAACAACATAAAACTAGAGTCACTCCTCATGCTCTTCTTCTTGATTATTCATATGCATATTCTGGTAAATATCCTTATATATATTGATTCCTCACACCCAATAGAATCTAACTACGGACCATAAATAGATTAAATGATCCATTCAAGTGAGGATGGATGGATACGTTAACTAGTAAGGGATATAAAAAATATATATAATTATTAGAATATCTTTTATTAACTATAGACCATGCTTTTCTATATTTAGATACAACACACCCAACAAGATTGATGTCTTATCTATATTACCTCATCCATAACCTCTTCCAAATTTATATTTTACATGTCCATGTCCTCTTCCACCTCTTACATTTGAGGACTCCTTTCCCTCTTGGGGTAAATTGGTACTATTATCACCCTTTTGAACCCTTACAATTATTGAAAAAACTACCTACTCTGAATCTTCAATAGATTTTTCCAATTTACTCTCATGTGACATTAGTGAAACCATCAAATCATCCAATCTCAAAATGGATAAATCTCATTTTTTTTCAATTGCTATAACAATAAAATTTTATTTCATAGGTAAATATCTTAATACCTTCTCACAAATTACATGGTATTCAATATCTTTTTTATGGATGCAAAATTGGTTAACAGTTTTCCACACTTGAACATGAAAATAAATAATCTTCTCATTGTCTTTCATCTACAATATTTCAAATTCCCTAAAATTTTCTAAATCAAACCATCTTCACCTTGCTTGTGCCTTGATATGTTATCTGCACTATCTCATGCCTCCTTTGCACTTATAGCAGAAGCAATTTTTGGAAAAATATTCTCATCCAAAGGACTTTGAATCAAATACTAGGCTAATGCATTCTTATTTTTGTCTACTCTCATGCTAGTTTGTTAGCCATCCTGTAAAATATCCTAAACTTCTTTGTAAACCATCAAAGTATACATTTTTATTATCCAGTAATCATATCATTCCTTATTAAATGGAATAACTACATATGATTATTACTTGCTCTCATATCTTCCAAATTCCTTCAACCTTAGGCTTTGATACCAATTGTTAAAAAATAGATCCTGTAAAACAAAGTACCACAAAATAGAATCCAAAATAAAGTACCCTAAATAAGAGCATCAAATCTAAAAAAATATAACACAAAAAAATACAAGATAATTTATAAAAAAAATTATGCTCCAATTGCACTTTTTTAACTACCTACTTTGGGTCTTTGAATCCTATGCTATGGTGTTAATGGTTCTAATACATGTGTCAATCCACGTGATAGACTTTTGCCACCAATATGGCCTTATGCCTGTCTACTTCATCTTGGGTATTAAACTTGGTTTTATATACCTATTTTACTCCAATGGTCTTCTTCCCTACTGTAAGATCCATTAATTTCTAGGTATGATTCTTATCTATGGATTATATATCGTCATCCATATATTTCATCCATGTTCTATTCTTAATTGCATTTTCAAAATAAATTGGATCACACTAAAAAAATAAATTAAAATTAGAATATTCTGCTTCATCAATTTTATTCCTAGTTACCTTGTATATATCTTGCAAGATCCTTATCTTTGATGGTGTCTTCAAGTTGGAGATTCTACTTGTAAGTGGATGTGACCATGATGATGAGGTTGTGCTACTGTTGGCACCACTATTGCTACTTGAAGATACAATTTGATACACTCTATATCCTTCTAAGTACTTAGACTCAATGATTGTTGGCTCTTTCTAACAAGTCTTGGATTTTGAATTCCAATCTTCATATTCCATAAAATTCACATCTCAACTAATTATCAACTTCTTTGTTACATGGTTATACAACTTGTAAACCTTTGATTATTTACTATAGCCAATAAAGATGCATTTTTCATCCTTGTCATCCAGTTTCTTTCTCTTATCATATTGAATATGTGCATATGCTATGTAATCGAAAACTCTTAAATGAGCAAAACTTGGCTTCTAGTTGCTCCATGCCTCTCGAGGAATTTTATCCTTCACACTCTTCAAGCTTCTACCCAAAACTCATGTGGTAAACTCTTTACCTTTAGCATACTTCATGCCATCTCCATTATTATTTTGTTCTTCCTCTCTACAAAACCATCTATTATGGAATATATCTGGTAGTAAACTACCTTCAAATTCAATTTACCTTGCAGAAGTTATGGAATTCATAGGAGATGTATTCACCTCCTCCATCTATTTTGAGAGTCTTCACATAATATCTCCTCTATTTTTTAACCAAATCCTTGAACTACTTGAATTTACCTAAAGCT
Source organism: Wollemia nobilis (assembly GCA_028583015.1). NCBI lineage: Eukaryota > Viridiplantae > Streptophyta > Pinopsida > Araucariales > Araucariaceae > Wollemia > Wollemia nobilis. The sequence continues at coordinate 1,442,360 of JAQPPZ010000152.1, forward strand.
TATAACTTTTTCTTGATGGGATATACCCATGTCCTCTGATTGAAATTATCTATAAAAGTCAAAAAGTACTTGTTGTTGGAAAATATGCTAGTTTGCATAGGACCACAGATATCAGAATGCACTAGCTCTAATGGCTATGAAGCTCTCCAAGACTATCTTGAAGGGAATGCATCCCTATGTTGCATGTCGACTAGATAACCTTCACATACTTTATTGGTATATATTATAAGGGGTAAACCCTTCACATTTTTCTTATTATGCAGCAATTTTAGGCTATTGAAATTTAGGTGATCGTATATGAGATGCCACAACCATGTAACATCATTCACCACTACACTAAATTAAATTAGCAATTCATTTTGAATCCATAGAGTGAACATTTTGTTCTTTGTCATGGACACGGTTTCAACAATCCCATTCTCTTTATCTCTGATGATGTAGATTCTATTCTTAGAATGAACAATGTACCCCTTTTGCACAAGTTATCCAATGATTAGCAAGTTATGTTTCAGATCAAGCACATAATACATATTAGTGATCTACTATATTCCACCTTACCTAGTGTGGATTATTATTTTCTCTTTACCCATGATAGGTACTTTGTTGTTGTTCTCCATATTCACCTCAAACTTGATTATTTCATCCAACTATGAGAACATCTATCTATTTCTAAACATGTGGTTGTTGTACCCACTATCAATATACCAGGTATTCTTCTAGCTCTACTCCTTAGTACAACAAGTTAACAACAAATTTCCACAAGCATCTCTACACTATATTTTTATTTTCATTTGTATAGTGGGTTTGCAGTCTTGTTGTTTATTATCCTTGGCCATGTTATTTTTACACTCATAGCTATAATGACAAAATTTATTGCAGTAATAACATTAGATATTTGATTTATCATACCTCTAACTTGATCCTCCTTGCTGATTTCTGCCATTGCCTCTTCCTCTTGCTTGATCGAAGTTGCAACTAGTTTCTCATTCACTAGAGTTTTATCTTCCTCCTCGCTTATGACCTCTTCCACACTTGCCTCAATTTCTTTGACCTATTCCTCAAGAAATTTTGTCACCTTGGTAGGATTCTTGTCTTCTGCTATTATCTCATAATGAGAAATGCATCTTAAATGCTTGCTCTAATAAGGATTGAGATGATCGACTCAACATTTGCTCATGTGTTTGTAGAGAACCCATGATCTCATCTATAGAAAGGATTTTTAAATCTCTCGATTATTCAATGGTAATAACCACTAAGTCAAACCTTATTGGTAGGCTCCTTAGTATCTTCTCTATAATTCTCTAGTTCTCCATATTCTTGTCATTCAATATTCTCTAACGAAACCCATTGTTCGAGTAAAGAAGTTTCTCATGGACTCTGAATCACTCGTCAACAAGTTCTAAAACTCTCTTCTCAAAATCTACAAATTCATCTACTTCACCTTGTTGGTATCTTGGAAGGAGCTGACTAGAATTTCCCATACCTCATTTGATTTGGTTTCTACTATAATTCTTGGAAAAATTGTTTCCTCGACTACCTACATTATGTAAATACCTTTTGGTCCTTCTTTTGATTCTCCTTCAACAAGTCTAACTCCACTTGGAAGAGAGTGCTCAATGTTGTTGCATCTTCTGGTTCTGCCTAACCATTCTCCACCATGTCCTATAAATCTTGAGACCCGAAAAAAATCTTCATCTAGATACTCCAATAATTATAGTTCTTGCCATTGAAGTATGGAATCTGCAACTGTAATGAGTAACCACTAGAATACATCGCTTATTATCTTCCATGAGTTTGGTGCTTGCTCTGATATCAATTTGAGAGTTTTGATTACATTTTTTTCATGTGCTTTATAAAACTAGAATAACCATGGGCTACATCAACTTATGAAGAATGCTCCACATTATGAAATCCAAAGGCTTTGAAGTCTATAGTCTACAACAATCTACCAACTACAACTTGGAAAAATTAACAGATAGGAACAACGATGGGATAGAGTAGGTTTTGTATGTCACTATGAAATAGATAAAAGATGCAACAGGTAGGAGAATGATGTTCTATATCGCTGACTTTAACTTGCTTGCATGTATTCCAATGCTTTACAGGAGAAAATTGGAGTATGAACCCACAAAATAATAAGACTAGCAGATGGGAGCAAAAGGAGATACACCATGGACTTAAATAGGATCTGAATCTATGAATTTGAACAAAGGTAATGTTATATAGCATGATAAACAACAAACTAAATCATACGGGCTATGACAAGGTTAAAATGTAAATATATTATGTACTACTACTTCTAATTTTGGGTATACACATCAATGCTATTTGTCGAGCAGGCTAGAACATGCTTGTTCTACACTGCTAAATATTACAAAGCTTGTTGAGTGGAATGGAGCATGTTCTCAACCGTAATATTTTACAAAGTATATCCATCGGGATGGAATGCGAACAAGAAATAAATACAAAATAAACTATAATCTAACTTTGCTATTTTGGTTAATCAAAAATGCAAAATATTTGCTCAATGAAAAAAATACATGAAGGTATTATTAATTATTAATAGCGGAAATACATCTACATATATTTGCAACTAAACCAATTTATAGGTTATATCCTCATGGTACTTTATGAAAACTATGACTTCAACTCCTGGATTATCTTCATCCTTCTTCTGCGCTACTCTACTTCTCCTTATGTTTCTCCATACTATGTTGTTGCGTTCTTCTATATTGCTCTTATTTTTAGCTATATTCAAGATACCAACTACTCACATATTTATAGCTAGGATAGAGGGAAAGGTATACCGACCTTTTGACATGCATTTAATTCAAAACTAGGGATTTTATACAATCATAAAATAAATAACAATTGCAACTACCGGTAATAACTACGTCCACTTTAAAATATGGTGATCAAATTTTGAAGATAAGATCTGTCAGAGATCTATCAAGTGTAAAATCTAGTTTAATTTTAAACAAAGTATGTGTATACACATGGAGTTAACTTAACGAGAAATTAAGGTAGAAATTACTTGTTATTATAGCATACAACAACCATAGCTAGGTTGAATATTAGCCAAGGCATAAATAAGACTAGAGGTAATATTATCAAAGCCATAGATATTCAATTATGGCAAAATAACAACAGGTTCAGAGTGCATCAATGCTCCTAATACTTACCACAAATGCATAGATATTGTTAAAGTATCAGGAGAAAGAAGAAATAAAAGTGATTGTGAGCTAGAAGAGAGTGCAATCCAAGAGTGTGTGAGCCAGTAGGGAGTATAAGCCAGGAGTGAGCCCTAATAGCTAATTTGGAAGGAAAATCATATTTTAAATCCCTTAAGGAAAGCTATAATGATCTAGATAGAAATTGGTATGCCTTAGCTAGAAGTATGAAGGCTCAAGTTGGTGATAAGAGAAATATGAAACTCATAGAAAGTTTGATCTAGGTAGAAAATGTTACACCGGTAGTGAATACCAAGGATAAGAATATTGAGGGTGATATAATGGTTCTTAAAATTAGGGCTAATATGTAAGTATTAGATCCCCCTAAGGATTTTGGAGATTAAAAATTGGATTAAGTGAAAGTGGGGATTCAATTCAAATTACTGTATGGCTTTTCTTCCTAAATGATTTTTCCTCATCATATTTTCTAATTTATAAATCAAGGATAAAATATTGGGTGGTGGCCCATGGATTACAAAGATAGATACTCTTTATATAAGACCATGGAATAATTTTTTGTTGAAATATAAACTATTAAGAAGCCTCCAGTGTGGGTTAGGCTTTTTGTACTTCCATATCATCTTATCAATAAGCATATTTTAAATAATATTGGGATACCCTAATGGAATTCATCAATGAAGGCCTAAGTATTATGGAGTGAAAGCATGCTATATATTTGAATATGTGTTGCTATGCATATTTTAAAACCTTTTCAACAATTTAATAAAATTAAATCTAAACAAGAGAATGGGATCAACAAGTGGATTGTGAAAATATCACATTTGAATGTCATAATTGTTATGAGACTATACACATGCCAAGATTTTGTAAAGTGAAAACTATGAAGAAATAGATAAAATAATTTGGTCATGTAATAAACTTCAAGATAAAGTAGTGAATTCATACAATAATAGAAGCTTAGATTATACCAAGGATATTCTACTCTAAAAGTAGTGGTAAATAAATCTAATGTACAACATCATATGGTAGATGTCACCACAACTCACTAGGATCAATTGTTAGAAGAAACATAGAAGGATAGTAGGGATGAGAAAGTACAATATGTAAGTTCAAGTTTAGAAGGAATTAAAGGTGCAAAGGAAGGTATGGAGGAAAATACTAAAGCAAATATGAAAAAATAAGTCACATTTATCCTAGGCAAGTCATCTTTATTTTCCTCAAGTATTATAAAATCCTCTACTAGTAATAAAATTGAAAGTGATGTAGAGGTTATATCTTGCACTATAGGGTTTCAAGAGTAGCATTATAAATTAATGAGGATGGAGGAAATTAGTAAAACTTTAGTGTATTAGGGAAAAAATAAGAAGGTAATTGCTATGGAAGAGTGTCCTTGCACCTTTGGGTTTCTAGGACAACATATAAAAGAATGTGGTTTTGATGTTATTCCTTGTACTTGAAATTATTTAGAGCAATACATACCTATAGGTGATAAGTTTTACTATTAGCATTGTGAGAATATTGAAGATATTCATGAATATGAAAATATTGGTGGAAAAAAAAAAAGAAGAATATCCAAAAAGAAAACACAAAGTGTAAAGTAAACCTAGAGGAATATTGATATAGTAAAAAAAATAAAATATCACAAGTGTTAACAAGTGTAGCTAAACCCATAAAAATAAATAAAAATTAACAATGAAAATAACATTTTTGAATATTAGGGGCATGAATAATAACCCTAAAACATATTGTTATATAGAGAAGATATTTATAGATATGGAAATTAGACAACACATACTTTATATATTCATAGTGTTGAATTTCATCTTAACAAAATTTAAATTTTGGAAGGCATTTAAATGAGTGAGATTTATCTCATAATAAAGATGCTATAAAGGAGTAGATAGTGGAAACTTAGCAATTTGAGAAATATGGTGAATACCTTTCATCGAAAATAAAGATGGATATGGTTTAATTAACTTGATAGAAATGTAACGAGATCACTATAATATTTTGTTCCACACAAATCTTATTAAAAATAAATAAACATGAGAATTATTTAATCCTTTCTATAAATATTTTGTTCCATTTTTGTTATCTAAAATTTTTTTAAGATATGTCAAAAGGCATCATCTACTTTCAATTAAAATTACTATGAGAAAATATTTTATTTTCATGTTATGGAATTTTTTTGTATCACATGTTTATTGAATTTTTTTCTAGTGTTCCATTTACATTTAGGAACATTATGCTTTTAGGCTTTACTTCGAATGTTTGTATAACATGTAGCACCCATTAATTTAACTAGTCATTGTTTTGTTTCTATGTTTCAGAGTTTGCATACTTGAAATGGAATAAATATTTAAATAATATCTTAATGGGAATGGTTTGCATAATGTCATTTATATTTTGTGATACTACCTATATTAGGTGTAGTTTTGTTATGATTGAAGCCAATACAAAGTAATGAATTATGTTTATTTACAAGTAAAAAGTAAAAAATTGAAATAGTAGTATCCCCATATGAAAAACAATATCATACTTTTAGACATTCTAATAATATTTTGATGGCTTAATTTTAATAAATTTGTTTCACTCAATGTAAAGAACTAATATGATATGCTTTGCAATAATTTGTATTATATATCAAAATTCAACTATAATACCATGTATTGTATTATTGGAAGAAAATGTAGTTAATATTTTACCTATTAAATCACAAAACTATAGAAAAAACATCTTTGTATATCAAATATTAAAAATAATAATAATTACAAAGAGAGGTGAATTCTTTATTTTAAAAAATATAATTTATATCTAATATACTCTCATATACTATGATATGCTAAATATAAGTCATACTATCAAAAATAATTATCTCAACTTACAATGTTATGAGTTAAATATAAATTAGCATTTTATTAAAAAAATAGGAAATATAAAATTATATATATTAATTATAATTATGGAAAAACTTGATTGCATCCTTTAATAAACTTATTTCATAGTTTTATGAAGTAAATTAGTTAATATTCTTCATTTATTTATCACTATTTCTTAGTAAAATTAAATCAATTATCCACTATGAATGATTTTTGTAAATCAATATTAATTTTTACATATAGAAAATTTAAAGCATTTAAATAAAAATAAAATTTTATTTCCTTTGGAACTAGGAGGTGTGTGTTACAGCTCTACTGAGCTTTGATTACAATTGACAAAAAAAATGTGTGCATGAGCTTTGATGTGAAGATCTGCCCAACATGCGTGTGCTACAGCTATGCCAAGTATGTGTGAATCATTTCGATAGCTCTTATCACGAAGATGTAGACCTCAGTTTATTTGGGTTTATATTTTACGTAGACTACTGTTATTCCAAATTCATTCATTTGGGATGGGATTTCATATGGCCGCTAGTGTGAGGGTCTTGATTGAACAAAATTAGGGTTTGTTTGCTTGGATGAAAGTAGGTTTTTTTTTATTCTAGGATGGAGGGTTTCAACAAAGATGCATGCATAATCCAAAAATGAATTTTAAAGAAGCAATCCATGGAGGACCATCTCTAACAGGAGTGGAACACAATTAGTGATTGCCAAGGAAACCATTAAGGATGCCAAAGGTTGATTCAAGGAAAATAGAGATGTGTTGCATGAAAGCAACTAATGGATCCCCAATAGTGAAGTTGTAAATAACAAATGTCCATGAAGGAATAAATGTGATTGAGAGGAAAATCCTAATTTATTGATTCATGGGATTCTAACCGACTCTTGCTACCTTCAAGCAATGGGCTGTGAGAAACTAGAGCACTAAAGGTAAGTTCCATATTTTTACTTACCCTAATGGCTAATTTCTTATTTTTTTATAATGAAGAAGATAGGGAAAACATTTTTCAAGGGGGGCCATGGTTTTTTGGTAGAGCAGGGTTCTTCATGAAGCCCTGGCATACCAAGTTCAAAGCTGAGGAAGAGATGCAATCAACTGCCCCTATTTGGGTCTATTTATTTGGTCTTCCAATAGAATACTGACATCCAAATATATTCACAACAATTTGAAATTCTTTAGGAGTTTACATGATGACTTATGATAGCACCCAACACTTAGAGCATATGATTTATAAAAGGATTTATGTTTTAATTTATTTTGACAAACCATTTCCAGAGAATATTACTTTAGAATATGGGGAAGAAATATGGAAGCAAGTAGTAGATTATGAAAATACTCCATTTAGATGCAGAATTTATCATGAATATGGTCATCTAGTCAAGGATTTCCCATATAAGGTCCCTAATAAAGAGAAATATGATGGGGAATTGGTAGGGTTTCAAACCCCTAAAAAAATACAAAGAAAAAATAACAATAAAAGTGAAAATAGTAATTTTACCTAACACCTTTGAAACTCTCTCCACGGATAAGCAAGCAGATGATGAGGATAGTCAAATGGAAATAGTTATTATGGAGACATAGTTTTATTAATAGAAGGAACAGGAAGGATTCCATGATGAGAAATCATTAAAAGAGCTTTCCTTGATATTGAGAAAAAATAGTAAATGAAAAAAATGTACAATGTAGAAAATCAACCCAAGTGTAAAACAAAAGGGCATACTCAAACTACAAAAAAAACTAATCCTCAAAATACCATACAAATTCCAATAGTAGTGTTGTGGTACCAAGTAACCAGCCTATAATCCCAAATGGAATGAAGCAAGATACAAATAAAAGGATAAGGAAGCCATAATCCTAAGGTTTATAGTCAATATCTTTATGGCAATGTTGGAAGCTTTGGCTACTTTTTGTAAGCAATTTCTGATATTTTTGGTAATTTGTTAAGCTTTGGTCTTTTTTTAGTGTTTTCATTTTTTGTTTATTTTTTCTATAGCTCCTTTGTGCTTAGTTTTTGTTGTATTTGTTTTTCCTAATTTTTTTTGTGGTGTATTTGATTCATTTTGTTGTTTCTATTTTGGATTGGTTTTGTTATGTTGTTTTGGGGGTTTTTCTGTGTGTTTTGTGTTCTGTGGTTTTTTGGTTTGAGGTGTATTTATTTATTTTTGTAGTTTTTTTTATGTTGTGTTTGTGGTTTTTTACGTGTGTTTCGTGTTTTGGTGTTGTTTATTTTTGTCATTTTTATAATTTATTTATTTTTATTTTTATTTTTTGTGTGTTTTATTTTATTGTGTTTTGATATGTTGTTTGTGTGTTTGTTTTGTATGGTTCATGTTTTTTATTTTTCTTTTCTGTAGTTTTTTATCGTGCTTTTTCTTATCGACACACTCAAGGAGTATGTTGTATTTTTTTAGCTTTTTATGTGTTTGTGTTTGTGTGTTCTTGTTTTTTGTTCTTTTAGGTATACTCCTTGTGTGTGTTAAAGGTGGTAGGCCAGGTGCGAGCCCTAGGTATTTTTGGCAAAATAGATACCCCTACCTCCATGGGTTTTACTCGAAATTGGCATCCCTTTTGGTATGATTTCCAAAAACAAAAAAACTTATTTCCTTTCTTTCTCACTAATATTCATCACCATATTTTTGCTTTGTCAAGGCAATATTAGATCACATGATACATGGTAGTGTCACCCTCACTATAGGAATTTTATTGCCATGAATGTTTTTTATTTTATGTCTTAAAATACAATTAAGGGATCACATTTCTCTATCATGGCAAGTGTGATAAAGTATATCTACTTTACTTTCATGTGTTTCCTCTCCTTTTGCAATAGTCATGGTTTTATCTAGAACATGCACATAAGCAATGGATCCAAAAATCCTCAAATGGCCTACACTAGGCTTCCATCCTACTTAAAATTTTTCATGTGTGCATATCAATACTACATGAGTTGGGATTCGATCCAAAATATATATTGTTTTGGTAACTACTTCTTACCAAAATTCATTTTTCATATGCTTGGCTTGCAACATAGACCTTACAATTTTTATTATAGTGCAATTCTTTAGTTCAACCACACTATTTTGTTGTGGTGTGAAAATAATTATTAATTTTCTTTTAATTCCTTTTTCTTCACAATATACCATAAACTCTTTTGATACAATGTTCACCTCCTCTATCAATCCTTAAACAATAATCACTTTATTTTACAATAATTGCTTTAAACTTTAGAAAACATCTAGATGCCTCATTCTTATGCATCAAAAAGAATACCTAAATCTTTATACTATAATCATCTATGAATGTGAGAACTGCCATATAATTATTACTTGCTCCCATCTCCTCCAACCTCCTTCAAACTGAAGTTCTTGTACCAATTGTTGAAAAATAAAGCCTATAAAACAAAATACTACAAAACAGAACCCAAAACAACGTACCCTAAAGAAAAGCACCAAACCCAAAAACAGAGCACAAACAAATATGGTACGACTTACAAAGAAAATTTATACTCCAATTGCACTTTGTCAACTGCCTACTTTGGGTCTTTGAATCCTATTCAATGGTGTTAATGGTTCGAATACTGATGTCAATCCGCGTGATACACCGTTTCGCCAACTCATTTTATTTCATATAATAAGCACATGTTGACCTGAAACTGAATTGTAAATGTGAACAGTTTAGTCCGTGACTACTGCCTTGTTGCCAGATCTTGTTTGCTTGTTTAGAGTTTTGTACAAAGCAAATTCTGTGCCTTGTTTCTGCACTACGAAAGCATGGAGGATCGTGACGGACGTGACTGGTTACCACATTAGCTGTCTTAGATTTGTCGTGTAGCAATATACGGATTTTTATTATTATTTTCCATTCCAATTGTTCCAGAGCCGTGGAATTCAGATAAATTTTACCAGCAATATAGGTTCTTTAGCTTCTTCTAGAGGAATCGAGTAAAAGGTCGAAAACCTCGAGAGGAAATAAACAAATTAGTAGTTCGCTCATAGTTTGTAACGAAAGTTCCGCAGAGTCTGGAAATGCAGCATATCTCTTTCATTTACTTCTAAGTAATTGAAGACCTCCGAAAGTCTTCAAATAATGTAAGCTGGAAACAGAATTTTCGGGATACTGTCTGTGGCTGGTATTTTGGTTCTGCCCTTGTGACGATCACGAGTGCAAAAAACATTGGTGAACCACACAACTCGGTTGAAAAAGCCTCCACTAAGTTGATTTATAAATTTAAGAAATTGAATGTGCCCTTTTATATTTGTACACTTTCTCATTCTAAGCAATATTTTAAAAAATATGAACATAATACGATCCCGTGAGAAATAAATTTATTATGAAAACGTCCAAATGTGTCAAAGGTGGTAGGCCACGCGAGCCCTAAGAATTTTTGGCAGAAGAGATACCCCTACCTTCTTGGTTCTTACCCAAAAGTGGCATCTCTTATGGGATGTTTTCCACAAACAAAAAAAATTATTTCCTTTCTTTCTCACTAATATTCATCACCATATTTTTGCTTTGTCAACCCAATATTAGATCATATGATATATGATACATGGTATTGTCAGCCTCACTATAGGAATTTTATTGCTATGAAGTTTTTTTATTTTATATGTCCTAAAATAAAATTAAGGCATCACATTTCTCTATCATGGCAAGTGTGATAAAGTGTATTTGCTTTACTTTCATGTGTTCCATCTCCTTTTGCAATAGTCATGGATTTATCTAGAACATGAACATAAGTAATGGATCCAAAAATCCTCAAATGGCCTACACTAGGCTTCCATCCTAACAAAACTTTTTCAGGTGTGCAATTCAATACTACATGAGTTGGGCTTCGACCGAAAATATATCTTTGATCCAAAATATTTATTGTTGTCGTAACTACTTCTTCCTAAAATTAATTTTTCATATGCTTGGCTTGCAACATAGACCTTACCATTTTTACTATAGTGCAATTGTTTAGTTTAACCACACGATTTTGTTGTGGTGTGAAAATAATTATTAATTTTATTTTAATTTCTTTTCTTCACAATTTACCATAAACTCTTTTGAGGTAAATTAACCTACTCTATCAGTCCTTAACATTTTGATACAATGTTCACTTTATTTTACAAAAAATGCTTTAAACTTTATAAAACGTCTAAATGCCTCACTCTTATTCTTAAAAAAGAATACCTAAATCTTTAAGCTATAATCATCTTTGAATGTGATAAAATGAAAATTATTATAAGTCTTGGTGTTTGCATGGAATGACATATATTTGCATGAGCTAACTACAATTATTTTGAGGTTCTCCATTACCTTTTCATTGGAAATTGTTTTCTTATGTTGTTTTTTGAGTGCACTTGCTGAGCATATTTTATCTTTTACTAAAATATTTGGTAGTCCATGTACCATATGTTTCACCTGAAAAAGCTTCAATCCTTTGAAATTAAAATGACCATAGTGATTATTCCACAACCGATTAATATCATCAATTAAAACCTTAAACATATTGATACTTGCATGCTGCAATTTTAATGGAAATATTCTACTGCTAGTCATGGGTATTTCATACACTAATATTCCATTTTTGTCAATGATTTTTCAAGTATTGTCTTTAAATAATACTTCATAATTTGTGTCTAATAGTTACCCTACACTTAGAAAATTAAGTTTGAGACTAGGTACATGGAATGTATCATAAATATGTTTTGCCTCTCCATGATTAGTTTGAATAGCTAGAGTTCCTTGACCAATAGTATCAATATTTTTATCATTCTCCAATGTCACATTGCTTTTTCCTATTTCATTTATTTAAGCAAAAAACTCTTTATTGCTTGTAATATGATTAGAACATCTATATTCAAGAAACCACAAATCATTACCTAATTTTTAGCAACATGAGTTGAGAGAAAAATAATTGTTTTAGAATCTTCTCCATCATTACTTGTAAATTTTGTTGATTTATGTTGCAATTTCAATTAATCTTTCACGAAATACCTATATATTTTAAAATTTGATACTCTTGGATTTTGTGCTTTTTGTATTCAAAGTATACAACACACCCAACAATCTCCCACTTGTTGACTAATTTTCAGTGGAGCCTATACAAATCATGAATTTAGCTCCTTGTGATAACTAAGTCCATTATCTCCATGTACCAAGAAAAATTCTCAGTATTCATGGGCTTAACAATATTAGTTAATGAAATTGCAACAAAAATAACTCCATTGACATATTTGACTTGTGACTACTAATCTCTATCCAAGCCCATGATTGTTGTCATCCACTCCGTATACTAGGTCAAAAAATTATCTCTCCAAGTTTCTTCTAAGAATCTATACTCCCTATGGTTTCACATGTTGCTAGATCGTCAACCAACCTTCTCTACCAAACATAAGTCATACCATCCAAGTCCCTTGTTTCTATATGTGCTTATTATTCTCTTAATAATCCTTCCCCAAGACTTAACTCATAACCTACTATTTTTGTCTCAACTAGGCATGTAGACCTTAAGGCCATTAAACTATCCATACACAATATTCTTTGCTCCTCTAGTACAACTCCCTATCACACAAGAACAAATAACCTCTACATAGGTTTACTAACCTCTTCATGTACACCTCTTGTACATAAATAGCAACACAACTCGAACTCCTCATACACTAGATAAGCCATAATTCTAATTGTCTACTCTAGGAACTCCTAGTACCAATAGACACATATCATTCAAGTTCAATCCATAATGTCCACTACCTCTCTAGAATAGAATACACACTACACAAGAGCAACACACATTATCATAGTGCCCACATAGTCCCCTTCTTGCCATCCAAGCAGCTTAGAACTCACGACACCTAAATTGTCCCACAAATCCAAAGCAAGCCTTTTTTCCTAAAATAACACAAAAACAAAGCACCAACCATGCTCACTGCCCCCTACAACACAACCAACCATTGCATAAGACAAAGAACATTTATTCAAGTTTGTTGCCCTCATAATTCCTCCAACACTATTCAAGCTTGTTGCCCTCATAATTCCTCCAACACTATTCAAGCACCACCATGCCACATTCAACAATACCTTACAAGAACAAGGTACACCAACCCTCACAATATCTCTAGCTCAATACACACAAGTATCCTACACTTAGCATAACATGAGAACAAGGTAGAAAAAATATGTTTTTGCTCCTTTTAGCACTTTCTCTTGAAGTACAAGAACAACAAGCATGCCATCCTTCCTTCACATTGAATTCATATATAAAAAATTCCCACTCAAAACTAGGTTTATCATAGACCTAAGATAACCTTGCTCTTATTATATCAAGTTGAACTCTAGCAACAAAGGTGTCCCCCTAAATCCAATAACCACACTCTGATAATAGATGAAAAAATTGACAAACATATTCTTGAGATATTAGAGAAAACATAATAATAACTAGAAAGAAAAATAATATGCACATATAATGAACACAAATATTCATCCTAGAAACCTTTTTTAAAAAACCAACATAAAATTTGAGCCACTCCTCTTGCTATTTTTTATTATTATTCATATGCATATTCTGGTGCATATCCTTATACATATTTTGGTGCCTCACACCCAATCTAATCCAACTATGAATAATGCATAGATTGGATGATCCACCTAAGTGAGAATGGATGGATAAAATAACTACTAAGGGATACATAAATATATATAACAATTAGAATAAATTTTCTTAACTACATATCATTATTTTCTATCTTTAAATATATCTTTCTACCTTTTCGATTTTTTATTTCTTGGATTTTTTCTTTTTACATGCAAAGGATACAACACACCCAACAAGATTGATGTCTTATCTATATTACCTCATCTAAAACCTCTACTAAATGAGCATCTTCCATGTCCATGTCCTCTTCCACCTCTTCCATTTGAGGACTCCTTTTCCTCATAGGATAATTGGGACTATTGTTGTCATTTTGAACCCTTACATTTACTGAAAAAGCAACCTACTCTAAATCTTCAATAGATTTTTCGAATTTACTCTCGTGATATTAATGAACCCATCAAATCATCCAATTTTGAAATGGATAAATCTCTACTTTTTTCAATTGTAATAACATTAAAATTTCATTTCATAGGTAAAGATCTTAATACTTTCTCACTCACAAATCTCTTGGTCTTCAATATCTTCTCCATGGATGCAATGTTGTTTAACATTTTTCTATACTTGAACACGAAAATAAGCAATTTTCTCATTGTCTTTCATCTACAATGTTTCAAATTCCATCAATTTTTCCAAATCGAATCAACTTCACCTTGCTTGTGCCTTGATATAATATCTAAAACTGGTATCATGCCTTCCTTGCACTTATAGTGGAAGCAATTCTTGAAAAAATATTCTCATAACACTTTGTATCAAATACCTGGTTAATTTATCCTTCTTCTTTTCTTTCCTCATGTTAATTTGTTTTTGTTCCATCAATACAATCCAATCTTGTGGCTCCACATAGCCATCATGTACAATATCCCAAGTTTCTCAGTAAATTATCAAAGTCTGTAGTGTTATTGCATAGGAATCATATATGTTCTCGTTAAATGAAAGAACTGTCATATGATTATTACTTACTCCCATCTCTTCTAACCTCCTTGCTGTTGTACTAATTATTGAAAAATAAAACTTGTAAAACAAAATACCACAAAACAAAACCCAAAACAAAGTATCCTAAAGAAGAGCACCAAACCCCAAAAAGAGAGCACAAAAAAATTTGCTACGATTTACAAAGAAAATTTATACTCCAATTGCACTCTGTCAACTACCTACTTTGGGTCTTTGAATCCTATGCTATGGTGTTAATTGTTCGAATACTGGTGTCCTGTGATACACCGTCTGGCAAACTCATTTTATTTCATATTATAAGCACATGTTGACCTGAAACTGAATTGTGAATGTGAACAGTTTAGTCCGTGACTACTGCCTCCTTGGCAGATCTTGTTTGCTTGTTTAGAGTTTTGTACAAAGCAAATTCTGTGCCTTGTTTCTGCACTACGAAAACGTGGAGGATCGTGACGGACGTGATACTTTTCAAATACTGGTTGCTACATTAGCTGTCTTAGATTTGTCGTGTAGGAATATACGATTTTTTATTATTATTTTCCATTCCAATGATTCCAGAGCCGTGGAATTCAGATAATTTTACCAGCAATATCGGCTCTTTAGCTTCTTCTAGAGGAATCGAGTAAAAGGTCGAACACCTCGAGAGGAAATAAACAAATGAGTAGTTCGCTCATAGTTTGTAACGACAGTTCCGCAGAGTCTGGAAATGGAGCATATGTCTTTCATTTACTTCTAAGTAATTGAAAACTTCCGAAAGTCTTCAAATAATGTAAGCTGTAAACAGAATTTTCGGGATACTGTCTGTGGCTGGTGTTTTGGTTCTGCCCTTGTGACGATTACGAGTGCAAAAAATATTGGTGAACCACACAACAAGTTTAAAAAGCTTCCACCAAGTCGATTTATAAATTTAAGAAATTGAATGTGCCCTTTCAGATGTAGTTGTACACTTTGAATGTGCCCTTTCGGATATATATTTGTACACTTTCTCATTCTAAGCAATATTTAAAAAAATATGAACATAATACGATCCCGTCAGAAATGAATTTATTATGAAAACGTCTAAAGCGGCAACAGCAAGAATTTGGACGAATAATCCTTTCAAAGGAAAAATTTATTTCAGTTCGGAATACAATAATTTCATATTTACATGTATGAGTTATTTTGTGATGTAGACAATGTTTTGGTTTATGATGCTAGTTTATATTCCACCTAAAAGTTATTTTAATATGCGAGTAACACAATGAACTTTTTAATTTGCATGATTTTTTTGGTTAAAAATGTTTACATACAAGAAGTTAAATTAAAGGATATTAGAAATTTAAAATTGAATTAAGTGAAAGTGGAGATTTCTTCCTAAAGAATTTTTCTTTATCATATTTTCTAATTCATAAATCAAGGATAAAATAATGGGTGGTGGCCCATGGATAAACTATTAAGAAACTTGTGATGTGGTTTAAGAATTTTGTACTTTCATATCATCTTATCAATAAGCATGTTTTAAAAAATATTGAAATACCCTAGTGGAAATTATCAATGAAGGACTAACTATTACAGAGTGAAAGCATGCTATATTTTTTAATACGTGTTGCTATGCATATTTCAAAACCTTTGCAACAATTTAATAAATTTAAATTTAAATCAATAGAATGGGATCAACAAGTGGATTATAAAAATATCACATTTCAACGTCATAATTGTTATGACATTAAACACGTGCTAAGAGTTTGAAAAGTAAAAACTATGAAAAAATAGATAAAGTAATTTGGTCATGCGATAAACTTAAAGATAAAGTAGTGAAATCATACAATAATAGAAGCTTAGATTAGATCAAGGATTTTCCACTCTAAAATTAGTGGAAAAGAAATCCAATGTACAACATCATATGGTAGAGGTCACCCATCTCACTTGGTTCAATTCCTAGAAGAAACAAAGAAGGATAATAGGGATGAGAAAGTACAATATTTAAGTTTAATTTTAGAAGGATTTAAAGGTGTAAAGTAGGTATGGAGGAAAATACTAAAGCAAAGATGAAAAAAAAGGTCACCTTTATTCTAGGTAAGTCATATTTATTTTTCTTTAGTATAAAATCTTCTCCTGGTAATAAAAATGAAAGTGGTGTAGGGGTTGTCCCTTGTACTATAGAGTTTCAAGAGTAGCAAAATAAATAAATGAATATGGAGAAAATTAGTAACATTTTAGGGTGTTATGTAAAAATAAGAGGGTAATTGCTATGGAAGAGTGTCCTTGCACTTTTGGGTTTCTAGGGAAACTTAGAGAAGAATGTACATTTGAGATTATTCCTTTGCACTTGAAATTATTTAGAGCAAGATAAACCTAAAGGTGATAAGTCTTACTATGAGTATTCGTAGAATATTGAAGATATTTATGAAGATGAAAGTATTGGTGGAAATTAAAAAAGCGAGGAATACCCAAGAAGCAAACACAAAGAGATAAATAAACATAGAGGAATATTGTTATGGGAAAATAAAATAAAATATCCCAAGTGTTAACAAGAAGTGTAGCTAAACCCACAAACAAAAACAAAAACAAAAACAATGAAAAGAATATATTTGAATATTAGGGGCATGAGTAAGAACCCTAAAACATGTTGTTATAGACAAGATATTTATAGATATAGAAACTAGACAATAAATACTCTATCTATTCACAGTGTTTAATTTCATCGTAACGAAATTTAAATTTTTGAAGGTATCTAAATGAGTGAGATATTATCTCATAATAAGGATGCTATAAAGGATTAGATAGTGGAAACTTAGCAATTTCATAAATATGGTGAATACCTTTGAAAAAAAGGAAAGTTGGATATGGTTTAATTAACTTGATAGAAATGTAATGAGAGCACCGTAATATTTTATTTCTATAATAGTACTGACCCCCAATAGACATATCTTATTATAAATAAATAAACATGAGAAGTATTTAATATTTTTTATAAATAGTTTATTCTATTTTTGTTATCAACATAATTTTTAAGATATATCAAATTGTATCATCTACTCTCAATTAAAAGTACAATGAGAAAATGTTTTCTTTTCATATTATGAATTTTTTTTGCATGACATGTTTTTTGAATTTTATGCTAGTGATCCTTTTTTTTTTTGTATTCATTTAAAGAGATGGTTTTGGAAGGGTCCCCACAACCTTATACATGCAACCAAACTCTCAACCATAATAACAATCTCTAAAATATTATACCTATTAGGAATAATTGAGAGAGTTTAATTCCTAATAACCATAATGATTTCTGATATAACTTAGAAAAGTACAATGCTTTGAAGGTAAAACAAACTCTAAAAAACTTTGATCAAAGGGCAAAGCAAGATCAAACATGCCTTCCAATGAAATCCAAAGGGATGTCTAACTCCTCCTTACAAAAACAAAGCATCATGAGCCTCTTTCATAGCAAGGGAGACTACATCATTCGAGACATCATTTTTCCACACCAAAAAAGTAGCATAGTGGACACCACGGTTGGCCAGCATATCGGCTAGTGCATTTCCCTCATGGAATACATGGCGAATGTTCACTTGTTCAAAAGCATACAATAATCTCCTAGATTCAACAATAATATTGAGAACGTTCCAACTAGGTGTACACTCCCCTTTGAGAATATTGATTATGTTCAAAGAGCCACCTTCGATTTCCAATTTCCATATTCTTACAGGCAGCATCCGCTAACAATTTCACCCCCATATAAGTTGCATGAGCTTCCGTGAAGTGTGAATATTGGAATAAAAGGGTTTAGAAAATACCATGAGTATGTCGCCATTCTCGTTTCACACAATTTCACCTGCTCCATCCTTGCTGGGTTTACCCTTTAACGCCCCATCAAAGTTGAGTTTCAGCCAATTGAGAGTCGGATGGGCCCACTTAATTTTTGCTCTAGGATTAGGTTTGGGAGGGCCGAGGAAGAGGGCTCCAACCTAATTTAAATTCCAAATCAACTTCATCGGAGGAAAAGGGCACCTTGTACCATTTACCCACAAAGGCAACCAAGACATTCTCCGATGCTCTGTTAATGATCTTAGTACCCACCCTAACAACATCGGTCTCAACGTCATTAAAATCATAGGTATTTCATTCTTTCCACACCCCCCACCACACATGGGGAAGCATAATTTTCCACAACCAAGATAGCCATTGGGACATGAACGACGAACACCATTGAAGGATTTTGTCCATAAACGTACCTAGAAACACCCAATAAATTTTAACCAATTAAAAATAATCAAAAATACCTGCCATGTGAACACAGCTAAGGATCAGATGTTGCATGGATTCCCATTTTGATTTGCATAGATAGCATTTTTTCACCATAATGTGATCCCTCTTTTGAATATTCTCCAAAGAAAGTATTTTATTTTGAGTCACCAGCTAGAAATAAATATTGATTTTTGGGATTAGTATTTTAATCTAAATAAAATTCGTTGGAAAAGGAGCCTCATATTCTGGGAGAAGGAAGGAATAAGCTTCTTTCATAGTAAATTCACCTTCAAATTCCCTGCTCCAAATCAAACAGTCTCTGGAATCATCCTGTATGATCGCATACCTGTTAAGTTCCACTAAAATTCTCTACCAACTGATCAAATCATTCTAGTTGGACACCCAATAGGGATGAGAATTCCATGAATTCCTACCATTGAAAATAGGCATATATTTGGAAACCCAAATTTCACCTTCCTCCATCACTTTCAAATCAAAAGCATTGATATTTGGGTCATCCAATAATGGCTCTTCCCTCAACCAATGGTCTTCCTAAAAATTGACGTTTCTCCCATCACCAATGATCCACCTACTTTTAGCCTTCACAAAGTCCCTGATCTTCGTTAAGCTTCTCCAAAAAATGGAGCCTCTCGGGGAGAGATCATATGACAAGAAATAATTAAATCTGTATTTCACTTTAAGGATAGAACACCAAGGTCTCTCAGCATTTGAAGAAACTAACCACCTTGATTTACCAACTAGGGCTATATTCATAAGTGTTGTTCTTTTCAAATTAAGACCCTCATCCTTTCTCCTCTTGAAAATATGATCCCAAGTGACCAAGTGGTACTTGCCTTTTAAATCCGATCTAGACCAAGAAATGTTTTACAAATACGATCAATTTTATCTGTTACTTTAGCAAAGAGCATGAATAAGGACATGAAATAAATGGGTATGCTTTGGAGTATGCTTTGAACAAGTACCACCTTCCCTACTTGGCTAGACAACAACCCTTTCCAAGAGGCTAGTTTACATTGGATTCATTCAATCAAAGGGTCCCATAGTGAGTCTTTCATTCTCTCCATGAAGATATGTAGTCCAAGATAGGTCACTAGCAGTGTGGCAATCCTATAATTGAATATATTTGCAATATTTGATTTCTTGGCTTTTAGAGTGTTATCAGAGTAGAGAAAGCTCTTCATAAAGTTGATCTCCTAACTAGCAACCCTCTTCACATAATAATATTTTTTTTAATATCCTAGGCAAAAAATACCGATGCACCACTAACAATCAGAGTGGCATCAGCAAATTGGTGATGAGATACAAGTAAACATGGGAAAGTTGGATGAAGACCCACCTCCCCACTCAACCTTCCAATTGCTCTCCCCAAAGCCTCTACTATAAATATGAAGAGGAAGGGGAAAGTGGATCACCTTATCTCAAACCATGGTGAGACTTAAAAAATCTAGACACCGATCCGTTCACTAGAATGGAGTACCAAATTGAAGAAATGCAAGTAAAAATAAGGGTAACCCACCGATCACTGAAGCCAAACTTCCTCATAACCTCTTTTAAGAATGGTTGCATCACTTTATCATAAGTCTTACTGATGTTGAGCTTTAAAAGGAAATCCTCTCTACCACTGTACTTGACCGAATGAAGAAGTTCATGCATGACAATAGTGCCATATAATATTTTTCTACCCTGCACAAAGGTGCTTTGAGCCATATCAATGAGATTCAAAAGTAGCCCCTTGAGTCTATTAGACAGAGCCTTAGAGAGGAATTTATATAAATAATTGTACAAATTGATTGGTCTTACATTCTTAAAATACAAGATGGAATCCTTTTCATAATTAAGGAAATCAACGTGGCATTCAAGGATTTAGGAATCTTCGCCTATCTTTAGGCTTCTCTCAGAGCCTCCGCCACTTGAGACCCCCAAATATTTCAATATTTCTGAAATAACAATGGAGGAAATCCATCAGGTCCTGGAGGCTTAAAGGCCCTAGATCCTTAACAACATTAAATATTTCATCATCTATGAGCGGGGCCTCCAAAACCACGTTCATTTAATCCATCACCAATGTAGGAATGGCATCTAAAATAACACATTCCACCACCAAATAATTATCTAGGGGGGACAAAGAAGAGAACTAAAGAAAGTGACATCCTGCAATCAAATTTCCTCACTCTTCCTGATAGAGATGCCATCCTCCTTAATAATCTCCACTATTCTATTCCTACTCCTCCATTGCATGGTGGATTCTTCAAAGAATTGCATATTCTTGTCACCTTCTCTTAGCCATAATTCTCTTGATTTCTGCTTCTAGTGAAACTCGATATCCACTTGTTTTTTATGATAATTGGCTACGCACTCTCTTTCCTCCATTAATAACACATCATCGAGTCCTTGTGACTCAATATTTTTCTCTATTTCATCGACCTTTTTTTTTAAATCTTCCATCTCCCTAAATATTTTACCATATACATTCTTGTTCCACCATTTTAATTGATGATGAAGCCTTCAAATTTTGAATGTAACCTTAAAAAGGCCCGATCTCGGTGCTTCATCATCCCACCATATTTTTACACAATATTCAAAGTTAGAGAAGTTGCACCACATTGCTTCAAAGTGAAAGGATCTAAGAACAAAAGAAGAGTTTTAAACAGTGTCCAAAAGGAGAATATTATGATCCGAGCCCACTCTGGGTAAGGTGGAAAGCACCACATCCCAAATAAATTAAGACTTCTAGATGAAACTAGTGCTCTGTCTAGCCAAATCAGGATTAAACCATTACTCGACCTCTTGTTACTCCATGTAAAATGCCCCCCTTTCAAATCCACATCTCGTAATTCTATAGAAGATATGAAATCCGCTAGGTCAGCAAGATTGCGCTCTTCAAGGCCACTTCCACCCCTTCTCTCTAAAGGATATAGAGGGGAGTTAAAATCTCCAATCACTAACCAATTTTCATTAATGAAGGTTTTACGCATTTCTAGCAACAACTGCTAGAAATCTCTCCTTTCATAAGTGGTATTCGGAGCATAGATATTGGATACCACCCAACTCCTTTTGGTTTCGTTGCACCAAAAAATAATATTTATCAGTCTATGTGAAGCAAAGATTATATGCCCATAAAATTTATGTAAATTCTAAAAAAAAAAAGAGTCCACCCGCTATTCCCACAGCTTCACTAGCCATGAAACCTGAGTCCTTCCATACTACCCCTTGGATCGATCTCCACGAATCGGCCTCAAGCTTTGATTCTTGAATGCATAATAGATCAGGGGCAAATTCTCTTCTTAGGGATGCTAATAAGTGCTTATTAGGGGATCTATTAAGCCCTCTTATGTTCGATGAACACATTTTCATGGGAAGGGGAAACTCACTTTATCTCCACCACCTACCGACAAGCTCAAGAAACCATCCAAGTTCAATCATTTTTTGCCTTCACCAATTTTTAGAACTAGTCTAGATTGACCTCCGTTGGCCATAGACTCATTGGCCTTTCTTTTCCTACTTACTTTAGACATAGGCCTTCTAGGTTTATAGGCCTTGCCCAAATCCATCAAATGTCTTCTATGACTACGGGTTTTAGGGCTAGGAGAGCCCTTCTCCATTACCACCGGCTAAGGAGACGGGGAAGTAGGAGCCACATCCATCACTAAGGCTTTGTTTCTTACCATAGATGGGAAACAACCATCCATACGGTTGGACATGCCAGGAGAGAAGGACAAACAATGAGCCACTGAGGATTGTGGGTATTCCTTTAAGAACCCCATCGGGGTCACAATATAGGCTTTAGAGTACGATGGACCCAATTCTTTTGCCATAGCATTTAGACACTCAAAAGGGTTGTCTAAGGGGATAGAAGCCTCTGCTGGATTGACTTCTAGCATTAAGTCCACCTCTAGTCTATTATAATTCTCCATTGTAATAACCAAACACATCAATTTGACAAAATCCTCCTCCCTAAACACAAGCACCAATGAAGGGTAGGAAACAGGAGGAGCCAAATTTTGAAGAGCCACCGAAGGAGCAGTGGCTTCCTTGATCGATGGGGCAGCGAACGATTTCTTCTTCCATATTCTTTGCTTATTTGAGGGGAAAGACCAAACATACTTGCTAACACCAAAAATAGAGGTCGGTCTCTTCCCTTTCTCCATTGCAGACACAAATCCTTGTGAGCATTGCACCCTAGTAGGGGCATCCCCCGACTTTCTTTTTCAATGCAAAGATGAATGACCTTTGCCCCCACAAGCTGAACATGAAAAGCTATCATATTTGTAGATGATTACCTTCTTCCACCTTATCACCAGAGAGTTGATCAAAATAGATTTTGGCAACTCTTTGGACAAGTCCGCAAGAACACTCAAGAGAACAAATTGCCTTTTATCTTCCGACATGGAAGAGGCATAAAAAGAGATAAATTTTCCAATCGCATTGGAAATATATTTGAATATGGAATCATGCCATAAATAGAGGGGGAATTAAAGAAGACGAAACCAAACCGAAACCATGTCCACTTTGTGAGTAGTAGGGTTAAACCTAGAGTCCCATTTCCTCAATACAACACATGGTTTCTAAAAAACCATGGCCCCTATTCCAACACCCGATAAACATCAGAGGGGTATGACAGAGAAAAGCTAAAAAATTTCCTCAGTATAAGAGATAAACAGAGACTGCTAGTCAAATTCCAACGGATGATGCCCCATCTCTTTAAAGCATCAACATCCATTCTACTCCCAAAGATTTTTCTCACTAAAATACCAGACATATTCACCAATAGATAGGACAAAGTTGAGTCAGAGACAGAGATTTCGAGTTGGGGATGAACATCTCCATCAACAACCCGATTGGCTAAGTCTACGTTCCCCCCATTTCTTTTGGGTGTAGCCTCCGCAATAGATTTGCCACAAGGATTTTCCAAATAAAGAGATTCCACCAGTTCAACTAGAGCTTCCTCACCCAGATAAAAAATTTCATCAAAATCACACACTAGCAACACAAAATAGAGGACTGAGTGAGAGAACCACTCAGACAACCGCAAGAACACAAACACAGACCAATGAAATCCAACCCAAGATCCACTAGAGCAAAGAGCCACAACTATTGAGGAGAGCCACAATTGTTTATGCTAGTATTTCATTTACATTCAAGAACATTATAGTTTTAGTTTTTACTTAGAATATTTGTATAACATGTAGCACCCATTAATTGAACTAATCATTATTTTATCTCTATGTTTGAGAGTTTGAATACTTGAAATGAAGTAAATATTTAAATAATATCTCAATGGGAATGGTTTGCATAATGTCATTTACATTTTATGCAAATATTATTTAATAAAACTAGTATTACAATATACTACCTATATTAGGTTTTGTGTTGGAATGATTGAAGTCAATAACTAGTAATAAATTATGTTTATGGACAAGTCAAAAGCAAAAAATTGAAATAGTAATATCCCCATATATAAAAAAGGAAAAAATTATACTTTTAGTCACTCTAATAATATTTTAATGGTATAATTTCAATACATTTGTGTGTTTGTTCTATGTGGTTTGTGGTTTTTTTTTGTGTGTTTGTTTGACTATGCTTTTTCATATTGACACACTCAAGGAGATTGCTTTATTTGTTTTAGGTTTTTGTGTGTTTGTGTTTGTGTGTTCTTGTTTTTTGTTTTTTCAGGTGTGTTCCTTGTGTGTGTCAAAGGTGGTAGGATAGGTGCAAGCCCTAGGTATTTTTGGCAAAATATATACCCCTACCTCCTTGGGTCTTACCCAAAAGTGGCATCCCTTCAGGGATGTTTTCCACAAACAAAATATATTTTGTTTCTTTCTCACTAATATTCATCACCATATTTTTTCTTTGTCAAGGCAATATTAGATCACATGATACATGGTAGTGTCACCCTCACTATAGGAATTTTATTGCTATGAAGGTTTTTTTATTTTATGTCCTACAATAAAAATAAGGGATCACATTTATCTATCATGGCAAGTGTGATAAAGTGTAATTAATTTACTTTCATGTATTTTCTCTACTTTTACAATATTCATGGTTTTATCTAGAACATGCACATAAGCAATGGATCCAAAAATCCTCAAATGGCCTACACTAGCTTACATCCTAACCAAACATTTTTAGTTGTGCAATTCAATACTACATGTGTTGGGATTCGATCCAAAATATATATTTTTGTCGCAACTACTTCTTACCAAAAAAAAAATTTCATATGCTTGGCTTGAAACATAGACCTTTCCATTTTTACTATAGTGCAATTATTTAGTTCAACCACATGATTTTCTTGTGCTGTGAAAATAATTTTTAATTTTCTTTTAATTCCTTTTTCTTCACAATGTACCATAAACTCTTTTGAGGTAGATTCACCTCCTCTATCAATCCTTAAAATTTTGATACAATGTTCACTTTATTTTAAAGCTAAATGACTCACTCTTATCCTTCAAAAATAATACCTAAATCTTTATGCTATAATCATCTATGAATGTGAGAAAATAAAAATGATTATCAAGACTTGGTGTTTGCATGGAATGACTTATATTTTCATGAACTAACTACAATTTTTTTGAGGCTCTCCATTACCTTTCCATTGGAAATTTATTCTTTATGTTATTCTTTGAGTGCACTTGTTGAGCATATTTTATCTTTTGCTAAAATATGTTTCACCTACAAAAGCTTCAATCCTTTGAAATTGAAATGACCACATTGATTATGCCATACCCAATTAATATCATCAATTGAAAGCTTCAACATATTGGTACTTGCATGGTGCAATTTTAATGGAAATATTCTATTCCTAGTCATGGGTATTTCATACACCAATATTCCATTTTTGTCAATGATTATGCAAGTCTTTTCTTTAAATAATACTTCATAATTTTTATCTAATAGTTACCCTATACTTAGCAAATTATGTTTGAGACTAGGTACATAGAATGTATCATGAATATGCTTTACCTCTTCTTGATTAGTTTGAATAGCTAGAGTTACTTGACCAATAGTATCAATATTTTTATCATTCCTCAATATCACATTATTTTTTCCTATTTCATTTATTTAAGAAAATAACTATTTATTTCTTGCCCTATGATTAGAACATCTAGAATCAAGAAAACACAAATCATTACCTGATTTTTTAGCAACATGAGTTGAGAGAAAAATAATTCTTTTATAATATTCTCCATCATTACTTGTAAATTTTGCTTATTTATGTTGTATTTTCCAAAAATCTTTCATGAAATACCTATATTTTTTACAATCTGATACTCTTGGATTTTTTTCTTTTTGTAATCAAAGGATACAACACACCCAAAAATCTCCCACTTGTTGACAACCTTTTAGTGGAGCCTATACAAATATTAAATTTAGCTACTTGTGATAACTAAGTCCATTGTCTCCATGCACCAAGAAAACATCTCAGTACTCATAGTCTTAAGAAGCTTAGTTAATAAAATTGCAACAACAATGACTCCATTGACATATTTCACTTTTGACTACTAAGCTCTATCCAAGCCCATGACTATTGTCAGCCACTCTGCATACTAGTTCAAACGTATCACTCCAAGCTATTAATAATCCATAGTCCTTGTGGTTTAACATGTTGCTGAAAGCATGAGATTTCGGAAGTAAAAAAGAAATACTAAGATGCAATGAAAACAAAAACTAACTCGATGCATGAAATAGGAAGAACATAATCAAATCGAGACAAAATATAAAGAGAAAGCAGGAGCACAGCCCTTTTATTATTTATATTCCAACTCGGTTACAATACATCTCCTCAGTTACATATTTTCAGTTACAATCATGAATAGTGATCTTCTTTTCCGCATGCCCACATTTGAAACGGGCGGGCCAGTGTTGCCGCCGCTAATGCCTGATAAGTCCTTGCTCCTTGCTGTTCTTCCTGCATTCAAAGAAATAGTAAACTATTTAGTAGCACCTGTGTTAAAAACGTAGAACGTTTAACTTTAGAAATCGATAAGAAATACGTGCGACAGATTGACTAAATGTGTGCAACCAAAACAACTCTATGCAACCTGCAATTCGGACAGAAATCAGAAAACGTCACCAGATGGCCACTGCCACTGAAACAGTTGGCCAATCCACCATGAATCAATGTTGTTACCTGTAGGTTAGTGGGACAGCAAGCGACAAAAGCATGATATATTCACTAAAATAATAAGCATGTAATGAACGAATAGACTAAAATGACAAAACATAGAACATAGAACGTAATGCATCTAATAGAATAGCGTGAAAGAACATAATGCGTAATGCAAAAGCATGAGACCGAATGGATTAATCATGCAACTGGCAAAAAGTGTGGGGTGCCCAAGCGGGCCGCCCCGTTAGAACTTGACTTTGACGCCAATCCACTAGGGATGGGCTCAAAATCTCAGAGAATGTGGTGTCGGCGAATCGATGGATTACTGTGGTCCAATGTCGGGTTTGAAGGTTCGGATTCACCTTCTAGCAGCCACCAATAACCTCTCCTACGAAAGAGATTACGGGTGTAGAAGGGATGAATCGGAAAGGAGTGCAATCGGGTGTTTGGTTTGACAGCACTACGTTGCTTTCCAAAATGCCTGCCAACTTCTTTTTTGGGTGGAAAAATCCACCATTTTATAGACCTAGGGGGTCTCTTTGAATAGGCGTGCATAAGCGCCACGTGTTGGTCAAAGGTGCCATGTGGCGGTCGTGTCTCCACGAGAGAGGAAAGTCCTCCACGACTCGGGCTTTCGTTAATGCCACTGTGACAGTCCTCCAACGGCCCACGTAACTGACTGACTTTCACTGCCAGTTGTTTAATGCCCATTCTCGTATCTTTGTCAAAATGCCTGTATTTGTTTAAAGTCCGCCTTTGTTGGTTAACGTGCACTTTTAATTTGTTTAATGTCTGCTTTTAACGGGTTGAATTTCTGCCTTCGAATGCCTAAAAATCCGCCCAGTCGCAAATGCCGAAGTGTCGCGATATCGCGACACCTTGGTCGAGGTTCCCTTTGGGCCTTAGGTGTCACGATTTCGCGACGTCACGAAATCGCGACACCCTCGGCCGAAACTCCCTTTCGGGCCTTAGGTGTCACGATTTTCGCGGACGTCGCGAAATCGTGACACCCTCGGCCGAAGCTCCCCTTCGGGCCTTAGGTGTCGCGATTTCGCGACGTCGCGAAATCGCGACACCCTCGACCGAAGCTCCCTTTCGGGCCTTAGGTGTCGCGATTTCGCGACGTCGCGAAATCGCGACACCCTCGGCCGAAGCTCCCCTTTCGGGCCTTAGGTGTCACGATTTCGCGACGTCGCGAAATCGCGACACCCTCGGCCGAAGCTCCCCTTCGGGCCTTAGGTGTCGCGATTTCGCGACGTCGCAAAATCGCGACGTCGCGATTTCGCGACACCCAAGGCCAAGGTTCCCCTTCGGGCCTTAGGTGTCGCGATTTCGTGACGTCGCAATTTCGTGACACCTAAGGCCAAGGTTCCCCTTTGGGCCTTAGGTGTCACGATTTCGCGACGTCACGATTTCGCGACACCTAAGGCCAAGGTTCCCCTTTGCTTAAGGCTTGCTTGCTTAAGTTTTGCTTTGAATTTAAGGCTTGTTCTTGCTTAAGTTTTGCTTTGAATTTAAGGCTTGTTCTTGCTTAAGTTTTGCTACTTTGTTTTGATAAAGGCTTGCTTTTGACTTTGATTAAGACTTTGTTTTGATAAAGGCTTTGTTTACTTTTTGACCTTCTGAACTGCTATGTAAGTGGCTAGGACCACTGTTTGACCTCTGAGGGCTGCCCTGAAAGTTGTGTGTGTCAATGCGATCAGTGTTTGTAGTCACATAATCGGATTGGTGTTGTTTTGGTGTCTACAGATGCCCCTTTTTGGGAAGCGCTACGGGTGATGCAGTGTTGAGCAAAAATAGATAACCAAAGCACTAATGATTAGGGTTTCTTGGTAACCTAACCAACTTTTGATGCCCCAAGTATGGAAAGGGCATGCATTCTTGAATCCTTGCTTCTGACGAGCTAAGGAATTTGATTTCAAGTGTTAACCTATTTTGGTGAGGTGTGACTTGAGCTTGGACATTGATCAGTCATGATTAGGCAAAGGGCGTAACCTTTTGTCCACGGGGGAACCTTGTGTTCATGATTCACGAAATGCCAAGCGTTTGATTGATTTAATGATTGCTTGTTTACTGCCCCAAGCAGGAGCGTGATTGTCTTTGTCAATGATTCTTTGAATGCATGTCATTGCCTTGATTGGGTGTGTGCTTGTTGATTGGTGACTAAGTGTGACTACCCCCTCAAGCGACGAATCGATGAGGGAATGACCTTCATGAGAAAAGCGACGAGTCGCTTGACCCAAGATGACTTGTGCAAGGGTGCCTTTAGATGTTTTACCGTTTAAGCACGTGCAATTTCCCGACATTTGGACCTATTTTTGGTGGGTGTTAACCCTTTTGGTGATGCCATAATGGGGTGAAATCGTCGAAAACCCGTCTTCCCGTGGAGCGGTCCGGCTATGGTAGCCTTCTTGGGGAAGTAGGAGAGTGACAATTTGAGCCCCGACATCGATTTTCTATGCCAAGAGGTTAAGTGCAAGAGCACTTGTGTCCGGCAATGCTTATTGCTATGTTTTTGTGTTGCATTTTTGTGATGTTTTTGTTGTTTTGATTTTCTTTTTGTGACCTTGTGACCGGGGGGAAACAACAAGCCAAGGGAAGGCACGTGTTCAATGACTTTATGTTGCATTTTTGTGATGTTTTTGTTGTTTTGATTTTCTTGCTTTGTGTATATGTCATGATTTTATGTTATGCACAATGATTGATGTTGATGGATGCATGCTACTTTATATTGATGGATGCATATGGTATGATAAATGCGATTGTTGTATGTTGATTTTTTTGATGGATGCATATGTTGTGATGAATGCAAATGTTTTTGATTTATATGTGATATGCGGAAAATGAAATGGATGGATGGACTTTGTGATGTTTGGCTATGGCACCATAGACTGTTTATGACTTTGTTATTTTGTCTTTTAGGCGATTGCTGTAGTGGATGACTTTGTATGTATACATGTGGTTTTTCTTTTTTTGTATTTTCTGATGGTATTGTAAGGATGAAAAGTAGTGCAATTGGTTTAGAAATGTAGCTAAGGTTTTTCGAGACTCAGACGGTTTTAACTTACTAGCCATGACTGTACTTTATCTTACAAGACTTTTGAACAAGGTATGAATCGGACTTGTTTTTGACCAAGCTATTTCACATCCCTGTGTGTGCAATTGAGTTCATTTATGTGGTATTTGTCAGGATACCGCCAGTGCCAGATGGGCTTTCAACCGAACCTGTATTGAGGATCACCTAATTAGCTCCACTAACTCCTTTGTTGTATTTAGTTAGATTAATCTGCGGTGTTATCCAGGATACCATAAGCTAGCTCATCCTTATGCAAACATTGGTCTACACATACGCAAAGCGAATGTGACAGACATATCGTCATGCGGGTAGGATACCACCATTGCCAGATAGGCTATCAACCAAACTTGTAATGAGGATCACCTAGATGGTTTTCGAATGCTGAGAATTCCAGGGATTCAAGTTCAGGATTTTTGTTGGCTGAATGATTTAGAAAGTTGCTCGTCTATATAGTGATGAAAATCACTGTTTATTTTCTATTAATTCTTTTTGAGCAAGGATTTTGAATAGTGGTGATAACCACTGTTATTTGATTTTGTATTTTGAGTATTGTGAGTTTGGGCTTGTGAGTGGCCTTGATCCTTGTGGCCTTGGGGATGACTACCCATCCTGGTTAGTACGAATCCTTACGACGTTGGGGACCAAGGGGGTGATGGAGATTATGGAGTAAGGGCATTGATCTGTTAGGCCTTGGGGATGACTACCCATCCTGGTTAGGGGCGGATAGTACGAATCCTTACAACTTGGAGACCAAAGGTGAATGGAAAGTTTTAGGATGATGATTTGTTGGAATTTTGTTTGTGAATGGTGTTGATCCCTTTAGGTCTTGGGGATGACTACCCATCCTTGGCAAGGACGTGTAGTACAAATCCTTACAACTTTGGGAACCAACTATGATTGGAATTTGGTAGTGGTGAAAACCACTGTATATGGAGGTGAATGGATAGGAAAGAGCTTGTCCTTTTGTCAATTCTCAGCATTCTAGGACCATTCGCATGGGGGGATGAGCAAGATAACCGTTTCACTTATGGTGACCTGGATTACTATGCAGGTTTCATCTTTCGTTCACACAACTTGGGAATTTTTATGTGTTTTAATTTGTGTTGGGATGTTACGTAACAAGGTGTATTTCAAGTGTAACTCTACCTTCGTAAAATCTGTCCGACTTGATACATTACATGGCTAAAGAGCAAAATGATGACTGAATCACGAAATCCTTGATACATTAAAAGACCACTGACTCTAGTGTGGTAAAAAGCAATGCATGGTGTTTTGTTGTTTTTGTAAAAATGGAACAGGGTGGAACAAGATGGACTAGCAGAGCAATTACAGCCTATGGTGCCTTTGACCCATACGACCACAAATATGCAATGTATGGATGCAATGCTTTAATGCAGCTATGTATTTTTGTATTTTTGATGGATTGATTTTGGTGAATATGAAGATGAGGTGCGAGAAGAGCTCTCTATTGATGAATTTGAGTATGCCTAGAAATGAGATGCAAAAATTTTTGTTGTTTTTGATGATTTTTGTTGTTTTTGAATTTTCTTGATTTTTGACCAAGCGATTGTGGAAATCCTTGGAGCATTTTGGGATTTGACCAAGCGATTGTGATAATCCTTGGAGCATTTTTGGGGATTGACCAAGCGATTGCGAGAATCCTTGGAGCCTTTTTGGGATTGACCAAGCGATTGCGATAATCCTTGGAGCATTTTTGGGATTTGATCAAGATTAGAGATTCTTTGGACCATTTTTGGGATTGACCAACGTATAAAACCTTGAGCTTTTGGGGTGACCAAGTGATTGCGATAATCCTTGGAGCTTTTGGGGTGACCAAGTGATTGCGATAATCCTTGGAGCTTTTGGGGTGACCAAGTGATTGCGATAATCCTTGGAGCTTTTGGGGTGACCAAGCGATTGCGAGAATCCTTGGAGCTTTTTGGGTTTGGACTATGGCTCTTCAAGGGATAGAGGTACCCCCAGCTTGATGGTCTTTGTGCTCCGGATCTGGCTCTGGAGGGATTGGCATGAATGGATCGGCCCTATGCACGGATATGAGGACAGGGTCTACCCTCGATACTGATGTTGCTATGAGGTCTCTGGGTTGAAATTGATCTTTGTGTGCCCAAAGTGGTGGATGTAATGCTTGGTCCCACTATGGTGGGTTAACGCGCCACTCATGCCCTAGTATTATGTTTATCTGTTGACATGCTTCATCGATATTTATAGGATGTCGATGTTGTCGCATGTGATTGTTGTGGGCTATCTCTGTTTTATCCTCACCTTCGACCAGTGAGTATAGCTCATCAAAATCTAGAGATTCTGAGACATGGAGGACTGCATCATCAGGTAGCCCTATGGTTAAAGTTTGATCCTCTTCGAAAGGAGCCTCATGTAAGTTGGGCCTTGGGAGCTCCAAAATCTTGGTCTCTACCGACTCTAAGTGCTCTAGTGCTTTGCATGTATCGGGAGACTTGAGCTCCTCCTCTTTGGTTGGTTCTTGTTGAGGAACTTGGGGCCTATGGAGGGGTGGCCAGATAGCACCCCCCATGCCTTGGTAGGGCAGTTCATCCCGCTCTTCTTTTCGCTTAGATTCCTTAGAAGCTTCTTGATGAATTTCTAAGGGTGGCTCATAAACCTGGGTGGATGTCTGAGGAAGGCACCCATCATTGGTTATAGGAGCGGCCTCCCGCTCATGTCCTTTAGGAATCGGGAGAGTAGCCTCCCGCTCCTATCTAGGAGGTGTTGGGGGTAGCGTTTGATGAGGTCGCGATGACCTGTCTCGCCCCCATGGGTTGTGCCCCTCAAAATGTTTTGTCTTATGTGTGTGAGGGGTTGGAGTCTTCTCCTGCATAGTGTGTTGGAGCAACTCATCCTTCTGGTGCAGAAGGTGCTCTTTATTTAGAAGATACCATTGCTCTAACTATTGTCGTTCTAGCTCAAGTTGCGTGAGTTGCATTCGATGTGCGAAATGCTTGACAGATTCTAAGATAGTTGGTCTCCCCGCCTCATGTCTAGAAGGGTTAGATGCCTCTCTGACATATCTATCTTGGTCATAGTGATCCAAGATATCTATAGGCAGCCTCCCTCTGTTGGAGGTAGTGGCATTTATCCGAGGCTCTGGCCTTAGTGTGTGACCATGGTATCTAGCAGGTGCGGAGGCGTATTGCTCTCACGATGTATATTGTTTTTGAGGAAGGTAAGGGTCTTCCTCGTGCTCTCTTTCACAAGTGAAAATGGAATGGGCTGAGTTGGCTCGCCCCGCCTGAGGAGCCTTGTGTTCTGGATTTGTCCTTGTAGTCCTGACAACTAGAGGGGGTGAAGGAGGGATAGTGTAATGATGTGGTTCCTCCCGTTGAACCCTATGTTGACCTAGCGCTTCATCGCGCGGTGACCGCTCATAGCGAGCATCTAAGGGAGCTCTCCTACAAATGTACCCTTCATGGAGGGGTGTGTGCTGAGTGCTATGCTGAACAGGAGTGCTCCTAGAAGGGGTGCCCCTATAATCCCTATCCGTTAAGGTTTGGAGGGGACTGCCTTGTGTGTCAGGCCGCCAAGGTGGTATGACCAAATCCTTGGGGCTATACCGGAGGTGACTTGTGCCTCCTCTTTGTGCACCTTCCGTAGCGTCCGCCCTTGATTGGGCTTGGCTACGGGTGCACACCATTGTGGTGCTTCTCTACTAGCTAAGCAGATTTTTATCTCATTTATGATGATTTTTCTTTTTGTTTACACTAAGCAAAAATGAACACACACATACACAAACCGTGATTATCTCTTTTAAGGATTAAATAGTGTGTCCTAAACTGGTTTAGTGCATTTTGATGTTTTGTTTTGTTTTTGCAAGTTTTGAAGAACGTTTAAATGCATAATGTTGGCTCATATGACTCCCATAAATGGTCGCCCCTTCAATATACCATTGTCGGACCGATATACCAACCTCTCTATATACCCGCCCTTACGAGAGGGAAACTATAGGTACGTGAGAGCAGATGGTACGTGGAACATAGGCGGTACGGAAGGGGGGATTGTCCTGTTAATGACACCTACCATAGAAGACTTATCCTCGCATGCATGGGAATCACCCCAGCAACACTCGGTCAGCTTTCATCAAGATTTACGCCTAACAACAGTGACAATCGGGGAAATGGATGCAAAGCTAAGCCAAGGTGGTGATGAACCCACCGTTGGTCTTGCTCAAGGGTTGGGGTCTTACGACCAGCTCCTTGGTTTAATTTTACCACGTGAAGTGTGTGTGGTTCTTTTTATTTAAAAATGAAACAGGCAGCAAAAAAGAAACTTTCCCTAAGCCATACAAACACTACAAACCGAAAAACAGCAAATAGAAATTTGACGAACTAATTTTTTTTTTTTTAAATAAATAAATAAAGCATGAAAATTGACGACAACTTTCTCTACCCTTCTTTAACAATTAAAGAAAATGAAAGTAAAAATAAACAAATAAAATGATTTTTTTTTTTTAAACAATTAAATAAAGTAAGAAAATTGACGGAATCTTTTCCTACCCTTCTTTAAACAATTAAAGAAAATTCATTTTCTTTGAATTTTTTACTTTAATGAAATTTTTAAACATAAACGAATGAAAGTAAACATAAACAACAAAAAAAAACAACGGGAACAGTTTTAAAACCCTTACCTTTCTCTGTCCAGACTTGTTGTTTCTGATCTTCGGCTCTAAAATTCACAGACAGAAATTTGTCCAAAGACGAATAACAATCAAAAATTAAAAAGGTACTTGTAAGCACAAAAACACAAGTTTTAATTATTTCCTGTGATCTCAAAATTCATGGGACTTATTTTTGGTTGCTTCTTCTGTGATCAAAGAAACAATAAAAACGTTAGTAGCACCTGCAACATAAGGACAAAACATTTGATTCTAGAAATCAATAAGAAATGCGTGCAGAAAGATTGACTAAATCGGTGAACCAAAATAACTCTAAGCAACCTGCAACTTTGACAGAAACAGAAGCTTTACCAGAAGGCTGCTGCCAATAAAACAGTCGTTACCTGCAGTCTCAAGAACCAAAATCGCTCCCGATAAAATCGATCGATGTTACACCTAGGTTAATGGAGAACCAACGACATCACGGAATATATATTTCGATAAAATGTCTTCTAAAATATATATTTGAACGTTGTTAACTGCAAGATATATTCTAACGAATACATAACATACACTATTTAAACTATTCAAACAGCATAGAGCGTGATGCAAAAAATACGTGATAATAGAATAATCTAAGATGAAACTAAGAAAAAGTGTGGGGTGCCCAAGCGGGCCGCCCCGTTAAAACTCGACTTTGACGCCAATCCACTAGGAATGGGCTCAAAATCTCAGAGAATGGTGTCATCGAATGGATGGGTTACTGTGGTCCAATGTCGGATCTGAAGGTTCGGATTCACCTTCAAACAACCACCAATAACCTCTCTTGCGAAAGAGATTACGGGTGTAGAAGGGATGAATCGAAAAAGAGTGCAATCGGGTGTTTAGTTTGACAGCACTTCGTTGATTTCCAAAAAGCCGCCCACCTGTCTTTTGGGTGGAAAAATCCACCATTTTATAGACCCAGGGGGTCTCTTTGAATAGGCGTGCATAAGCGCCACGTGTTGGTCAAAGGTGCCATGTGGCGGTCGTGTCTCCACGAGAGAGGAAAGTCCTCCACGACTCGGGCTTTCGTTAATGCCACTGTGACAGTCCTCCAACGGCCCACGTAACTGACTGACTTTCACTGCCAGTTGTTTAATGCCCATTCTCGTATCTTTGTCAAAATGCCTGTATTTGTTTAAAGTCCGCCTTTGTTGGTTAACATGCACTTTTAATTTGTTTAATGTCTGCTTTTAACGGGTTGAATTCTGCCTTCGAATGCCTAAAAATCTGCCCAGTCGCAAATGCCGAAGTGTCACGATATCGCGACGTCGCGATATCGCGACACTTCGGCCGAGGTTCCCTTTTGGGCCTTAGGTGTCGTGATTTCGTGACGTCGCGAAATCGTGACACCCTCGGCCGAAGCTCCCTTTCGGGCCTTAGGTGTCACGATTTCGTGACGTCGCGAAATCGCGACACCCTCGGTCGAAGCTCCCCTTCGGGCCTTAGGTGTCGCGATTTCGCGACGTCGCGAAATCGCGACACCCTCGGCCGAAGCTCCCTTTCGGGCCTTAGGTGTCGCGATTTCGCGACGTCGCGAAATCGCGACACCCTCGGTCGAAGCTCCCCTTCGGGCCTTAGGTGTCGCGATTTCGTGACGTCGCGAAATCGTGACACCCTCGGCCGAAGCTCCCCTTCGGGCCTTAGGTGTCGCGATTTCGCGACACCTAAGGCCAAGGTTCCCCTTTGGGCCTTAGGTGTCACGATTTCGTGATGTCACGAAATCGCGACGTCACGATTTCGTGACACCTAAGGCCAAGGTTCCCCTTTGGGCCTTAGGTGTCACGATTTCATGACGTCGCGATTTCGTGACACCTAAGGCCAAGGTTCCCCTTTGCTTAAGGCTTGCTTGCTTAAGTTTTGCTTTGAATTTAAGGCTTGTTCTTGCTTAAGTTTTGCTTTGAATTTAAGGCTTGTTCTTGCTTAAGTTTTGCTTTGAATTTAAGGCTTGTTCTTGCTTAAGTTTTGCTCTTCCTTAAGACTTTGTTTTGCTTAAGACTTTGTTTTGATAAAGGCTTTGTTTTGATAAAGGCTTGCTTTTGACTTTGATTAAGACTTTGTTTTGATAAAGGCTTTGTTTACTTTTCGACCTTCTGAACTGCTATGTAAGTGGCTAGGACCACTGTAAGACCTCTGAGGGCTGCCCTGAAAGCTGTGTATGTCAATGCGATCAGTGTTTGTAGTCACTTAATCGGATTGGTGCTATTTTGGTGTCTACAGTTGCTAGATCGTCAACCAACCTTCACTACCAAACATAAGTCATACGATCCAAGTACCTTGTTGCTACATGTACTTCTTATTCTCTTGACAATCCTTCCCAAAGACTTAACTCATAACCTACTATTTTTTTCTAAACTAGGCATGCAGGCCTTAAGGCCATTAAACTATCCATATACAATATTCTTTGCTCCTCCAAAAAAACATCCTATCACACAAGAACTCCTCTATGTAGGCTTACTACCCTATTCATGTACACCTCTTTTACATAAATAGCAACACAACTCAAACTCCTCACACACTAGAGAAGCCACAATGCTAATTCTCTGGTCTAGAAACTCCTAGTACCAATAGGCACATATCATTCAAGTTTACCCCATAATGTCCACTACCACTCTGGAATAGCATTCATACTATACAAGAGCAATGTACATTACCATAGTGCCCACATAGTCCTCTTCTTGCCATCTAAGAACCTTAGGACTCACGAAATCTAAACTGTCCCACAAATCCAAAGCTAGACCTTTTCCCTAACACAACACAAGAACAAAGCACCAACTATGATCACTACCCCTTACAACACAACCCACCATTATATAAGAGCAGGAACATTCATTCATGCTTGTTGCCTTGATAATTACTCCAAAACTATTCAATCAACTCCATACCATATTCCAACAACACCTTACAAGGACAAGGTACACCAACCCT
This sequence comes from Wollemia nobilis, assembly GCA_028583015.1. Taxonomy (NCBI): domain Eukaryota; kingdom Viridiplantae; phylum Streptophyta; class Pinopsida; order Araucariales; family Araucariaceae; genus Wollemia; species Wollemia nobilis. The sequence continues at coordinate 1,480,037 of JAQPPZ010000152.1, forward strand.
TACAATCCCTCTAGCTCGATACACATGCAAGTATTCTACTTGTAGCATAACACAAGAACAAGGTATAAAAAACATGCTTTTGCTCTTTTTAGCACTTCCTATTGAAGTACAAGAACAAGAAGCATGTCACCCTTCCCTCACATTGAATTCATATGCACAAAACTACCACTCAAAAAATAGGTTTATCATAGACCTAAGATACCCTTGCTCTTCTTATACCAAGTTGAACTCTAGCAACAAAGGTGTCCTCCTAAAGCCAATAACCACACTCTGATAATAGATAAAGAAATTTATAAACCTATTCTTGAGATATTAGTGCAAATATAATAATAAATAGAAAGAAAAATAATATGTAAATACAATAAACACATATATTCATCCTAGAAATATTTGATTGAAAAATCCAGCATAAAACCAGAGCCACTCCTGTTGCTCTTTTTTTTTACTATTCATAGGTATATTTGGGTGCATATCCTTATACATATTTTGGTGCATCACACCCAATCTAATCTAACTATGGACAATGCATAGATTGGATGATCTACCTAAGTGAGGATTGATGGATAGAATAACTATTGATGGATACATAAATATATATAATCATTAGAATAGATTTTCTTAACTATAGCTCATGATTTTCTATCTTAACATATATCATTTTACCTTTTAGATTTTTTTGCTTTTTGGCTTTCTTGGATTATATTCTTTTTACATGCAAAGGATACAACACACAGAACAATATTGATGTCTTATCTGTATTACCTCATCCACAACCTCTTCTAAATGAGCATCTTCCATGTCCATGTTCTCTTCCACCTCTTCCATTTGAGGAATCCTTTCCCTCTTAGGGTAAATTGGGACTATTGTTTCAATTTTCAACCCTTACATTTACTTAAAAAGCAACCTACTCTAGATCTTCAATAGATTTTTCCAATTTACTCTCGTGACATTAATGAACCCATCAAATCATCCAATTTCATATAATAAGCACATGTTGACCTGAAACTGAATTGTAAATGTGAACAGTTTAGTCCGTAACTACTGCCTCCTTGGCAGATTTTGTTTGCTTGTTTAGAGTTTTGTAGAAAGCATCTTCTGTGCCTCGTTTCTGCACTACGAAAACGTGGAGGATCGTGACGGACGTGATACTTTTCAAATACTGGTTGCTACATTAGCTGTCTTAGATTTTTCGTGTGGGAATATACGGTTTCATTTACTTCTAAGTAATTGAAAACCTCCGAAAGTCTTCAAATAATGTAAGCTGGAAACAGAATTTTCGGGATACTGTCTGTGGCTGGTGTTTTGGTTCTGCCCTTGTGACGATTACGAGTGCAAAAAATATTGGTGAACTACACAGCTCGGTTGAAAAAGCTTCCACCAAGTTGATTTATAAATTTAAGAAATTGAATGTGCCCTTTCAGATATATTTGTACACTTTCTCATTCTATGCAATATTTTAAAGCAATATTTTAAAAAATATGAACATAATACGATCCCCTGAGAAATGAATTTATTATGAAAACGTCCAAAGCGGCAACAGCAAGAATTTCGACGAATAATCCTTTCAAAGGAAGTATTTATTTCAGTTCAGAGCACAATAATTTCATATTTACATGTATGTGTTATTTTGTGATGTAGATAATGGTTTGGTTTATGATGCTGGTTTATATTTCACCTAAAAATAATTTTAATATGCGAATAACACAATGAACTTCTTAATTTGCATGATTTTTTTTGGTTAAAAATGTTTACAATACAAGAAGTTAATTTAAAGGATTTTAGAAATTTAACATGGGATTAAGTGAAAGTGGGGATTCAATTTAAATTATTCTATGACTTTTCTTCCTAAAGGATTTTTCTTTATCATATTTTTTAATTTTTAAATCAAGGATAAAATAATGACTGGTGGCCCATGGATTAGGGGGAAAGATACCCTTTATTTAAGACCACGAAATATTTTTTTGTTGAAACAAAAACTATTAAGAAACTTGTGATGTGGCTTAAGAATTTTGTACTTTCATATCATCTTATCAATAAGCATGTTTTAAAAAATATTGGAATACCCTAGTGGAATTCATCAATGAAGGACTACCTATTATAGAGTGAAAGCATGCTATATTTTTTAACATGTGTTGTTATGCATTTTTCAAAACCTTTGCAAAAATTAATAAATTTAAATTTAAATCAATAGAATGGGATCAACAAGTGGATTATAAAAATATCACATTTCAAGGTCATAATTGTTATGACATTAAACACATGCTAAGTGTTTGAAAAGTGAAAACTATGAAAAAATAGATAAAGTAATTTGGTCATGCGATAAATTTAAAGATAAAGTAGGGAAATCATACAATAATAGAAGCTTAGATTAGATCAAGGATTTTCCACTCTAAAAGTAGTGGCAAAGAAATCCAATGTACAACATCATATGGTAGAGGTCACTCATATCACTTGGATCAATTCCTAGAAGAAACAAAGAAGGATAATAGGGATAAGAAAGTACAATATGTAAGTTTAATTTTAGAAGGATTTAAAGTTGTAAAGTAGGTATGGAGGAAAATACTAAATCAAAGATGAAAAAAAAAGTCACCTTTATTCTAGGTAAGTCATATTTATTTTTCTTAAGTAGTATAAAATCTTCTCCTAGTAATAAAAATGAAAGTGGTGTAGGGGTTGTCCCTTGTACTATAAAGTTTCAAGAGTAGCATAATAAATAAATGAATATGGAGAAAATTAGTAATAATTTAGGGTGTTAGGGAAAAATAAGAAGGTAATTACTATGGAAGAGTGTCCTTGCACTTTTGGGTTTCTAGGGAAACATAGAGAAGAATGTACATTTGAGATTATTCCTTGCACTTGAAATTAATTAGAGCAAGACAAACCTAAAGGTGATAAGTCTTACTATGAGTATATTCATAGAAGATTGAAGATATTTATGAAGATGAAAGTATTGGTGGAAATTAAAAAAAAAGAGGAATACGCAAGAAGAAAACACAAAGAGATAAATAAACCTAGAGGAATATTGTTATGGGAAAATAAAATAAAATATCACAAGTGTTAACACGAAGTGTAGCTAAATCTACAAATAAAAACAAAAACAAAAACAATGAAAACAATATCTTTGAATATTAGGGGCGTGAGTAATAACTCTAAAATATGTTGTTATAAACAAAATATTTATAGATACAGAAACTAGACAATAAATACTCTGTCTATTCACAGTGTTTAATTTCATCTTAACAAAATTTAAATTTTTGAAGGTGTCTAAATGAGTGATATTTTATCTCATAATAAGGATTCTATAAAGGAGTAGACAGTGGAAACTTAGCAATTTGAGAACTATGGTGAATACCTTTGACAAAAAGGAAAGTTGGATATGATTTAATTAACTTGATAGAAATGTAATGAGAGCACCGTAATATTTTGTTTCTATAATAGGACTGACTCCCATAGACATATCTTATTAAAAATAATTAAACATGAGAAGTATTTAATCTTTTTTATAAATAGTTTATTCCATTTTTGTTATCAACATAATTTTTAAGATATATCTAAAGGTATCATCTACTATCAATTAAAATTACAATGAGAAAATGTTTTCTTTTTATGTTATGAATTTTTTTTGCATTACATGTTTATTGAATTTTATGCTAGTGTTCCTTTTTTGTATTCATTTAAAGAGAGGGTTTTGAAAGGGTCCCCACAACCTTATACATGTAGCCAAACTCTCAACCATAATAACAATCTCCAAAATATTATACCTATTAGGAATAATAGAGAGAGTTTAATTCCTAATAACCATAATGATTCCAAAGAGAACTTAGAAAAGCACAACACTTTGAAGGTAAAACAACTCTAACAAACTCCAATCAAAGGACAAAGCGTGATCGAACATCTCTTCCAACGAGAGCCAAGGGGATGTCCAAATTCTCCTTACAAAAACAAGGCATCATGAGCCTCTTTCCTAGAAAGTGAGACTACGTCATTTGGGACATCATTTTTCCACACCAAAAAAGTAGTACAGTGGACACCATGAGAAAAACCCCTTTCCAAGAGGCTAGTTTACGTTGGATTATTTCAATAAAAGGGTCCCACAGTGAGTCTTTAATTCTCCCCATGAAGAGAGGTAGTCCAAGATAGGTCACTAGCAGTGTGGCAATCCTACAATTGAGTATATTTATAATCATTGATTGATTGGATTCTGGAGTGTTATCAAAGTAGAGAAAGCTCTTCGTAAAGTTGATCTCCTCACCAGAATATCTATGATAACACAATAATATTTTTAAAATATCCCAGGCAAAAAATATCGATGCACCACTAGCAATCATAGTATCATCAGCAAATTGGTGATGAGATACAGACAAACATGGGAAAGTTGCACGAAGACCCACCTCCCTGTTCAACCTTCCAATCGCTCTCCCCAAAGCCTCCACTACAAAGAGGAAGAGGAAGGGGGAAAGCGGATCACCTTACCTCAAACCATAGTGAGACTTAAAAAATCTAGACACTGATCCGTTCACTAGAATGGAGCACCAAACTGAAGAAATGCAAGTTGAAATAAGGGTGACCCACCGATCGCTGAGCCAAACTTCCTCATCACCTCTTGTAAGAATGACCACGTCATTTTGTCATAAGTATTACTGATGTCGAGCTTTAAAAGGAAAGCCTCTATACCACTGTACTTGACCGAATGAAGAAGTTCATGCATGACATAGCGCCATCTAAGATTTGTCTACCCTGCACAAATACGCTTTGAGCCATATCAATGAGATTTGGAAGCAGACCCTTGAGTCTGTTAGATAGATACTTAGAGAGGAATTTTTATAAATAATTGCACAAATTGATTAATCTAAAATCCTTAAAATACAAGGTGGAATCCTTTTTTAGAATAAAGACAATCAATGTGGCATTCAGGAATTTAGGAATCTCCATCGATCTTTGGGCTTCTCTTAGAACCTTCGCCATCTGAGACCTACAAATATTCCAATATTTTTGAAAGAACAATGGAGGAAATCCATCAGGTCCCGGAGCCTTTAAAGGACCTAGATCCTTAACAACATTAAATATTTCATCATCTATGAGTGGGGTCTCCAAACCCACGTTCATTTCCTCCATCACCAACGTAGGAATGACATCTAACATAACACGTTATGTCACCAAATCTTGATTCGGGGGGACCAAGAAGAGAACTAAAGAAATTGAAAGCCTCCAATCAAATTTCCTCACTCTTCCTGATAGAGTTGCCATCCTTCTTAATTATCTCCACTATTCTATTCCTACTCCTCCATCGCATAGTGGATACATGAAAAAACCTCATATTATTGTCACCTTCTCTTAGCCATAATTCGCTTGATTTCTACTTCCAGTGCAACTCGATATCCACTTGTTTTTTATGATAATTGGCTAAGCACTCCCTTTCCTCCCTTAATAACACCTCATCGAGTCCTTGTGACTCAATATTTTTCTCTATTTTATCGTCCTTATTTTTTAAAGCTTCCAACTTCCTAAATATTTTACCATACACATTCTTGTTCCACCATTTTAATTGATGATGAAGCCTTCAAATTTTGAAGACAACTTTAAAAATGCCTGATCTCGATGCTTCCTCATCCCACTATTTTTTCACACAATATTCAATGTTAGGGAATTTGCATCACATTGGTTCAAAGCAGAAGGGTCTTGGAACAAAAGAAGAGTTTTCAACAGTCTCCAAAATGAGAGGATTATGATCCGAGCCCACTCTAGGCAAGGTGGAAAGCACCACATCCCTAAATAAATTGAGACTTCCAAATGAAACTAGAGCTTTTTCCAGCCGGCTAAGGATCAAACCATTACCCGACCTCTTGTTACTCAATGTAAAATGCCTTCGTTTCAAATCCACGTCTTGTAATTCTACAAAAGATATAAAATCCATAGGTTAGCAAGACTACGCTCTTCAGGACCACTTCCACCCCTTCTCGTTGAAGGATATATAGGGGAGTTCAAATCTCCAATCAGTAACCAATGTTCATGAATGAAGGTTTGACTCATTTGTAGCAAAAATTAATAGAAATATCTCCTTTCATAAGCAGTATTTTGAGAATAGATATTGGAGACCACCCAACATGTTTGGGTTTCATTGTACCAAAAAATAATATTTATCACTCTATGTGAAGCAAATATTACATGCCCATCAAATTTATGTGAATTCCATAAAAAAAAGGAGTCCACCTGCTATTCCCACAGCTTCACTAGCCATGAAGCCTGAGTCCTTCCATACTGCCCTTTGGATCGATCTCCATGAATTGACCTAAAGCTTTGATTCTTGAATACATAACAGAATAGAGGCCAATTCTCTTCTCAAGGATGCCAATAAGTGCTTCTTAGGGGATCTATTAAGCCCTCTTATGTTCCATGAGTAAATTTTCATGGGAAGGGGAACTCACTTTATCTCCACCACCTATCGACGAGCTCAAGAAACCATCCAAGCTCAATCGCTTTTTGCCTTTACCAATTTTTAGGACTAGTCTAGATTGACCTCCGTTGGCCATAGACTCATTGGCCTTTCTTTTCCTACTTACTTTAGACACAGGCCTTCCAAGTTTATAGGCCTTGCCCAAATCCATCAAATGTCTTCTATGACTACGGGTTTTAGGGCTAGGAGAGCCCTTATCCATTACCATCGACTGAGGAGACGGGGAAGCAGGAGCCACATCCATCACTAAAGCTTCATTTCTTACCATAGAGGGGGAACAACCATCCATACGGTTGGTTTTACCAAGAGATAAGAACAGAAAACGAGCCATCAAGGATTGTGGGTATTCCTTTAAGGACCCCTTAGAGATTGCCATCTAGGATTTAGATCATGATGGACCCAAGTCTTCTGCTAGAGCATTTAGAAACTCAAAAGGGTTGTCTAAGGGGACATAAGCCTCCACCAGATTGAATTCCAAAATTAAGTCCACCTCTAACCTATTATAATTCTCCATTGCAATATCCAAACACATCGGTTTGACCAACTCCTCCTCCCTAACCATAGGTACCAATGGAGGGGAGGAAATAGGGGGAGCCAAATTTTGAAGAGCCACCGAAGGAGTAGTGGCTTCCTTGATCAACGGGACAATGAACAATTTCTTCTTCCATATTCTTCGCTTATTTGAGGGGAAAGACCAAAAAAACTTGCTAACACTAGAAATAGAGGTCGGTATCTTCCCTTTCTCCATCGCGGACACAAATCCTTACGAGTGCTACACCCTAGTAGGGGCATCCCTCGACTTTATTTTGCAATGCAAAGATGAATGACCTTTGCCCCCATAAGCTGAACATGAAAAGCTATCATGTTCATAGATGATTACCTGCTCCCACCTTCCCGCCAGAGAGTTGATCAAAATAGATTTTGGCAACTCTTTGGACAAGTCCATGAGAACACTCAGGCGAACAAATTACCTTTTATATTTTGACATGGAAGAGGCATCAAAAGAGATAAATTTCCCAATTGCATTGGTAATCTATTTGAATATGGAGTCATGCCATAAATAGAGAGGGACTTTAGGAAGACGAATCCAAACTAGAACCATGTCCACTTTGTGAGTAGCAGGGTTAAACCCAGAGTCCCATTTCCTCAAATACAATCCACACTTTTTGAAAAACCATGACCCCTCTTCCAAAACCCGATCAACATCAGAGGGGTTTGATAAAGAAAAGAGAAAAAATTTCTTTTGTAGAAGAGATAAAAAGAGGCTGACAGTCGGCTTCCAATAGAAGATGGCCCATATCTTTAAAGTATCAACATCCAATCTACTCCCAGATAATTTTCCCACTAAAATACCAAACAAATTCGCCAATAGAGAGCACAAATTTGAGTCAGAGACAAATATTTTGAGTTGGGGATGAACATCTCCATCAACAACCCGATTGGCTAAGTCTATGCTCCCCCCATTCCTTTTGGGTGTAGCCTCCCCAATAGCTTGGCCACAAGGCTTTTCCAAAGAAAGAGATTCCACCGGTTTGTCTAGAGCTTCCCCACTCGGATACCACATTTCATAAAAATCACACACTAGCAATGCAAAAGAGAGGACCGAATGAGAGAACCACTTAGACAACCATAAGCACACAAACACAAACCGATGAAAGCCAACCCAAGATCCACTAGAGCAAAGAAAAACAATTGTTGAGCAGAACCACAACCATTTATTCTAGTGTTTCATTTACATTAAAGAACATTATAGTTTTAGTTTTTACTTAGATTATTTGTATAATATGTAGCCCTCATTAATTGAACTAGTCATTATTTTATTTCTATGTTTGAGTGTTTGAATACTTGAAATGGAGTAAATATTTAAATAATATCTCAATGGGAATGGTTTGCATAATGTCATTTACATTTTATGCAAATATTCTTTAATAAAACTAGTATTACAATCTACTACCTATATTAGGTTTTGTGTTGGCATGATTGAAGTCAATAAACCAGTAATAAATTATGTTTATGTACAAGTCAAAAGCAGCAAATTGAAACAGTAATATCCCCATATATAAAAAAATAAAAAAATTATATTTTTAGTCATTCTAATAATATTTTAATTTAATTTCAATACATTTGTGTGTTTTATTTGATTGTGTTTTTCTATGTTGTTTGTGTGTTTGTTTTGTGTGCTTTGTGTTTTTTTTTATTTTTTGTTTGATTGTGATTTGTCATAACAATACACTCAAGGATATTGCTTTATTTGTTATATCTTTTTGTGTGTTTGTGTTTGTGTGTTCTATTTTTTTTTTGTTTCAGGTATGCTCCTTGTGTGTGTCAAAGGTGGTAGGCTAGGTGCAAGCCCTAGGTATTTTTGGCAAAATATATACCCCTACCTCCTTGGGTCTTACCGAAAGCACGAGGATACGGAAACAAAAAGGAATATGCCACAAGAAAGAACAAGAAAGAACATATACAAATTGACACAAGATAAAAGCAATATGAAATGTGGTAATATCTTTATTGATACACTTTGTAAATTGTGTTACAATACGTCTCCTTCCTTTTTAGGGGATAGGAGCATCAAATATGTTTCTCGTCACAACATCCATGGATAACAATCCTTCTTCTGCGTGCCCACATGTAAGATGGGTGGACCAAAATGTCGCCGCCACTTGCGTATGTGATTATTTGCTCTTTCCTGCTCCTCTGCTATCGAAAACCTGCGTTCAAAGAAACAGAAAATATTAGTAGCACCTGCAGACCGAATGAAACATGTATTTCCCAAGGCCTACTGTCAGTGTATGCATGAAAATAATAAAACGACTATCAAATGACCTCTGATTGACCTAAAATTTTGATAGAAGCATAAAAATATTATCAGAAGACCACTGCAAAAAGAACAGTCTAGAAATTCCTCACAGATTTGTATTCGCTCCAGGGTGGGACGAATAGGACTGTGACAATTTGTCAGAAAGCACCCTGTTCAATGTCCTACTTAGGAAGCTCCAAAAGACCTGCAAAGTTGGGGTTAGCTAATTGGGGGTGTTTTGGGAAGACCCAGATGGTCAGATTTCTCCAATTTTTCCTCTAGGATCCAGATTTTTCTGGTGCCATCTGCAAGTTAGTGAAGGCGGGAAATAACAAAAACCTGGTCAAAATTGCTCAGAATGAAATGAAATTTGAACTATAACCTATTTAACCTATCTAGAATAAAATGCAAAAGAAAAACCAGAGAAATCTATCACATATTTCTAATCATCCCGGGGTGGGGCGAATAGGATTGTGATAGTTTGGGGAGCGCCCGAGGGCAGGACGCCCACCGTTTGGGACACTGTTTCGGCACCAATCCACTTGGGATGGGTCCAAAACTGATTATGGGGTGTTGTCGACAAATTTTGTGGATAGTTGTGGCCAAAAATTGGGTTTTGGGTCCGGATTCGTGCTTCCAATAGCCACCCAATAACCTCCCTTTCGAATGAGAGATTAAGGATGTAAAAGCACAAATCGTAGGTAGGTAGGTAAATTGGCAGCACTTCGTTGCTCAAATGCTCCTTCTCTGTATATCTTTTGGGTGAGAAAACTCACCAATTTATAGACCTTAGGGTCTCCTTGTTTGAATTGCACATGCGAGGGCGCCACTTGAGTTAACTGTCCTATTTTCAGAGAAAAAGCTAACTCCCTGATTAAAAATCTTCTTGCATGAGGTTTCTAAAATAAAGACACTCATCACTGAAGTCTCTCTTCTTGAATAAAAGCTATTCCTCGCAATTGCATGGCCTGAAGCCTCAGTTAACTGGTGGAGTTACCGAGGTTTGAATTTTTCCAATCAAACTTGCTATTCGCCTCACCCTAGGGTGAATGTTGCTATTCGTCCCTGGGTGGGACGAATGCCAGTTTGTATTCGTCCCGGGGTGGGACGAGTAGAGAGCAAGGTGCCAAAAAGGTGCCAAATTGACCTTTGACCTCTAAAACTGCTTTTGGAAGTGGTTAGGACCACTTTTTAACCTTTGGGGGCTGCCCTAGGGGCTGTGTGTGTCAATGCGATCAGCGCTTGTTGTCACATAATCGGATTGGTGCTATTTTGGTGTCTATAGATGCCCCTTTTTGGGAAGCACTGTGCAAGGCGCAACGTCGAGAAAAAATAGATAACCAAAGCACTAATGATTAGGGTTTCTCAGTAACCTAACCAAATCTTGATGCCCCAAGTATGGAAAGGGCACGCATTCTTGAATCCTTACTTCTGACGAGCTAAGGAACTTAATTCAAGTGTTAACCTTGTTCGGTGAGGTGTTACTTGAGCTTGGACATTGATCAGTCATGAATAGGCAAAGGGCGCAACCTTTTGTCTATGGGAACCTTGAGTTCATGATTCACGAATGCCAAGTGTTTGATCAGCTTGTGATAATTGCTTGTTTGCTGCCCCAAGTAGGGGCACGATTGTCTTTGTCAATGATCCTTTGAATGCGTGTCATTTCCATGATTGGGTATATTGTTGTTGATTGGCGACTAAGTGTGACTACCCCCTCAAGCGACGAATCGATGAGGGAATGACCGACATGAGAAAAGTGACGAGTCGCTTGACCCAAGATGACTTAGGTAAGGGTGCCTTCAATTGTTTACCATTGAATGCGAAAGTAGTTTTTGAACATTCTGACCTATTTTTGGTGGGTTTTAACCCTTTTTGTGACGCATTTTGGAGCTGAAATTGACAAAAATCCATCCTCCCGTGGAGCGGTCCGGCTATGGTAGCCTTCTTAGGGAGTAGGATAGTGACAATTTGTAACCCCAATGTCTATTTTGGATGCCAAGAATGTCAGGCACCAAAGCGCCTTCGTTCGGCAATGTTATTGCTATTTTTGGATGGGTTTTGACCCATTTTGGTGATGTTGTTTGGGGATGAAATTCTCAAAAATCCATCTTCCCGTGGAGCGGTCCGGCTATGGTAGCCTTCTTAGGGAGTAAGATAGTGAGGATTTGTGACCCCGACATCTATTTTGCATGCCCGGAATGTCCAATGCAAAAGCATTCTGATCGGACACTTTTAGGGCTTGTTTTGGTGCATTTTTGTGCATTTTTTTGTTGTTTTTTGAAATTTTTGCTCTGTATTCGTCCCTGGGTGGGACGAATTCCTATTTAGTATTCATCCTAGGGTGGGACGAGTGCTAACTAGAGTGCTCATCCCAGGGTGGAACGAGTACAGGCTCAAAAAGCCTATTTAAAGGCCAAAACTGAGTTTTGGGCTCATTTGCATTTGTTTTTCTGGGTGATTTGGAGCTCTGAGGAGGAGGAGGTCAATTCTACGAAGTGAAGCACTACCAAACTTTCTTGCGACCATGAGTGCACACATCGGATCGAGCGGCGGAGCCGAAGCGATACCCGTGAGTGCCCTTCCTCTTTATTACTTTGTGTTTGCAATTGGAAAATCACATTTTGCTTATTTCTTATGTTTTTTTGTTTTGTTTTTGTTGTTGTTTATGGTAAAAAAATGAAAACCCTAGTCTATGAACACTTAACTGAAAACTTAATTTAACCCTAGTTAAACACAGATCAAAATTTTAGTTGAAAATTGAACTTAGAAACTTAGTTTAGAACATAACTTAAAAACTGCGTTGAACCTGAATGGAACCAAGATCTAAACTGTAGGGTAAAAACGTAGGGTAAAACTAAGCGGAAAGCGTAGCGTGAACCCTAGTTAACTGTTGTTTTTTGTGTTTTTGAATTTTCCAGTTTTAAAGTTAAAAACCCTAGGTCTAAAAAATTATTGATTGTTTTTGTTTGTTTGTTTTTTTTTTTTGTTTTTTTTTTGAATTTATCAGTTAGGATTAGAAACCCTAGGACTGACAATTAATTTTTTCTTTTTGTTGTTTTGTAATTGTTTTTGTTGTTAATTAATCAGTTAGAGTTTAAAAACCCTAGGTCTGACAAATTAATTTTTTTAAGTTTTGTTATGGTTTTGGCTGTACAGTTTTAATGCATTACTGTATATACATGTTAGGGTTGTACAGTTTTTCATTGTTTTTAATGTTTTTGTATTGTTTTATTTTGCAGGTTGTGAAGAGCCGGTATCGGGTGCCTACTATGTTTACTGAAGCACGTGCGTCACTGACCTTGGCTGACTGGGACTGGCTTGACGCCCTTGGGCTCAAGCAGGTGACTCGACTAGAGCCGGTGGTCGAGGATCGAGCCTATCTGATGGCCCTGATCAACCTTGTGGGATCCCTGGACCAATACCTTCCATCTCCCAATAGGGGAGATAACGGTGACCTTGGAGGATGTCTATCGGATTCTTCGGATTCCAATAGACGGACTGCCAATCCGGACGATGCCACGGGATCGGAGGACAGCGACACTGATACGCTATTTTGGGCATGGAGAGGAGTTGGGTGTGGAGAGCCCCGTGGAGAGGGCGGAGAGTGATTGCCAGATTGGTGGCATACTGGTGTGATGGTGGCTAGAGAGGGGTGTGTTGGGAATGAGGCACGCATTACTCATGGGCCTCATTTCCAACATGCTGCTCCTCGACTCTTCTAGCACGAGGTTCTCGTGGAACCTGCTAGAGGTGGTGTTCAGGTTGGTGGAGTGTCCGATAGATGCTCCGATGATTATGAGATGGGGACAGACTCTACTGGCACAGCTCTATGATGAGTTGTACGAGGTCCGCTATCGAAAGTGAAAGGGGATCAGTTGTAGCTACTTGTTGCAGTGTTGGGCTTGGCAGCACATAGCAGTGGAGAGGCCGACGGGGCTGCCCTGGATGACACGAGTGGAGATGGCAGATCGAGGAGATTGGATATGGGGTACTATGGCGGAGGTCGGAGGAGCAAGGATAGAGTCGATGATGGGCAGGTGTCGTAGGGCACTATGCCGATGCCTTTGCTCGACTTACTCCTGGAGAGGTGTTCTGGCGCCCCTACCGGGATTGTCCAGCCTAGCCGAAGGCTGGAGAGTGGCTCCGGAAGGTACAGAGGGGGCGGTGGCTGATTGGAAGGCATGGGATGGAGCAAGAGTTCTTCCCATACGACCGAGTGACCCGATAGTTCGGGGTGCACCAGGGGATGCCTGGTGAGCCCGTGGTCTATCGACATCGAGGGGATGAGAGGACTCTGGACCGGCCAGTCATTGCGCCACTTGGCGAGGATTCAGATACGATTATTGATGTCCCGGATGTGGATGACATCGGGGTTACAACCGAGTATGAGAAGTGGTGGACTCTACGATGATGGCGAGGCGAGGGGCCTCTAGGTGATGCAGAGGTAGCAGCAGTAGGGGATGAGGGTACAAAGGTACCAGATGAGGGTTGGGGTGCTCCGCATGATGATGCAAACATGGTAGAGGTTGAGGATGTTGGAGGGGATTTTGGGGTACCGGATCAGCCAGAGATGCAGGATGTCTCGGAGCAGTGGGAGCTAGAGTAGGCTGCTATCCTGGATTCGCCTATGCCTCAAGTAGGTTCGAAGGATGTGGAGGTGAGACACAGTCATGAGATAGCACGATTGGAGGACCTGCTATGGAGATGAGATGGGGAGTTGGGAGAGGCTTTGCGGGAGAGAGATCTCCTATGGACTCAGCTGGCAGAGTGGGAGAATGCATGGGCTGCATCTCACCGGTAGGAAGGGGATACTGATGCTACATGGGAGAGGGATCTCCTACGGGCGTAGCTAGCACAACGCGATGACGTAGTAGCTTACTATCATCGATGGGAGGCAGAGTGGGGTCGACGGGAGGTAGAATGGGGTCAACATCGGCTAGATATGGAGGGAGAGATTATCCACCTTGGTGGGCGGATACCTGAGCCCCCTGGAGGTGGCTCATCGCATCGGATGAGAGACAACGATACTGAGTAGTCAGCATCATCCCATCGTAGGTGGCTAGATGAGGGAGGCGCTAGTGGGCGTGATGTAGGGGCGAGTAGCAGTCGCCCTGAGAGGTCCCATAGGACCCACACCGTAGGGGGTAGTTCCCATCGCACCGATCCTGCGTGATCATGGTGGGCGATGCCCTAGGCTTGGGGGTTTTTGAGTTTTTGGCTTTGGTTGCGAGGTCAGAGGACCGGTTCATTGTAGCCTATGGGCATTTTTGTTATGATATATATACAGATGACTCTTTTTGGTGTTTATGCACTTTTCATGGTTTGTTGTTATGTACATGTTGTTACATTGATGTATGCATATGCTATTATGAATGCGATGTTTCTAATTTGTATGATGTATGCCAATGGAATGAATGAAATGAGTTGTTGATAATTTGTCGATGGCACCATAGACTGTGCAAGATTTGACTGACTTGTTGTACTAATGGGATGACTGTGTGGAATGACTTTGCATGTGAAAACTTTGTTTTTGTATTTTGCATATTTTCTGATGGTGATGTACGAAATGAAATGTACCAGCTATTTTTAAAATGTAGTTAAGCTTTTCTGAGATTCAGATATTTTAACTAACTAGCCAAGACTATACATTTATCTCGCAAGACTTTTGAACAAGGTATAAATCCGACTTGAATTTAACCAAGTTATTTCACATCCCTGTGTGTGCAATTGAGTTCGTTTATGTGGTATTTGTCAGGATACCGCCAGGTGCTAGATAGGCTATCAACCAAACCTGTATTGAGGATCACCTAATTAGCTCCACTAACTCCATTGTTGTATTTAGGAAGATTAATCCATGGGACAATCTAAGGTACCATAAGCTAGTTCATCCACATGCAAACATTGGTCTATGCACATGCAAAGCTAATGTGACAGACATATCGTCATGCGGTTAGGATACCACCATTGCCAGGTAGGCTATCAACCAAACCCGTAATGAGGATCACCTAGATGGTTTTTCGAATGCTGAGAATTCTAGGGATTCAAGTTCAGGGTATGTGTTGGCTCAATGGTTTGGGATACTTGCTCATCTATATAGTGATGAAAATCATTGTTTATTTTTCTCTTTGTTTTTCTTTTTGAGCAAGGATTTTGAATAGTGGTGATAACCACTGTTATTTGATTTTGTATTTTGAGCTTTGTAAGGTTGAGCTTGTGAATGGCCTTGATCCTGTTGGCCTTGGGGATGACTACCCATCCTATTCAGGGACGTGTAGTACGAATCCTTATGACTTTGGGAACCAAGGGGATGATGGAGATTTATGAAGTAAGGGCATTGATCTTTTAGGCCTTGGGGATGACTACCCATCCTGGTCAGGGGCGTGTAGTACGAATCCTTACAACTTTGAGACCAAAGGTGAGTGGAGATGGTTGTGATGATGGTTTGTTGGAATTTTGTTTTTGAATGGCGTTGATCCTTTTAGGTCTTGGGGATGACTACCCATCCTTGGCAGGGACGTGTAGTACGAATCCTTACAACTTTGGGGACCAACTATGATTGGGATTTGTGGGAGTGGTGAAAACCACTATTTATTATGGGGAATGGATGGGGAAGAGCTCATCCTTTTGTCAATTCTTAGCATTCTGGAACCATTCGCACAGGGGGATGAACAGGCTAATCTTTCACCTATGGTACCCTAGACTGCTTTGTAGGCTTCTCTTGCGTTCACACAACTTAGGAATTATCTTATGTGTTTTAACTTGTGTTGGGATGCTACGTAACAAGGCGTAAGCCAAGTAAAACTTTCCCATGTAAAATCTGTTTAACTGTGTACAATTTTTGGCTAGAAATTTAAAGACAACTGAATGACGAAAACCCTATATACATTAGGAGACAACTGACTATGCTAAAAAAATGGCGATGGTGTTATTCTGGATGTATGCGTTTATGAAATGGATTTAATGTGGAAAATGAGGGAATGGCCAAGTAATGACAGTCTATGGTGCTGTTGACTGGTATGACCTAGCAAATATGCAATGTATGGATGTGATGCCTAATGCAACCTATATTTTTGTGTTTTGATTTTTATGAGTATGCATGGAAGTGAAATGCAATATTTTTGTGATTTTTGATATTTATGAGTATGCATGGAATGGAAATGCAATATTTTTGTGATTTTTGATGATTTTATTGTTTTTGTTTGTTTTTGAATATTTATTTTGACCAAGCAGTTATGGTAACGCTTGGAGCTTTTGGTGTTGACCAAAGGGTTTATGGATACCTTTGGAGCATTTTTGGGTTGACCAAGTGATTATGAGAATCCTTGGAGCTTTTGGCTTGACCAAAGGGTTTATAGATACCTTTGGGGCATTTAGGGTTGACCAAGCGATTGTGGGAATCCTTGGAGCATTTGGTTGGACTATGGCTCTCTAGATGTGGAATGGCCTCAAATGACTGATGTTCAAGGGTTCTGTTTCCTTGATTCCTTCAAGAGAGGCAAGCCGGTATGTTCCAGGTCCTATTCTACTATCAATGACATAAGGACCTAACCAGTTTGCCATGAACTTGTCCCATAGATGGGACGACAAATTAGAATTCTACTGGTTCTCTTTTAAGACCAAGTCACCAACCTAAAATTCCCTTAGGTGGACCTTCATGTTGTATGCTTTCTTAAGTCGCTCTTGATAGATACGCAAATTCTCGAGAGCATTAACGCATCGTTCATCGAGCAACGTCAGTTGGTCTAACCGGGCCTGCCGTGCAGTGTCATCATCGATGAACTCTTGCATTGAAATGCGCAGGGAAGGGATTTCCAACTCAAGAGGCATGACTACCTCGGAGCCATACACCAATAAAAATGGAGTTGCCCTAGTGGGCATCCGGATGCTAGTGTGATAAGCCCATAGGGCAAGTGGGATCTGAATGTGCCAATCCTTATGATTGTCTGTGACTATCTTTTTGAGGATGGCGACTAGCATTTTGTTCGATGCCTCTGCTTGCCCATTTGCCTACGGATAATAGGGTGTTGAAAAACTATGCTGAATTTTGTACTTTGTGGTCAAAGCACGCACATCTTTGTTCTTGAATGACGTCCCATTATCTGACAGGATCTTGGATGGAATACCAAAATGACATATGATGTTATGCAAAATAAACTCCGCAATGCGGGATCCAATCGTAGAGGTTAGCGAAATTGCTTCCACCCACTTGGTAAAATACTCTGTGGCCATTATGATGAACGTGTGATGACCAGATGACGTAGGGGAGATCTTTCTGATTAGGTCAAAACCCCACTATGAAAAATGCCAAGCCGATTGGATCGGCTGTAAGGCCTGAGAAGGTACGTGTGTCAAATTAGCATGGTGTTGACACTTCACGCACTTCTTCACATATGCGCAACAATCTCGCTCTAAAGATGGCCAATAATAGCCCATGCAAAGAATGCACTTTGCGATGGCCATACCATTGAAGTGGCCACCACATGTACCATCGTGTGCTTGGGTGATCGCCCAAGTGGACTCTTGTTGGTCCAAGCAATGGAGGAGGATTCCTTCATAGCTTCGACGATACAAAATGTCTCCTAACAAGACATGTTTTGCCACTTTCTATTTGAATGATCTTTTCGTGGCTTGTGTCAATCCAAGTGGGAGGTTACCTAGCTTGAGGTAATCCCTAATGGGTGTGTACCAATCCTGCTGATCAAAAACCTTGATAGTATGAACGGCCAATCCCTCTTGAAGTCCATCCCTAGCAAAAGCTGAGCGGGAAAGAACTTGTAAAAACAACGTTGTGTTGCTATTAAGAGGGGTCGGGGAGAACAAAGACCCCTAGTTGGCTCGAGTCAGACAATCATGGATTTGAAAGAACTTATCCGAAGATGGTTCAATCTGGATCAGGTGGATTCCTAGCGTTAGGTCAGAGCTTGCACGCTCCATCACGGATTGCGATAATGTTTTAACCTGAATGGTTGTCATTTCACCAGAAGGGTCTTGCGGGATTAATGACCCCAAGGAGGCCATAGTATCCACAAAATGATTCGATGATCGAGGGAGTGCCTCGATGTCATACCATTCAAGTTGTGCTAGGAATTTGTCCACGAGGGCTTTGTAAGCCTGTAGAACTGGACATTTACATTGGAATATCCCCTTTACTTGATTGACAATCAACAATGAATCACCAAAGATGTTTAAATGTTTAATGTTCATGGTGATTGTTTTTGAAGACCTATGAGCAAGGCTTCGTATTCTGCATTGTTGTTGGTGCATGGGAAGTCTAATTTAAATGACAGAGGCATTGGAGCCCCTTGTGGAGTGAAGAATACAATTCTCGTGCCACCTCCTTGCTCACATTTAGAACCATCGAAGAATAGGGTCATGTCAGCCTGTGACTCAGGCTCATCAGAATCTGGTGATTCTAAAACATGAAAAACCCCATCATCCGATAATTCTATGGTCAGAGGCTGATCATCTTCAAGAGGAGCCTCTGCCATTTGATCGGTGATGACTTGACCTTTTATGGATTTTTGTCCAATGAACTCTATGTCAAACTCCATCAACAACATGATCCATTTCGCCGTGCGGCTACTATGATAAGTATGACTCATCATGTATCGCAATGGATTCTCCTTAGACACAACATACGTCGTATTACTGAGCATGTAGTGGCATAGATTTTTGGTAGCAAACACCATTGCCAAGCAGAGCTTCTCAACGTATGCATAGTTAAGTTCATAACTAACTAGGGTGCGGCTAAGATAGTATGTAGCTTGTTCTTTGTGAAGTTCATTTTTCTGGGACAGCATGGCACCCAGTGCCACCTTAGTAGCTGAGATGTATAAGTAGAACGACACTCCTGGTCTAGGTGGTGCCAATACTGGCGATGAAGCCAAGTACTATTTAATATCATCAAAGGCTGACTGGCACTCGTCATCCCAATGAAATGTGACCCCCTTATGCAATAATTTATTCATGGGTCGACACTTGTCAGATAACTGTGCTATGAAGCGCTTGATCGACGTGACCTTTCCCTGTAGACTCCTGAGCTGCTTGATGGTAGTTGGGGGAGGCATTTCAAGGATTGCCTTGACTTTGTGTGGGTCTACCTCGATTCCTCATTTAGAGACTATGTAACCCAAGAGCTTTCTAGATGTGACGCCAAAGACGCACTTCTTGGGGTTTAGTCTGACCTTATGCTCCATGAGGCGATCAAGGATCTTGCTTAAATCATCGAGATGATCTGGGCGCAAAAGAGATTTGGCCAACAAATCATCCATGTAATCCTCCAAAGTTTTGTGCATGTAATCATGGAAGATGTACGTCATGGCACGTTGGTAGGTGGCACCGGAATTTTTAAGGCCAAAAGGCATGACCTTATAGCAAAATGTCCCCCAAGGCATTGTGAACGCCATTTTTAGTTGGTCCTCGGGATTGATATGAATTTGATTGTATCCCGAGAAACCATCCATGAGGGAAAGCATTTCGTGGCCCGTTGTAGCGTCTACCAATGCGTCGATGCTCGACAAGGGAAAATCATCCTTAGGACTCGCTTTGTTTAGATCTCAAAAATTGGTGCATATGCGAATCCTCCCATCGGGCTTCTTGACGGGAACCATGTTAGACAACCATGGCGGATAATCCATGCAGATGACAAACTATGCATCCAACAACTTTTGTAACTCATCTTTGACCATTAAGGCCACTTTTGGGTGCATCTTACGTAGTTTTTGCTTTATTGGCTTGATTGTCGGATCAAGCATTAGATTATGCATGACTAGCTATGGGTCTAGTCCCGACATGTCCTTGTATGACCATGCAAAAACCTCCTTCTTCTCTTTGAGAAGGGCAATGTAGTCGGCTTGCTCTTCGGGGGATAAACTTACCCCTAGCTTGATGATTTGCAAATTCACTGGATCTGAGCCGATGTCTACGTCAGTCATCTCCTCGACCGACATGTGGGATCCGTCCTCCAACTGGTGTGGAGTTGGGATCAAATGGATATCGTTTGCTGAATTTAGATCATCATTTGGAACATCAGGTTCCTCTTCAGCATGGAAGACATCCTTGAGTCTGTCCTGGGGTGAAATGGAACATTCCTCCACAAGGCCAGTACTCTGATGGGGATGGTGGTGTGTCAGCGTGATCCCAGTCGATAGCATCTAGATCTAGATACAATGACCGTGTCGGGTCGGCTGGATCATGGATGGGTGCGGTTAGGTCAATGGAGATCATGTTGATGAAATGATTGTGGTCTCCATTATCATGGGTGTTATAACTCGGACATCCTAGACAATCTATGTGCTCTGGATCTGGCTCTGTGGGCACTGGCACAAATGGATCAGCCCTATGCGCGGAGACGAAGACAGGGTCCGCCCTAGGCACTGATGGTTTGATAGGGTCTCCAGGTGGAAGATGCTCTCTGTGTACCTGGAGTGGCGGGTGTAGTAATTGCTATAACTACACCGGGTTGAGGTGCCACCTATGCCTTGGACCTATGTGCAGGTGTTCAAACATGTCATCTATGTCCAAAGGGTATCGTTGTTGCATCTGTCGCATGTGGTTGAGATAGGCCATCTCAGTTTCATCTTTCGAATCACTGTCGGAGATCCAAAAGCCTTCGTTAGCTCCAACAGCTGCTTGCGACACATGAGGCTCATCTTGTTCGAGCAAATTGATGTGGTCCCATCGAGGTTGTTCCACTCTCTACGGGGGGACCTAATTCTCTTGAAGTGGCATGTGCTCAAATGGAGCGGCCAATGGGAACATTGTCAAGAAGCTTTCCTGATCATCCTCCATGGGATATACTTGCGAATGATTGCAATCAAACTCGAAAGGATCCCAAGGGGCTACCTCATACTCTGACTCATCCTCTGAAGACCCTTCTTGGTCTTGTCCATGTCCCTCTTGTGGGTGAGTCCTTGAGTTTTCTCCTTGTTCGACCGAAGGGAAAGGGTTGTTATGGTCAACAAGGTTGGTTGTTAGCAATGGGAGATAATCTCCCAATGTATAGTTTGTGTTAGGATTGGCATATGGACCTGATGCCAACCCATCCTTGTTGCCTATCCCTAGGCCTTGCATGTTTTCCACCAAGATGTCTAGGGGCAAGGGGTGGTTGAACCCTACTCCTGACTTGTCATACGACATTTGATATCTCGGTTGGCAAAGAACACGCACTCCTTGCTCATACCTACCCAACCCATATCCATGCCAATTGCATTGGCCTAGATATCTTAAAGCAAAATCAGGATTGGATAGATAGTTGACATCCTCCATAAAGGGCTCTTTGTCTTCATCTTCTTGCATACAAATCTCAACGCCATTATCCAGGCCCCCATAAACAAAGTTTGTCTGATTGGGTGGGTAGCCTAAAGGAACCACTGAGCCGATGGGGAGTCGAGGCCTCCCCATGTCTTGCATGGACTCGAGTGTGGGCGTTGCTATAATGTTCCTCACTAGATACTCCCCTAGGCCCGTGTTAGCCATTTCAACGGTGACCGTTGGTGGTTGAGGGGAAGCGAATGGGAGTCCTTCCTGAGTCCACTCCATGTGGGGTGAACTAGGCATCTCAACTTCCATTCTGCTAGGCACCTCTTCTTTCGAGATGGTTGAGACTAGAGGTGGTTCTTCTTCTAAGGGTTTCTTTCCCTTGTCCTTGGATGTGGCCACCGTAGGTGGCATCATTGTGGAAGGACTGGTGAAAGAATATGGACCCGACTGAGGACTTGATGGATTAATCACTGGAGATGCCCATGGAATCGAACCCTGTTGAGATGGATTCAACTAAAAATCCAAATGTGTTGACAAAAGGGTTGATTGCGGCATGAATTGCACTGTATTGCAGTATTTGAAAGGCTCCAAGTCCGCTGGGACTACATGCACCTATCCTTCAAATGTATACTTCAGGCACTGATGAGCGATTGAAGGGACACACTTCATGTCCCTAATCCAAGGCCGGCCTAGTAGGATATTATAAGCCATCTCACCTTCCAAGATATGGCACAATGTATGAATGGTCTTTTGTCCCACTTGGATAGGTAGGACAATTGTGCCAACTGTCGAGCAGATTGCATCGTTGAATGCTCGCAGTGTGTAAGTGGAAGCCACGATATGAGATGTTGGCAACTTCAAATGCTTCAGAGCTGCTGTAGTGATGATATTACTAGACGAGCCAGTGTCCACCAACACTCTCTTATACAGAATCCCGTTGACCCATGCGATAACATGCAGGGGTGGATCCGCCACATCACCAGTTACTATTTTCAATTCATCTTCTCTAAAGGTGATGACTGGTTCTGTACACTATTTTACATGCCCCACAAAATTGTTGAAAGAGTTTGCTTCATGGGGCGGTAGCTCGATAGCTTTTAAAATCTCCATGAGAGCCTCCCGATGGGGCATCGATTGTTGAATTAGCTCGTATATGGAGAGCCTAGCCGATGTGGTCCTTAGACTTTGGGTAAGTCTAGTTCGAATCATGGCCACTGGTCTAGGCGGGGGAAGTTGCGTAGGGTGTTGTTGAGCTTGTGACGTTGATGGAACCTCTCTTGTGGCTACCGCGGGAGCAGCTCCTGGGTACTTCTTGTTCCTAGTCACTATGCTTATCATCCCCACATATCCTTGCATAGGGCAATTCTGTTGCACCTCATTAACTTGAAGGGGTTTTGCTTGTGCCTCGTGGGCAGGCAAGGGGTCTCTGAATACTCCCATATGTTGATTGTTTGGCGCTACGAGGTTGTCCACCACCAATGTCTTGTTGTCAATGAGATCTTGTATCAAACCTTTGAACTTCCAGCATGCGTTAAGATCATGTCCTTTACGCCTGTGGAACCTACAGTACAAGTCTTCTCTATACCCTTTAGGCTTCGGTGCATTGGGATCTATAGTTTGAATCTCTGGAAGGTTGATCAAATTCGCCGCTGACAAGCGGTCAAACAAAGAGTCCCTGGACTCTGTATAAGGAGTAAATTGTCGCCTAGGGCGACATTGCTGATTTTGC
Source organism: Wollemia nobilis (assembly GCA_028583015.1). Classification (NCBI taxonomy): domain Eukaryota; kingdom Viridiplantae; phylum Streptophyta; class Pinopsida; order Araucariales; family Araucariaceae; genus Wollemia; species Wollemia nobilis. The sequence continues at coordinate 1,503,281 of JAQPPZ010000152.1, forward strand.
TCCTACCTTTGGTTTTCTCTCTCATAGTTGTTGGGAGGCACCGCTTGATAATTAGCCTTTTGAGGTCTGTGTTGCTTGTGCAGGCTTAGGGACATTGATGGCAACTTGATTAACCGTAGCAGGTTTTGGTTGCGTGGTCCCTAGTTTAGTGTTCTTTGTCCATTCTTTCTTCTTAGGTTTGGCGATCTCGCCATCCTATATCTTAATCTCCTTAATAACTCTGGCTTGCGCCAGAGCTTCCTCTAAACTGGCATATTGTTGTAGCTGCAATAGCACGGAGATTGATCTCAAATAGCTTTTCGAGAACATTTGGGTCAGATCTGACATGGGAGGGAGGTAAGGCAGCTTCGCAAGCAATGTCCTCCACCGGTTCTCGTATGCCACCATGGTCTCTTCCTCATACTACTTGAGGCTAGCTAGGTCACTCAATGATGCCTTTTTCTTAGTGTTGAAGGTGAAGCATTCGAGGAACGCGTCCACTAGCTGATCCAAGTTACTGATGCTATGTTTCGGTAATTGGGTGAACCAATCCGAGGTAGGGCCTGTGAATGTGGTTATAAATGTTCTTAACAACAAAGCATCGTTATCCTGAATACCAAAGCACTGGCTCAGGAACCTAGTCACATGCTCTTGGGCGTCCTCCTCCCCTCTAAAGAGTGCCAACTGGGGCAGCTTAAAGTGTTCCGGGTATGGAGGTGCCGGCACTGACGGATGCACAGGATGGCTACGGAGTTGGCGTAAAGTGGGCTTTTGGGGCCCAAAAGTCTTGATCTCCATAGACTCTAAGCGCTCTAACAATGCTTTATATGCATCAGAGGATTTAATTTCATCCTCCTTAGTTTGCTCCCGTTGTGGGTTGCGGGGAGCCTGAGGCCTATTGAGAAGTAGTTGGGTAGCACCCCCTCTCGCCTTGATAGAGCGTTTCAGCCCTCTCTTCTTCTTGTTCATATTCCTCATAAGCTTCCTGAGGAGTGGCTGGCCGAGACCTATTCACATGGGTAGGTGCCCGCGGAGGGTGCCCATCATTGTTTCGGGGAGTGGCCTCCCGCTCAAGTCTAGGAGGTCTCGGAGGCAATACTTGATAAGGTCGCATGGACCTCTCTCGTACCAAAGGGTTATGCCTCTCATACACTTCTACTTTGTGCGCACGAGGGTTTGGAACCTTCGCAGGCACATTGTTATGCAGTAATTCGGCTGTCTGACGCTGAATGCACTCTTTGTTAAGCCAACAAAGATGCTCTAACTGTTCTTGATCTTGCCTAAGCTGCATGATTTGCGCTTGGCGGGTGGCCTGTTTGGAAAATGCCAAGTCACTTTGTTCCACCGTCTCTTGTTTAGGAAGCCTAGATGCCTCTCTTATATGTCTACCTTGGTCGTGGTGATCCGAGACCTCTATGGGTTGCTTTCCTCTATCGAGGTTAGCTGCATTAACTTGAGGTTGTAGCCTCAATGGGTGATCTTGATACATGGCAAGAGCGGAGGTGCATCGCTCCCGTGCTGTGTACTGCTCTTGAGGAACGTGGTAATCTTCCTCGTCCTCTCTTTCATATGCATAAAAGGTGCGGGCAAAATTGTCTTGCCTTGCCTGGAAAGCTTGATACTCTGGACACTGTCTAGTGTTTCTAACAGTAATGCGAGGTAGAGGAGGGATGACGAAATCCTATGGCCCCTCCATTTGGACCCTCTGTTGCTCTAGCACTTCATCACTAGGCCACCCATAACGGGCTTCTAAGGGAGGTCTCCTGTCTATATTAAGTGCTATGTGTAGGTTCTCTTCTTGGAAGGACCTATGTTGAGTAGGGGTGCCCCTCAAAGAGGTGCCTCTATAGTCTTGTTTTGTTATGGCATGATGTGGACTCTCTTGTGTGTCAGGCCGCCAAGGCGGGATGACTAAGTCCTCAGGACTATATCGAAGGTGACTTGCCCCCCTTGGTGCACTTTCTACAGTGCTTGCCCATGATTGGGCTCGGCTACGAGTGAACACCATAGTGATGTGCTTCTAAAGATGAGTAGATTTTTATCTCTTTTAGGATTTTTTTTATGCTACACTTAAACAGAAAGGAAACACACAATCAATGCAGTGGTTATCTCGTTTAAAGATTTAAAAGTGTGCCCTAAAATCTGGTTTTAGTGTGTTTTGATGTTGTTTTGAAAGCTTTGTGAAAGAATGTTTAAATGCAAAATGAGGGCTCTTATGACTCCCAAAAAATGGTCGCCCCTTCGATATACCATTGCCAGACCGATATACCAACCTCTCTATATACCCGCCCTTACGTGAGGGAAACTATTGGTACGTGAGAGCAGATGGTATGTGGAACATAGGCGATACTGAAGGGGGATCACTTTGTTTATGACACCTACCATAGAAGACTTATCCTCATGCACTGGGAATCACCCCCGCTACACTTGGTCAGCTTTCGTCAGGATTTACGTCTAGCAACAGTCACGATCGGGGTAATGTATGCAATATCTCAAGCCAAAGTGATGATGGAATCCACCTTTGGTCTTGCTCAAGGGTTGGGGTTTTACGACCAACGCCTTGTTGTTTCAGTTACCATGTGGTGTGTGGGGTTCCTTTTAAGTTGCATAAATGAAGCACGCAAGCATTCAAACTCTCCTATGCAAGCAAATAACCAGAGAACATAAAGCAAAGAATTGACAAAAGGTGTTTAAGACCTCTACCTCTTCTCTGCCCAAGTCGGATGTCTCTGAATTTTTGCTCTAAAATAGTCCAGTGTTGGAAAAATTGGTACTTGTAAGCAAAAGAACAAGCAACTTTAATCAGAAATTTAATCTTAAAAATCAAGGGACAGAGGTCCCACCGTGATCGCCACTGAAAGCACGAGGATACGAAAACAAAAAGGAATATGCCACAAGAGAGAACAAGAAAGAACATATACAAATTGACACAAGATAAAAGCAATATGAAATGTGGTAATATCTTTATTGATATGCTTTGTAAATTGTGTTACAATACGTCTCCTTCCTTTTTAGGGGATAGGAGCGTCAAATATGTTTCTCGTCACAACATCCATGGATAACAATCCTTCTTCCGCGTGCCCACATGTAAGATGGGTGGACCAAAATGTCATCACCGCTTGCGTATGTGATTATTTTCTCTTTCCTACTCCTCTTCTATTAGAAACCTGCATTCAAAGAAACAAAAAATATTAGTAGCACCTGCAGACAGAATGAAACATGTATTTCCCAAGGCCTACTGTCAGTGTATGCATGAAAATAATAAAATGACTATCAAATGACCTCTGATTGACCTGAAATTTTGAAAAAAGCATAAAAATATTATCAGAAGACCACTGCAAAAAGAACAGTCTAGAAATTCCTCACATATTTGTATTCGCTCTAGGGTGGGACGAATAGGACTATGATAATTTGTCAGAAAGCACCCTGTTCAATGTCCTGCTTAGGAAGCTCCAAAAGACCTAAAAAGTTGGGGTTAGCTAATTGGGGGTGTTTTGGGAAGACCCAGATGGTCATATTTCTCCAATTTTGCCTCTAGGATCCATATTTTTCTGGTGCCATATGCAAGTTAGTGAAGGCGGGAAATAACAAAAACCTGGTCAAAACTGCTCAGAATGAAATGAAATTTGAACTGTAACCTATTTAACCTATCTAGAATCAAATGCAAAATAAAAACTAGAGAAATCTATCACAGATTTCTAATCATCCCGGGGTGGGGCGAATAGGACTGTGATAGTTTGGGGAGCACCCGGGGGTAGGACGCCCACCGTTTGGGACACTGTTTCGGCACCAATCCACTTGGGATGGGTCCAAAACTGATTATGGGGTGTTTTCAACAAATTTGGTGGATATTTGTGGCCAAAAATTAGGTTTTGGGTCCATATTTGCACTTCAATAGTCACCCAATAACCTCCCTTTCGAATGAGAGATTAAGGATGTAAAAGCACAAATCGCAGTTAGGTAGGTAAATTGGCAGCACTTCATTGCTCAAATGCTCCTTCTCTGTATATATTTTGGGTGAGAAAACTCACCAATTTATAGACCTTAAGGTCTCCTTGTTTGAATTGCGCATGCGAGGGCGCCACTTGAGTTAACTGTCCTATTTTTAGAGAAAAGCTAACTCCCTGATTAAAAATCTTCTTGCATGAGGTTTCTAAAATAAAGACACTCATCATTGAAGTCTCTCTTCTTGAATAAAAGCTATTCCTCACAATTGCATGGCCTGAAGCCTCAGTTAATTGGCGGAGTTACCGAGGTTTGACTTTTTTCCAATCAAACTTTCTATTCGCCTCACCCTGGGGCGAATGTTGCTATTCGTCCCATGTTGCTATTCATCCCTGGGTGGGATGAATGCCAGTTTGTATTCATCCCGGGGTGGGACGAGCAGAGAGCAAGGTGTTAAAAAGGTTCCAAATTGACCTTTGACCTCTAAAACTACTTTTGGAAGTGGTTAGGACCATTGTTTAACCTCTGGGGGCTGCCCTAGGGGCTGTGTGTGTCAATGCGATCAGCGCTTGTTGTCACGTAATCGGATTGGTGTTGTTTTGGTGTCTACACTTATCGAAAAGTGGCATCCCTTATGGGATGTTTTCCAAAAATGAAAAAAAAATTTCCTTTATTTCTCACTAATATTCATCACTATATTTTTTCTTTGTCAAGTCAATATTAGATCACATGATACATGGTAGTGTCACCCTCACTATAGGAATTTTATTGCTATGAAGATTTTTTTTATTTTATATGTCCTAAAATATAATTAAGGGATCACATTTCTCTATCATGCCAAGTGTGATAAAGTGTAATTAATTTACTTTCATGTGTTTCCTCTCTTCTTACAATAGTCATGGTTTTATCTAGAACATGCACATAAGCAATGGATCTAAAAATCCTCAAATGGCATACATTAGGCTTCCATCCTAACCAAACTTTTTCAGGTGTGCAATTCAATAGTACATGTATTGGGCTTCGATCCAAAATATATATTTGATCCAAAATATATATTGTTGTCACAACTACTTCCCAAAATTCATTTTTCATATGCTTGGCTTGCAATATAGACCTTGCCATTTTTACTATAATGCAATTGTTTAGTTCAATCGCATCATTTTCTTGTGGTGTGAAAATAATTAAGAATTTTCTTTTAATTCCTTTTTCTTCACAATATACCATAAACTATTTTGAGGTAGATTCACCTCCTATATCAGTCCTTAAAATTTTCATACAATGTTCACTTTATTTTACAGCTAAATGCCTCACTCTTATCCTTCAAAAAGAATACATAAATATTTACGTTGTAATCATCTATGAATGTGAGAAAATAAAAATGATTATCAAGACTTGGTGTTTACATGGGATGACATATATTTTCATGAACTAACTACAATTGTTTTGAGGCTCTCCATTACCTTTCCATTGGAAATTTATTCCTTATGTTGTTCTTTGAGTGCACTTGTTGAGAATTTTTTTTCTTTTGCTAAAATGTTTGGTAATCCATGTACCATATTTTTCACCTACAAAAGCTTCAATCCTTTGAAATTTAAATGAACATATTGATTATGACATAGCCAATTAATATCATCAATTGAAACCTTCAACATATTGGTACTTGCATTCTTCAATTTTAATGGAAATATTCTATTCCTAGTCATGGATATTTTATACACCAATATTCCATTTTTGTCAATGATTTTCCAAGTCTTGTCCTTAAATAATACTTTATAATTTTTATCTAATAGTTACCTTACACTTAGCAAATTATGTTTGAGACTAGGTACATAGAATGTATCATGAGTATGTTTTGCCTCTCCTTGAATAGTTTGAATAGCTAGAGTTCCTTGACTAATAGTATCAATATTTTTATCATTCCCCAATGTCACATTGTTTTTTCCTATTTCATTTATTTAAGAAAATAACTCTTTATTGCTTGACTTATGCTTAGAACATCTAGAATCAAGAAACCATAAATCATTACCTATTTTTTTAGTAACATGAGTTGAGAGAAAAATAATTGTTTTAGAATCTTCTCCATAATTACTTGTAAAGTTTGCTGATTTATGTTGTAGTTTCCAATAATATTTCATGAAATACCTATATTTTTTACAATTTGATACTCTTGGATTTTTTAGTGGAGCCTATACAAATCATAAATTTAGCTACTTGTGATAACTAAGTCCATTGTGTCCATGCACCAAGAAAACATCTTAGTACTCATAGGCTTAACAAGCTTAGTTAATAAAATTGCAACAACAATGACTCCATTGACATATTTCACTTGTGACTACTAAGCTCTATCCAAGCCCATGACTATTGTCATCCACTCTGCATACTAGGTCAAAATGTATCACTCAAAGATCCTAAGAATCCATAGTCCTTGTGGTTTAACATGTTGCTATATAATCAACCAACCTTCTCTACCAAACATAAGTCATACCATCCAAGTACCTTGTTCCTACATGTGCTTATTATTCTCTTGATAATCATTCCCAAAGACTTAACTCATAACCTACTATTTTTATCCAAACTAGGCATGCAGGCCTTAAGGAGGTTAAACTATCCATATACAATATTCTTTGCTCCTCTAGCAAAACACCCTCTCACATAAGAACTCCTCTATGTAGGCTTACTACCCTATTCATGTACACCTCTTGTACATAAAGAGCAACACAACTCAAACTCCGCACATACTAGAGAAGCCACAATGCTAATTGTCTACTCTAGGAACTCCTAGTACCAATAGGCACATATCATTCAAGTTTAACCCATAATATCCACTACCTCTCTAGAATAGCATTCATACTACATAAAAGCAATGTACATTACCATAGTGCCCACATAGTCCCCTTAGGACTCACGACATCTAAACTGTCCCACAAATCCAAAACTAGACTTTTTCCCTAACACAACACAAGAACAAAGCACCAACTATGATCATTGCCCCTTACAACACAACCCACCATTATATAAGAGCAGGAACATTCATACATTCTTGTTGCCTTTATAATTCCTCCAACATTGTTCAATCAACTCCATACCACATTCCAACAACACCTTACAAGGACAAGGTACACCAACCCTCACAATCCCTCTAGCTCGATACACATGCAATTATCCTACACTTAGCATAACATAAGAACAAGGTACAAAAACCATGTTGTTGCTCTTTTTAGCACTTCCTATTGAAGTACAAGAACAACAAGCATGTCATCCTTCCTTCACATTGAATTCATATGCACAAAAATCCCACTCAAAAAATAGGTTTATCATATACCTAAGATATCCTTGCTCTTCTTATATCAAGTTTACATCTAGCAACAAAGGTGTCCTCCTAAAACCAATAACCACACTTTGATAATAGATAAAGAGATTTATAAATCTATTCTTGAGATATTAGTGCAAACATAATAATAAATAGAAAGATAAATAATATGCACATACAATAAACACATATATTCATCCTAGAAATATTTGATTGAAAAATCCAACATAAAACCAGAGCCACTCCTATTGCTCTTTTTTTTAATTATTCATAGGCATATTCTGGTGCATATCCTTATACATATTTTGGTGCATCACACCCAATCTAATCCAACTATGGATAATTCATAGATTTGATGATCCACCTAAGTGAGGACGGATGGATAGAATAACTACTGAGGGATACATAAATATATATAATTATTAGAATAGATTTTCTTAACTATAGCTCATGATTTTCTATCTTTACATATATCTTTTTACCTTTTAGATTTTTTAGCTTTTTGGCTTTCTTGGATTATTTTATTTCTACATGCAAAGGATACAACACACGCAACAATATTGATGTCTTATCTCTATTACCTCATCCACAACCTCTACTAAATGAGCATCTTCCATGTCCATGTCCTCTTCCACCTCTTCAATTTAAGGACTCCTTTCCCTCTTAGGGTAAATTGAGACTATTGTTGCCATTTTCAACCCTTACATTTACTGAAAAAGCAACCTACTTTGAATATTCAATTGATTTTTCCAATTTACTCTCATGACATTAGTGAACCCATCAAACCATCCAATCTCAAAATGAATAAATCTCTACTTTTTTCAATTGCAATAACAATAAAATTTCATTTCATAGCTAAAGATCTTAATACTTTCTCACAAATCGCGTGGTCTTCAATATCTTCTTGATGGATGCAAAGTTGATTAACATTTTTTTGTACTTGAACATGAAAATAAACAATCTTCTCATAGTCTTTCATCTACAATGTTTCAAATTTCCTCAAATTTTCCAAATTGAACCAAATTCACCTTGCTTGTGCTTTGATATAGTAGCTAGAACTTGTATCATGCCTCCCTTGTATCTTCCCTCGTGTTAATTTGTTCCTGCGCTATCAATACAGGCCAATCTTGTGGCTCCACATAACCATCATGTACAATATCCCAAATTTCTCTGTAAATCATCAAAGTCTGTATTATTATTGTCCAGGAATGAAATCGTTCCTCTTTAAATAGAAGAACTGCCATATAATTATTTCTTGCTCCCATCTCTTCTAACCTCCTTCAAACTGAAGCTCTTGTACCAATTGTTGAAAAATAAAACCTGTAAAACAAAATACCACAAAACAGAACCCAAAACAAAGAACCCTAAACAAAGTACCCTAAAGTAAAGCACCAAACCCAAAAACAGAGCGCAAACAAATATTGTACGACTTAAAAAGAAAATTTATACTCCAATTGCACTCTGTCAACTGCCAACTTTGGGTCTTTGAATCCGCGTGATACACCGTCTGGCAACCTCATTTTATTTCATATAATAAGCACATGTTGACCTGAAACTGAATTGTAAATGTGAACAGTTTATTTGGGTCTTTGAATCCGCGTGATACACCGTCTGGCAACCTCATTTTATTTCATATAATAAGCACATGTTGACCTGAAACTGAATTGTAAATGTGAACAGTTTAGTCCGTGACTACTGCCTCCTTGGCAGATCTTGTTTGCTTGTTTAGAGTTTTGTACAAAGCAAATTCTGTGCCTTGTTTCTGCACTACGAAAACGTGGAGGCTTGTGACGGACGTGATACTTTTCAAATACTGGTTACTACATTAGCTGTCTTTGATTTGTCGTGTAGGAATATACGGTTTTTGTATTATTATTTCCCATTCCAATTGTTCCAGAGCCGTCGAATTCAGATAATTTGTACCAGCAATATAGGCTATTTGGCTTCTTCTAGAGGAATCGAGTAAAAGGTCGAAAACCTCGAGAGGAAATAAGCAAATGAGTAGTGCCTTGGCTTGGGCGCAACTGAGGAGTGCACCCGGGCTTGGGCGCACGACAAGAGTGTGACTCACTTTGGGTGCACAGGCGAACAATAACACCGAACTGGCACAACGAAAATCTGAGGAAGAATGAGATAAAACTTGCAAACCAAAAAGCAAACTTTATTGATTCAAACAGACTGCAAGATGCAGTTTTACAATGCAAGATTTTACAGAGACATCTGCAACCAAGATTGCAGGATAACCATAGGAGGAGTTTCCTGGAGATTGCTGCTCCGACTCCTCTGCTCTGCTCAGCAACTTTCCTCAGATTTCTTTTGCTCTTCCTCACTTCCCCAATCCCTCAATGATATTTTCTGAAAGACCACTCCACCTTTTATAGCCGGGTGGAAGGGAGGATAAGGCTTATCCTCTGACATGCGTCGCATTAGGGTTTCTGCCCACTCGTCGAACTGCAGCTATCGACATTAACGACGATGTTATCCGATCTGTTAGGGTGTCAAATCTGGTTTAATTTTCTAACACCCTCCTTTAAACCCAATTTTACAAAGACTTTGATGTCCAACATTTCCCAAAGCCTATTGAAGTCTTCCTCCTTGAAAGGTTTTGTAAAAATATCAGCTACCTGTTCTTTTGACCTGCAATACAGTAACACAATTTCATCAGCTTTCACCAGATCTTTGATGAAGTGGTAGTGGATATTGATATGCTTCGTACTATCATGAAACACTGGATCCTTTGATAGTGCTATGGGAAAATTGTTATCATAGGAAATGGTTGTTGTCCTTTTCAGTGGATGATTCAGCTCACCCAAGATTCTTCGCAGCCATAATGCCTGACATACGGCTGATGTGGTAGCAACATACTCTACCTTTGTAGTGGACAACGCAACTATCGATTGCTTCTTGGACAACCATGAAATTGCTCCTGATCCAAGATGGAAAGCATAGCCAAAATTGCTCTTTCGATCATCAGTGTTTCTAGCCCAATCACTCTCTGTGTAGCCAACTAGTTCCAACTGGTCTTTTATGGCATATAAAATTTCATGGTTTAGCGTCCCATTGACATAGCGCAAAATCCTTTTGCCTGCTTTCCAATGTGTGTCCTTTGAAGTCTTCATAAATCTGCTGATCAGGCTCACTCTAAACATCAGATCAGGTCTAGTTGTAGTTAAGTACATGAGACTTCCAACTAACCTCTTAAACAAGGTTGGATCAACATTTCTGTTGATATCCATCTTGCTCAGCTTCAGACCTATGGCAACAAGTATGATGGCAGGTTTGTTGTCCTCCATCTTAAACCGCTTCAGGACATCCTTCATATCTTTACCCTAAGAAATGAAGATGTCATCTGTAGATTGGACAACTTCAATACCTAGAAAGTATTTCATCAGACCTAAGTCCGTCATCTCGAACTCCTTATTCATGGCTATTTTGAACTAGTCAAACAACATGTTGTTTCTAGTGTAAATCAGATCTTCTACATACAAGCAAATGATTATCATCTCGCCTTATAGGTTTTTCTTCAAGTACAAGGTGTGCTCATATGGGCATTTCATGAACCCATTGATATTCACACAATGACACTGAGAGGGGGAGGTGAATCAGTGTAACTATTAATATTAATATCTACAACATTTAAAAATGAAGCAAAGAGAACTTGAAAACTAGAAAAGCAAATTGAATCAATAGAGCACACCACAACACTCAATATACCGAGGTTCACCAATTTGGCTACTCCTCAAAAATGACTGCTTGGACTCCAATCCAAATCCAGTCTTTGCAAAATACCAATTTTACAAACACTTTACCAGCATCTACTGGAAGGAGCACCAACCCCTTAGTTTTTTGTTGCAATAGATAGGAGCACCAACCCCTAGTACCAAGCACCAACTTGGACTACAATTCTGAGCAATTTAAAATGACATAAACATGTCTTCACTTATTACACGATCCTAACTGGTCTGCAATTAAACAAACTCTGCACACTCTCACGGCTCTGCTAATTTCTCTCTTGGCTCTCTTCTAACCCTCTTTTCACAGCAATTTCCCTCTAACAGTAGCAACCCTATTCTCTGCATGACTGTCCTTTTATAACCCCTTTTTCTCATCGGGACTTTTCGTCTTCTATAACTTTTCAATCCTGCATGTAGTCGAATGACATTCTCAAGCTGTTCGAATTCTTTTCTCCTCTTCATAAGCGACTATTTGAATCCTTGCAAATACGGCTGTTCGAATGCTGCAAATACGTCTTTTTGAAAGCTTTTCTGATCCTTCATATTTGGCTATTCGAATTTTGCAAATACGGCTTTTTGAATGTTGCAAATACGTCTTTTTGAAAGCTTTTTAGATCCTTCATATTTGATTCTTCAAATGCTTTTCAATCGTGCATATACAGCTGTTCTAGTGCATGTCTAACACCTGTCAATGTGTAACTGCAGATCTGACATTAGTTAATTTTTACGTAACTGGCTGCATGATTTTATTGTATGCTTTTTTTGACACGTCATCTTGCATGCTCCTTCGACTTTTACCCACCCAACTGTTACCTGTCACGAAATCGTGACATTTCTGCCCAGTTGAATTTTTTTGGGCTGTTGACTGCGAAATACTAACTTGTCGCGATATCGCGACACATTTTGTAACCGTACGCCTTCATGCCCTTGCTGTCATGAAATTACGACCATTTTGGCTTTTGAAAGCTTTTCCTCTGTTCATGTCGTGAAATCGTGACACTTCAAACTTTTGCTGATGTCATCCTTAATGTTGTCGCGAAATCGCGACGCTTTCGGCTTCCTGATGCTTCTCTTGCAACTTGTCGTGAAATCGTGACACTTTTAGATTTTGCTGATGTCATCCTAAATGTTGTCATGAAATCGCAACGCTTTCGGCTTCCTGAGGTCTCTTTTGCAACTTGTCGTGATATCGCGACACTTTCAGCTTTTGCTGACATCATCCTTATCTTTGTCACGAAATCACGACGCTTCTGGCTTCCAGCGGCTTTTCTTTCACCCTATCATGAAATCATGACACTTTCAATTTTGTTGATGTCACCCTCAGCTTTGTCATGAAATCATGACATTTCTGGCTTTCGTACAATCCTTGCTTCATGCAGTAGAGAAATTGGAACATGTCGTGAAATCGTGACGTTCTTCGCTTCCGTACAACTCTTGCTCCATGCACTAGCGAAAACAAGACATGTAGTGAAATCGCTAGAACTTTCTTGCCTTGCATTTTGAATTGTAGCGAAATCGCTACACCTTTGTTTCCATACATTTTGTCATGCAACGAAATCGCTAAACCTTTGTTTCCATGCATTTTGTCATGCAGTGAAATCGCTACACCTTTTTCACCTTGTTGCTTCCACTCCGGTCCTGTCGCAAAATCGTGACACTTTTCATTGCCTGCGCCTTTACCCGACACATGTCGCAAAATCATGACAATTTTGCTTGCACTTTCTCTCTCCTCAACCATGTCGCTAAATCGCGACAATTTGGCATGCATTTTCTCTCTCCTCGACCATGTTGCGAAATCGCGACAATTTGGCATGCATTTTCTCTCTCCTCGGCCATGTCGTGAAATCGCGACATTTTTCTTTCTGCCTTCGGACCTCTCAACCTGTCGCGATATCGCGACAATTTTCTTACTTGTCTTTTTTTGCAAATTTCTGAATCTGGGTCACTTCTATTTTCCTGCAAATTCACTGTACTTGATCTGACTGACTTCAAAATTCTTGTCCATTGCCTCAACTACATCAATTTCTGTCTGTGTTGACAACAATGACAATACTTTTGCTGCACCTTGTTCAACAATCTCCCCCTTTGGAATTGTTGGCAACACTTAAGCACTCTCCTGTAATTCTTCTCCCCCTTTGACAATAATACCAAAGGGCTGTTGCAGACTCCCCCTGAGTCTATGCACACCACTCTCAGACAAATGTTGTTATAGTTAGCAAAAATCATGAATATAAGAAAAACTATAAGTATAGGCATAAATGCACCCCCCTGAAAATGTGATCCCAAATGAAAGTCAGTTCTTGGGAATTGTGACCACTCTCAACTTATGTCGAAGGTACTCAAAAACTTCCTTGGGCAATGGTTTTGTGAATATATCAGCTACCTGCTCTGTAGTTGGAACAAAGTCCTATTTGACCTCTCCTTCAGCAACTTTATCCTTCAAGAAATGATATCGGATTGCAATATGTTTGGTTCTAGAATGCATAACCGGATTCTTGGATATGTTGATAGCACTAGTGTTATCACATTTTATTGATATTGGCTCTTTGAAGTGAATACCAAGATCTTTCAAAGTTTGTCTCATCCATAATATCTGTGTACAGTATGTTGTGGCTGCAATGTATTCTGCCTCTGCAGTGGATAGAGAGACTGATTCTTGTTTCTTGCTGTGCCATGCTACCAGCCTGTCTCCAAGATAAAATGCTCCTCCACTGGTACTCTTTCTGTCATCAATACATCCTGCCCAATATGCATCAGAATATGCAATCAAAGTGAAATATTTACCTTTTGGATACCACAACCCATAATCCATAGTACCCTTGAGGTACCTGAAGATCCTCTTTACAACTGTCACATGAGTTTCTTTGGGACTAGCCTGAAATCTTGCAACCATGCATACTGCTTGTAATATGTCTGGTCTAGTGGCTGTTAAATACACCAGGCTTCCAATCATAGACCTGTACATTGTTTGATCTACATCTGGAGATTTGTCATCCTTGCTTAACTTGCAGCCTGTTGTCATGGGAGTGCTAACAGGTTTGTTGTCTTCCATTGTGAACTTTTTCAGCATTTCTTTTACATATTTAACTTGAGAAATAAAAATGCCCTTTTCATTTTGATTGACTTGCAGTCCTAGGAAATAAGAAAGTTCACCAATCATAGACATCTCAAATTATTTCTTCATTTTATTTGATATGTCTTTGCAATATTCATCCATGTTGCTGCCAAATATTATATCATCTACATAAACAACAAGAACAATAAGATGCCCCTTCTCTGTTTTGACATATAAATTGTTGTCCACCAAACCTTTCTTGAACCCTTGTTTAATAAGATAGTTATCCAACATTGCATACCATGCTCTGGGTGCTTGTTTCAAACCATATAATGCTTTATTTAACCTGCAAACAAATTATGGATTGTCACCAAGTTGGAAGCCATCTGGTTGTTCAATGTAAACCTCTTCTTCTAGTTTTCCATTCAAAAATGCTGATTTTACATCCATTTGATATACTTTGAAATTTTTATGGACTGCTAAAGCCAGAAACATTTTGATTGCCTCTAATCTGGCTACCGGTGCAAAGGTTTCCTCAAAATCAATGCCTTCAATCTGAGCATAGACTTTACAGACCAATCTTGCCTTATTTCTGACAACCTGTCCATCTTCATTTAACTTATTTCAAAAAATCCATTTAGTGCCAATTATGTTTTTATTTGTCGGTCGTGGTACTAATTCACAGGTATTGTTTTTCTCAATCTGATCTAGTTCTTCATTAATTGCCTTCATCCAACTTTCATCTGTGCTTGCTTCAAGCAACATTTTTAGGTTCAATGCTAGATAACAGAGAATAGTTCCGCACTGCTGCTCTTCTTGTCTGAATACCATCTGTGGGATCCCCAATAATCTGTTCACTGGGATGGTTTTTTTGCCAATTGCCTGTTTTAAATTTCCTATTTTCTTCTTCTTCTGAGTCAGTTTTTACAACATTTGGATCAATTTTATGATTCTCATCTATTTCCTTTTCATCATCACCTTCAATGACTTCTTCATAAATAGGGTAGTTTTCTTGATAAGTAATTTATTGTTCTCTACCTTCATCAACTTTCACATCAGCACTCTCAACAATTTTCTTTAGCCTCTTGTTGTAACATGTGTAGGCTTTGCTTTTTGTTGAGTAACCAAGAAAGATACCTTCATCAGCTCTATCTTTAGATTTATCGAGATTATCTTCAGTTCGTTTGATGTAGCACTTGCTACAAAATACTTTGAAATGTCTTGTTGTTGCCTTTCTGCCAAACCACAGCTCATAAGGTGTTTTGCTTTCATGTGGTCTTAGCATGCACCTATTTTGAATGTAAACTGCAGTATGTACTGCCTCTTTCCAAAATTTGTCAGCTATTTTGTTCTCAGACAGCATTGTCCGTGCCATTTCTCGCACTGTCCTATTCTTCCTTTCTACAACACCATTTTGCTGAGGTGTCCTAGCTGTTGAAAACTGTCTTCTTATCTCATATTTTTGATAGTATTCTACAAATTCTTCTGAAATAAACTCTCCTCCTCTGTCTGATCTTAAGCATTTAATCCTTTTTCCAGTTTGATTTTCAACCTATTTTTTAAAAATCTTAAACATCTCAAAGGCATCTGATTTAAGCTTTAAAAAGAATATCCATGTCATCCTGGAGTAATCATCTATTAACGACATAAAGTATTTGTCACCATTTATGCTTTGTGTTCTCATGGGTCCACACAAATCAGTATGAATTATCTCCAAAGGTTTGCTGGTGAAGTATTCCTTTGATTTAAAAGTGGATCTGGTTTGCTTCCATTTTTGACATGAAGCACAGATGCTATTTACTGGTTTGCCAATGGTTGGTATATCTCTTACTACCCTTTTTGAACTTATTTTTTCCAGATTGTCAAAACTAATATGATCAAGCCTCTTGTGCCACAGCCAATTTTCATCTTCCTGTCCAATCAAGCATGTTCCTTCTGTAGTTTCTGAGAGAGTATATACATTACCAAAATTCCTAGATCTAGTAGCTATCAACTTCCCACTATGTGCTTTTCTCACTTCACAGCCCTGCTTCTTAAAAATGACTTCATGACCTCTTTCATAGATTTGACTTACACTCAGCAAGTTATGCTTCAGACCAATCACAAATAAGACTTCTTTTGATTTTATCTTTCCATTCTGGTTTGATGATAGATTTGGCTACTTGTTTTGCCTTTGTCCTTTCATTAGCATGTGCCTATTTTTCAGGAAATTTCTTGTTTTGTTTCAACCCACTTGGTTGAGATTTTCTACTCTGATAATTATTTGATGCAAAAGTGCTTCTACAATTTCTAGCAATATGTCCAAAATTATGACAATTATAACATTCAACTGCATAATTCATTAAAGGAGAAAAAGCATTTTTGCTGGTGAAATTCCTTTGAGATACATTATGCCTGCAATATGAAATCTTATGGCCATAAGCATTGCATTTAAAACAATAACCAGAAAAGGAATGATTAAACCTGGGTGTAAGTCTTTGCCAGTTTGAAGTAGGAGTCATGAATCTTCTCCTTCTTAGATGTGTGACTTTTGTGAATCCATCTTTGTCAGTACTCTTCTTGAATCTGGCATTATTGCTTTCTTTGGCATGATTTGTTTTTTCTAGGTCAACCCTAATCTTTTCTTCTTTCTTTATGGGTTCTGCATTCAAGGCCTTTGAACCATTTGATGATTCTCCTTCATCGAAGCCTAAACCAAATTTGATGTTGAAAGGCCTTTGGTTATTTAACATTTTATCCAGCTTTACAGTACTTTCTTCAAACTTATGAAAATAGCTCAATTTTCTATTCATCTCCTCTAGCTGCATTCTTAACTTAACAATGTCTTCCTCTAGCTTCGTCGCATTCAACTATCTTTACGAGTTAATTGTTCATCAAGAACTTCGGACATTTTCTTGAATTCCTCTGTCTCGTATTTTTAAACCTGTTTATTATGTCAGTGGCATCCTCTAGTTTTCTTGAAAACTTTTTGTTCTTTTTCTTTTCTACACTCAACTCTTCAAGTGCAGCAACTTCAAGTGCAACAACCAATTCTCCTTCCAGATAAACTTCAGCCTCATCTTTAAAGCTTTCATCACCTTCCCGATTTTCTTCTGTTCTTTCCTCTTCAAGTGCCATGAACAGAGCTTCCCCTATTTCTTCTTCAGAATATTCACCTGAGCTTTCTTCAGAAGAGCTGAAATTCTTGGATATGAAGCTTTTCTTCTTGAAGTTGTTCTTTCTAAACTTTTGTTTCTTCTTCCAATCACCTTTTTCTTAGAGTGACCCTTCACCATTTTTGGTTTTATCATGCATTGGGCATTTGGTTGCAAAATGACCGACTCCTCCACAATTGAAGCACTTGAATGGTAGCTTTTCTCTATATTTTCCTTTTCCCTTTGTGAGTTTTCAAACAAAATTTGCTTCTATTTCATCCAGTGTCTCTTCATCCTTAGATTCATGTTCAATTTTTATATTCTTATGTGCTTTAAAGTAGCTTCTCTGTCTATAGGCTTAGTTTGTCCTATTCTCATTTCATATGCAGTCAAGGAACCATGCAGCTCATCCATGCTAAAATTGTTTAGATATTTTGCCTCTTCTATTGCAAAAAATTTGGAGTTAAATCTTTTGTGAAGGGTTCTGAGAACCTTTTTTACAACAACTGCATCATCCATTTCTTCATCGAGTCCTCTGATTGCATTGATGATTCCATTTACTCTCAGCATATAGGCCTCTATGTTCTCATCTTCCTTCATTTGTAATGCTTCGAACTGAGCTCGATGAGTTTGTAGCTTGGCTTCCTTGATCTTGCTGTCTCCTTCATGGATGCTCTTCAGTTTATCCCACATGTATTTTGCCGATTTGCAGCTCATGACTCTTATCAATTCACTGTCTACAAGTCCACACATTATGGCATTCTTAGCTTTGGAGTTGTTTTCAAATTTTTTCTTCTCAGTAGTATCTGTTGGAGGAGTAGTGGGTGTTGTGTATCCACTATCTACAAAATCCCAAATGTCATATCCCAATGCACTCAGATATGTTTGCATCCTGAGTTTCCAGAAAGTGTAATTAGTTCTATAAAACAAGGGAGCTTTTTTGGATGAGAATCCTTCACCGCCTGCTATTGTTTCTTCCAAGATCACCTTAGCTGATTAAACTTGTTCAAGGAACCTAGCTCTGATACCAATTGATATTCACACAATGACACTGAGAGGGGGGGGTGAATCAGTGTAACTATTAATATTAATATCTACAACATTTAAAAATGAAGCAAAGAGAACTTGAAAACCAGAAAATCAAATTGAATCAATAGAGCACACCACAACACTCAATATACTGAGGTTCACCAATTTTGCTACTCCTCAAAAATGATTGTTTGGACTCCAATCCAAATCTAGTATTTGCAAAATACCAATTTTACAAACACTTTACCAGCATCTACTGGAAGCAGCACCAACACCTTAGTTTTTTGATGCAACAGATAGGAGCACCAACCCCTAGTACCAAGCACCAACTTGGACTGCAATTCTGAGCAATTTAAAATGACATCAACATGTCTTCACTTATTACACGATCCTGACTGGTCTGTAATTAAACAAACTCTGCACACTCTCACGGCTCTGCTAATTTCTCTCTTGGATCTCTTCTAACCCTCTTTTCACAGCAATTTCCCTCTAACAACAGCAACCCTATTCTCTGCACGACTATCCTTTTATAACCCCTTTTTCTCATCGGGACTTTTCGTCTTCTATAACTTTTCAATCCTGCATGCAGTCGAATGACATTCTTGAGCTGTTCGAATTATTTTCTCCTCTTCATAAGCGGTTGTTCGAATCCTTGCAAATATGGTTGTTCGAATGCTGTAAATACATCTTTTTGAAAGCTTTTTTGATCCTTCATATTTGACTGTTCAAATTCTGCAAATACGACTTTTTGAATGCTACAAATACGTCTTTTTGAAAGCTTTTCAGATCCTTCATATTTGATTCTTCGAATGCTTTTCAATCATGCATATACAGCTGTTCTAGTGCATGTCTAACACCTGTCAATGTGTAACTACAGATCTGACATCAGTTACTTTTTACGTAACTGGCTGCATGATTTTCCTGTATGCTTTTTTTGACACGTGTCATCTTGCATGCTCCTTCGGCTTTTACCCGCCCAACTGTTACCTGTCATGAAATCATGACATTTTTGTCCAGTTGATTTTTTCTAGGCTGTTGACCGCGAAATACTAACTTGTCGTGATATCGTGACACATTTTGTAGCCGTACGCCTTCATGCCCTTACTGTCATGAAATCGCGACCATTTTGGCTTTTGAAAGCTTTTCCTCTGTTCATGTCACAAAATCGTGACACTTCGAACTTTTGCTGACATCATCCTTAATGTTGTTGCAAAATCATGACGCTTTCGGCTTCCTGATGCTTCTCTTGCAACTTGTCGCAAAATCGTGACACTTTCAGCTTTTTTTGACGTCATCCTCAATGTTGTCACAAAATCATGACGCTTTCGGCTTCCTGAGGTCTCTTTTGCAACTTGTCATGATATAGTGACACTTTCAGCTTTTGCTGACGTCATCCTCATCTTTGTCGCGAAATCACGACACTTCTGGCTTTCAGCGGCTTTTCTTTCACCCTGTCACAAAATCGTGACACTTTCAATTTTGTTGATGTCACCCTCAGCTTTGTCATGAAATCATGACGTTTCTGGCTTCCATACAATCCTTGCTTCATGCAGTAGCAAAATTGGAACATGTCACGAAATCGTGATGTTCTTCGCTTTCGTACAACTCTTGCTCCATGCACTAGCGAAAACAAGACGTAGCGAAATCGCTAGAACTTTGTTTCCTTGCATTTTGACTTGTAGTGAAATCACTACACCTTTGTTTCCATACATTTTTTCATGCAGCGAAATCACTACACCTTTGTTTCCATGCATTTTTTCATGCAGCAAAATCGCTACACCTTTTTCACCTTATTGCTTCCACTCCGATCCTGTCATGAAATCGTGACACTTTTCATTGCCTGCGCCTTTACCCGACACATGTCACGAAATCGTGACAATTTTTCTTGCACCTTCTCTCTCCTCGGCCATGTCGCGAAATCGTGACAATTTGGCATGCATTTTCTCTCTCCTCGGCCATGTCGTGAAATCGTGACAATTTGGCATGCATTTTCTCTCTCCTCGGCCATGTCGCAAAATCACGACCATTTTTCTTTCTGCCTTCGGACCTCTCAACCTGTCGCGATATCGCGACAGAAAACATGTCGCGATATCGCGATAGTTTTCTTACTTGTCTTTTTCTACAAATTTTTGAATCTGGGTCACTTCTGTTTTTTTGGAAATTCACTATACTTGATCTGACTGACTTCAGAATTCTTGTCCATTGCTTCAACTGCATCAATTTATGTCTGTGTTGACAACAATGACAATACTTTTGCTGCACCTTTTTCAACACCCATTCTTCTAAAAGTAAGCATCAATTTGACTGTACCAAGCCCTAGGTGCTTGCTTCAACCCATACATGGCCTTCTTCAACTTCAGGACTTTACCTTCTTGTCCTTCCAACTCATAGCCTAGTGGTTGGTCTATATATACCTCTTCTTCCAACACTCCATTCAGGAATGCAGACTTGACATCCATCTGTTACACATTCTAGCCTTTTTGGGCTGCCAATGCCAGGATCATTCTATCTATGTCAATTCGAGCTACAGGTATGTAAACCTCATGATAGTCAATGCCTGAATTCTATTTGTAGCCTTTTTCCACCAATATAGCCTTGTGCCGATCAAATTCACCTTGGGCATTAAACTTAGTTTTGTATACCCACTTGACCCTAATGGTCTTCTTTCCTGCTAGGAGATAACTCAACTGCCATGTCTTGGTTTTCTCTATGGCCTGGATTTATTCATCCATCACCTTCACCCATTTTTTATTCTAAATTGCTTGTTCAAGTGAAATTGGATCACACTTAGAAAATAAAGCAAATTCAGAATGTTCTTCTTCTTGAAGTCGGGTTACCTCATAGATGTCTTGCAAACTCCTCGTCTTCGTGGGTGTCCTCAAGTTGGATATTCTACTTGCAATTTGAGGAATTTGTGATGATGAGGTGGTGTCGTTGCTAGCTCTAGAGTTACTACTTGAAGTTATAGGTTGATGCACTCGTTCTTCTTCTACGTCCTCAGACTCAATGATTGTTGGTTCTAGCTAACCAGTCTTTGATTTCCAATTCCAGGATTCATCCTCTAGGAACTTCACATCTCGGTTGATAATCATTTTCTTCGTCACAGGATTATACAACTTATATACCTTCGACTCTTCACTATACCCAATGAAGATGCATTTCTCAGCTTTGTCATCCAGCTTCTTCCTCTTCTCATCTAGGACATATGCATATGCTATGCACCCAAAAACTCTAAAATGAGCAACGCTTGGCTTCTGGTTGCTTCATGCATCCTAAAAAAATTTGTCCTTCACACTCTTTATGGGACACTAATTTAGCAGATAGACTGCACAACTTATAACTTCTGTCCAGAACTCATGAGGCAAGTTCTTTGCCTTCAACATACTACGTGCCATCTCCATAATAATTTTGTTCTTCCTCTCAGCTACACCATTTTGTTGTGATGTGTATCTGGCAGTAATATGCCTACAAATTCTAGTTTGCTTGCAAATGTTTTGGAATTCATTGGAGATATACTCACCTCCTCCATCTATCCTAAGAGTCTTCACCTGGTAGCCACTCTATTTTTCAACCAGAGCCTTGAACTCCTTGAATTTTCTAAATACCTCTGACTTTTGTTTTATGGGATATACCCATGTCCTCCGACTGAAGTCGTCAATGAAATTAAAAAAATATTTGTTACCAACAAAGGTGTTGGTCTGCATTGGACCACAAATGTCAGAATGTACCAACTCCAATGGCTGTGAAGCTCTGTAAGACTGCCCTACAAGGAATGCATCCCTGTGTTGCTTTCCGACTAAGTAACCCTCACAAAATTGATTTGGTTGCTCAATAAGGGGTAAACCCTTCACCATATGCTTCTTGTGTAGCAATTTTAGGCCACTGAAGCTTAGGTGACCAAATATGATATGCCACAACTAGGTAGCATCCTTCTCAACTGCACTAAAAGACATTAGATATTAATTTTGAATATGTAGCAGAAACATCTTGCTTTTAGTTATGGACACAGTTGCAATCTACCAATACTCCTTGTCTTTGATGGTGCAAAGTCCATCCTTGAATTGAACAACGTACCCCTTCTGCACAAGCTATCCAACACTCAACAAATTGTGCTTCAAACCAGGCACATAATAGACATCGGTGATCTACTTCCTTTTACCTTGCCTAGTATGAATGAGGATTTTTCCTTTCTCCATCACATGAAATTTGTTATTGTTCCTCATTTTCACCTCAGACTGGACTGTTTCATCCAATTTTGGGAACATCTCTTTGTTCCCCATCATGTGGTTGCTGCAACCACTGTCAAGATACCAGATGTTCTTTTGGATCTCATCCTTAATACTACAAGTTAACAACACATTTCCACCAACATCTCTACACTCTCCATTATCAGGCTCATCTGTGTAGTGTGTTTGTTGTTGGTTATCTTTGGCCATCTTCTTTTTGTACTAAAAAATATAGTGACCAAACTTCTTACAGTAATAACATTGGATCTTTGATTTATCCTTTCTCTGATAATATCCTCCTTGCTATTTTTTTGTTGTTCCCTCTTCCTCCTTACTGATGGAAGTTGGTATCTACATCATTGGAGTTTGACCTTCTTGCTTGTTGCCTTTCCCATGCTTGTCTATGCTTGGTGGGAGTTTTGTTTGCTACTATCTCGAAATGAGACCTATGCTTTGAATGCTTGTTCTAGTGAGGATTAAGTTGAGCGACTCAAGCTTTGTTCATGTGTTTGCAGAGAACCCATGAGCTCATCCACAAAGAGGGTTGTTAAATCCCTCGATTCTTCAATTGCTATCACCATTGAGTCAAAAATTACTGGTAGGCTCCTTAGAATCTTCTCCATCATCCTTTGATTCACCATGTTCTCCCCATTCAACTACATCCAGTTGATGACATCTATTTTTTGGGTGAGGAAGTCACTTATGGACTTCGACTCGCTCATTTTCAAGTTCTCAAAATCCCTCCTCAGCGTCTACAACCGTACCAACTTCACTTTGTCAGTGCCCAGGTAGGAGCTAGCCAAGATTTCCCAGGCCTCCTTCGATTTGGTTTCTGCTATGATTTGTGGGAATATTGTCTCATCAACCGCATGTATTATGTAAAATAATGCGTTATGGTCCTTCTTATAGTTCTCCATCAGAAAATTTGAATCTTCCTGAGAGAGTGCACTCAACGCTGCTGCATTTGCTGGCTCTACATAGCCATTCTGTACGAAGTCCCATAGCTCTTGTGACACAAACAAGATCCTCATCTAGATGCTCTAGTAATCATAATTTTTGTCGTTGAACTATGGGATTTGCAACTACAATGAGTTACCACTAGAAGCCACTGCTTCTTATCATCCATGGGTAGGCTCTAGCTCTGGTACCAATTTGAAAGACTCGACATAATATTTTCTTGTGCCAAGGGTGTGGTGCAAGGTCCAGATGCACCAAGGGGTCTGGCACAAGATTCGGATGCACCAAGGGGTCTGGCACAAGAGGTGTTTATACCAAAGGTCTAGTGCAGGGGGAGAGTGCACCCGATATGGGGTACAGGCTGGTAGTGCACCCGATCTTGCACTTGGCAGTTGCACCAAATATGGGGTGCAAATGGGGGGTGCTCTTGGCTATTGCACCCAAGATGGGGTGTATAGGGGGAGTGCGCTCGACCTTGGGTGCACTTGGCTATTGTGCCTGGTCTTGGGTGCAACGAAGGGTTGTGCCTTGGCTTGGGCACAATCGGGGAGGAGTGCACCCAAGCTTGGGTGCACGACGAGAGTGTGACTCACTTTGGGTGCATAGGTAAATAATAAAATTGTACTGACACAATGAAAATCTGAGGAATAATGAGATAAAACTTGCAAACCAAAAAGCAAATTTTATTGATTCAAATAGACTACAAGATGTAGTTTTACAATGCAAGATTTTATAGAGACATCTGCAACCAAGATTGCAAGATAACCATAGGAGGGGTTTATTGGAGACTGCTGCTCCGACTCCTCTACTCTGCTCAACAACTTTCCTCAAATTTCTTCTACTCTTCCTCACTTCCTCGATCCTTCGATGATATTTTTTGAAAGACCACTTTGCCTTTTATATCCAGGTGGAAGGGAGGATAAGGCTTATCCCCTGACATGCACCGCATTAGGTTTTTTGCCCACTCACCAAATTTTAGTTACCGGCATTAACGACGATGTTATCCGATCTGTCAGGGCATCAAATCTAGTTTAATTTTCTAATGGTATTTATTTCAGTATTTATTTCTAAATAGTTTATTCCATTTTTGTTATAAACATAATTTTTAAGATATATCAAAATGTATCATCTACTCTCAATTAAAAGTACAATGAGAAAATATTTTATTTTCATGTTAGGAAATTTTGTTGCTTTACATGTTTATTGAATTTTATGCTAGTGTTCCGTTTACATTAAAGAACATTATGGCTTTAGTTTTTTCTTAGAATGTTTGTCTAACATGTAGTCCCCATTAATTGAACTAGTCATTGTTTTATTTCTATGTTTGAGAGTTTGAATACTTGAAATGGAATAAATATTTAAATAATATCTTAATGGGAATGTTTTGCATAATCTCATTTACATTTCATGCAAATTTTCTTTAATAAAAATAGTATTACAATCTACTAAGTATATTAGGTATTGTGTTGGCATGATTGAAGTTAATACCCAGTAATGAGTTATGTTTATGTATAAGTCAAAAAGAAACAAATTGAAATAGTAATATATCTATATATAAAAATAAAAAATTGATACGTTTAAACATTCTAATAATATTACGATGGCTTAATTTCAATAAATTTATTTCTATTAATCCAACAAACTAATATGATATGCATTTGCAATAATTTGTTATATTTCTATTACATATATCAGATACCATGTATTGTATTATTGAAAGAAAACGTAATAAATATTTTATCTATTGAATCACAAAAATATAGGAAAAACTTGTTTGTATATCTAATTTAAACAAAAAAGAAAAATAATTACAAAGAGAAATATATATATATTTTAAATGTAATTTATCTTTAATATACTATCATATATTATGCTATGTTAAATATAAGTTATAATATCAAGAAAATTTATCTCAACTTACAACATTGTAAGTTAAAATATAAATTAACATTTTATAAAAAAATAAAATATAAAATATAAAATAATCCATCCATATATATATTCTAATTATGGACAAACTTGATTGTATCCTTTAATGAACTTATTTTGATGAATCAAATTAGTTAGTATTCTTCATTTATTTATAACTATTACTTATGTAAAATAAAATCAATTATCCACTATGAATAATTTTTACCTATAAAAATCATTTTTTTAATTTTACATATAAAAAGTTCAAAGAATTTCAATAAAAATAAAAATTTATTCCCTTTGTTTCTCACTAATATTCATCACCATAGTTTTTCTTTGTTAAAGTGATGTTAGATAACATGATAAATGGTAGTTTCATCCTCACTATAGGAATTATATTGCTATAAAGGTTTTTTATTTTATATGTCTTAAAATATAATTAATGGATCACATTTATCTAATTTTTTTTTTTTTTTTGTGGAAAATAGCCCAAAAGGGATGCCACTTACGGATAAGATCCAAGGAGGCAGGAGTATCCATTCCACCAAAAATGCCTAGGACTCGGACTTGACCTACCAACTTTGACATACTCAAGGAGCAAACAAACACAAAACCAATTTAAAAATAAGTAAACAACAACAAAAATAATAAAATAAAATAAAAAACATGCTACTTCAGTGTGTCAAAAACAAAAGCACAACCAAACACACACAATAAGATAAAAGAAACCACAACACAAACCACATAGAAAAACACAAGAACCACATAACAAAACACAAACAAGACAAAAACAAGAGAACACTACAAATAAATAACCTAAAAAAAAAACATGAAAAATAAACACAACCAAAACTTAAAAAATTAAAAAAAAAAAAAAAAAAAAAAAACAACCAAAAATAGACAATAAACAAAAACAAAAAACATAAAAAACACTCACACATAAAAACACGAATTAACACAAACAAAGAGAAACCCAAGAACAAGAACAAAAAAAACACAAGAACAATAACAAAAAAACATAAAAAAAAAAAAAAAAAACACAAAACAACAAAAACACATGAACAACAAAAAAACAAAACAAAACAAAAGAACCCACCCACCTTAAAATACTAAACAAAAAAATATATAAAAAAAAAAAAATTGAACATAACAATGACCTATCTAGACCAGAAGACTAAAAAAGCAAGAATCAATAGAGGAAACATAATAAAGAATAGAATGAGTTAGGGAACTAAAAAAAACTGAATGAACCAAAGAGAAGAAAAAAAAAAACAAGAAGAAACTAGGTACCTTCAGACCTAGAACCATTCAAAAAAATGATAGAAAAAGAACTTCCCTAATTTGAGAAGACCATATTTATCTATTATGGCAAGTGTGAAAATGTGTATTTAGTTTTCTTTCTTGTTTTTCCTTTTCTTTTGTAATAGTCATGGTTTGTAAACATCATGACATAGCATTACTTGTATCTACTCTATTTGATAAATAAGATTATTATTTATTTTCATATACTTCCTCCCTTATTGAATTAGTCTTGGTTTGTAAGCATCATGACATATCCTTACATGTATTTATTATATTTAAAATTTTAATTATAACTATTTTTTGATGCAATTACATTTACAGTCACATAACTATAACTATAAATGATAATCATATAAAATTAAAATTATATCACATTGTAATATGATAATAAAATCTTAATTAAGAATGGTAATGTTTTATTATTTTAATCCTAAGAATGTGTAGATAATTAATAACTATGGAAGCTTTCTGATTTGATTTGATCTGATTTGATTGGAATTTTATAAATAGAAAATTAAAAGCAATAAAATTGTGATGCATTTAGGAATTTGAGAATTAAATTGGTTACACTTCAAAGGATTAGTGTATCTTAGGCACACCAAATATTTGAAGTATTTTTGAAATCCCGTACTAAAAAACATCATTAGAAAAATGTTATTTAGTTAATTAAACAAGGCTAAATTAAATAATAATATAATACAAAATACTGTTAAATATATATTTTTGAAATCCCGTAACAAAAAACATCATTAGAAAAATGTTATTTAGTTAATTAAACAAGGCTAAATCAAATAATAATATAATACAAAATACTATTAAATATATACTCTATATTTTTTTAATATGGAGTACCATTGAAAACATGCTAAGGTTTGAAGACCAAATTATTTTATTTGGTGGAATATGAGATTGAATTCATTAATTATGAGTGGAAAAAGTAAAATATCAAAAATTTCAACACAATGTTGCAAACTAGCCTGTGTCTTATGTGAGAAGGAAATAAATTTGTATATTACTAAGAGTGTTCAGTGTATAATACACATGAGTACATCCATGCATACATGCAAGTATAAATAATATGATTATTAATAAAAAGCTTAATATCTATTCTTCAAGGTTGGGTATCAATAAGATGCTTTCTTAAGCAAATATTGTATAGTCTTCCAAGAATAATGTTTTAATTTACTATTTACAATATAAATTTATAACCTAATTTTTTAAAGACTAATTATGCATGTAACTACTATTTTTATATAAAAGTGTTGGTTCATACAAAATGTTATAAATATGGTACTACGTAATATTTTAGATAGCATGTTAGGTTATTGCACTTACTCTTCTTCAATATTCAAAATATATGTAATTAATATAACTTTCACTATAATGAGGAAAAGTATAAATGATATAGCTTGTTTTATTAAATATTAGTGCTTAAAACTATATTTTATAGATGGGCTACATGGACCTTTATGGATTAGATTACATTGAGATACGTAATATGTTCATATGAAAATTCTCGACATTATATAGTGTAACTTATTATGTAACCATATAGCTTGTTTTATTAAATATTAGTGCTTAAAACTATATTTTATAGATGGGCTACATGGACTTTTATGGATTGGATTACATTGAGATACGTAATATGTTCATATGAAAATGCTCGACATTATATAGTGTAACTTATTATGTAACCATATAGCTTGTTTTATTAAATATTAGTGCTTAAAACTATATTTTATAGATGGAATACATGGACTTTTATGGATTGGATTACATTGAGATACGTAATATGTTCATATGAAAAAGCTCGACATTATATAGTGTAACTTATTATGTAACCATATGGTATATCATTGTATAAGAAGTATGTACATTATAATAATACAAGTTCATATATAACTTTGTAAAACTAACCATATATGCTAACCTTAATAATATATCAATTATGGTTTTATATCTATTACAAATGGTTACATATGACTTCTATTGACTTATTATTTTAGTGTATGATAATTTGATTATCATTAGCTCTATGTTCCTGTAACATTATCTTATTTTTCTATATCTTTTTTATTTATTTCCCTTTTTAAGTGAAATTATACGTGGTAAAGTCTTACTTCAATTCATCTAAAGTGTTTTTTCAATTCATCCTAAAAATAATGAGATTCAATATGGTATCAAATTGAGAATAAAGAAATATGGTATAAAATATTTTTTTTTATCTAATACTGTTATTATTTTTTAATATTATAAATTGAATTATCCCCTCTATTGTTTCATATTTCAATATCGTTGAAATGAAAAATAATGAATGATATATATATATATATATATATATATATATATATATATATATATATATATATATATATAACGGATATAATGCACTAAACTTTATGGGTCAAATTTTACATTTTTAAAGAAGCCATGAATAAATTTGTAAAAGAAGAAATTACCATCTATTTTATAATTTTATATATTAACAAAAAAAAACTCTTAGAATCTACACAATTTGTTATGACATTTTTTCAAAGAGAAATGTTTCAAAACATTAAAATTTAAAATATACCATCAAAAAGTTGATATTTTATTCTTTGGTTTGGATTTTTTTTTTTTCATTTGTTTCAAAAGACTAAAAATTAGAATTTTAACATTTTAGCACAAAAAAAGTACCCTGCGTACTTTCCATTCATCTTAGTATATACACTGATTGAAAGGCCCCTATTGATCTTAGAATAGACACTGATTGAAAGGTCCCTTTCATGTTATTCAATGTTTATGCATTTAATTATTACATGAAAATAGAGTATGTGCTTTTAAGGATTTGTTTCTCTATTCTACCAAAATACTAGCCTCAAAGGTATAGTATGTCTTTGCAAGTATTCATGCATATGGTCATAGGAGATCATGTGTTTGAACAAATTACTAACATTTTTAATTACAACGAAATACACTTTTAGGATTTAAAGTAGAATCACTTCAATGGGTATCCCATATCCCCAACTCTGAACATAAGATGTCACATTCGTTATCTTCCATGTGTTTGGGATGCCATGATTAGAAGACCAAAATGTTTAGTCTTGATGACCATTTTTCTATTGGAAACCTAGAAGAATTAACATAGGTATATCTATAGGAACTAAATATGAAGAAAATATTATTCAAGGATAGGATCATCTCATCTTATCATAACCATTAGGGATCTTGCTGGAATTCATGTGCATATCGAGGCATTTATTTTGAAAATGTTATATGTTTAACCGTTACACCTTTTCTCTTTTGTTCTTTATTCATTATGGCTGTATGGATTATCTCACCTTATGGGGCGGAAGTTACACCTACTATTTAGCATGTTGACGTGAGAACCCAACTAGTCTAACCATAAAGGATAAATTTAATAAGACTATGATGCCCTATACATGTTATAGGGTATCAAAGAACACCACAAATTTTTATTTAAATGCCTCAATACTATATTAGTAATACTCCTTCCCATGTTTCACATTATTATGTTTATATTTTTACATTGTACCCTATGTGCCTTTTTCATAATATTTTTTATACCTATTTTTATTTATATCCTTATTTTGACAAGGGTAGTTTTATTTTCAATAAACATATTAATACCATCATCTAAAATTAAAATAAATATAATTTTTTTTTAGTTTTCCTCTATGAAATTGGCCCTTTTTTTTTTTTAAGTATGTATAGACTCTATGGCTAGCTAAGGTGGAAATCTATGTTGCATCATAGAGGAAAACAACTTAAAGTTTTATTTATGTAGAAGTAAATGCTTAGTGAAATAAAATCAAGTGGCTTTCCTCATTAGATACAAGTATACCAAGATGATAAATGGTGAAATATGAATAGTTATTATCAACAAAACACACTTTAATGAAATATTATAGGAGGCTTCTAAAGTTTGAAGGTTTGAGTATCATTATGTAGTTTTTGAGGCTAATAAAAAAATATTTGGGAGGCCACAAAATTTTCATATAGAAGTATTTTGATATTTTTTTATTGTGTAATGGTCAAACCCTTGTAATTAGTGTTATTTTATCAAAATCACTTTGTACTTGTGAAGAAAACATTCATTATATCTCTATGGTGTGACCACAATTTGAATGGAGGGAGGGAGACCTCATATTGCTACGTCCTTAGGAAGTATAGCCCCTTGTTTTTCCAACCATTATACTTCACATTACTTAAAAGAATTGTTATGATATAATATAAAGCATATGTCATCCACTTGAATTATTGAAGTTTAATATGTTGTCAACTCAAATGAATTGACTATTATGAGCTAAGAACCTTGACTACATATTCCATCAGATAATAGAGACCCTAAATCAAGTGATTTTTCCACTTAAGTGAAGGGAAGATATTAGAATATTTTGATTAATTATTCATAATGATATATTTTTACATATTACAAATAAAGGAGCTTCTATATTTTTTTACTTTCTTTTTTTGTGGAAAACATCCCAAAAGGGATGCCACTTTCGGGTAAGACCCAAGGAGGTAGGGATATCCATTCCGCTAAAAATGCCCAAGACTCGTACCTGGCCTACCACCTTTGACATACTCAAGGAGCAAACAAACACACAAAACCAATTTAAAAATAAGTAAATAACAACAAAAATAATAAAATAAAACAAAAATCATGCTCCTTGAGTGTGTCAAAAACAAAAGCACAACCAAACACGCACAATAAGATAAAAGAAACCACAACACAAACCACATATAAAAACACAAGAACCACATAACAAAACACAAACAAGACAAAAACAACAGAACACTACAAAGACATAACCCAAAAAAAAAACATGAAAAATAAACACAACCAAAACCTAAAAAATTAAAAAAATAAATAAAATAAAAATAAAAATAAAAAACAACCAACAACAGAAAATAAATAAAAACAAAAAACATAGAAAACACTCACATAAATATACGAAATAACACAAACAAAGAGAAACCCAAGAACAAGAACATAAAAAACACAAGAAGAATAACAAAAAAAAAAAAACCAAAACAAAAAAAACACATGAACAACAAAAAACAACACAAAGAACACAAAAACAAAATAAAACAAAAGAACCCACCCACCTTAAAAAACTAAACAAAAAAAAAACAAAAAACAAAAAAGAAAAAAAAAATTGAACATAACAATGACCTATCTAGACCAGAAGACTATTAAGGCAAAAATAAACAGAGGAAACAAAATAAAGAATAGAATGAGCTAGGGAACTAAAAAAAACTGAATGAACCAAAGAGAAGCAAAAAAAAAAAAAAAAACAAGAAGAAACTAGGTACCTTCATAACTAGAGCCATCCAAATAAATGATAGAAAGAAGAGCTTCCCTAATTTGAGAAGCCCACCATATATGAGGGTGGCCATAACAAGTAAGATCACCTTTTTCCAAAGCCCAATTAGCTAAAGCATCAACACTCTTATTTTGATCTATGATCACATGATTGTAATCAACTTTCAAAAATCCCATCTATATTAATTGAATCTTCTCAATAATTCTTTTTATTCTCCAATCCACCTTATGATTCTTAGAAGGAGTCTTCAAGAGATTAATCATAAGTTTAGAGTCAGACTCAACTAACACCTTTTCCCATCCAACCTTAGTAGCCTCCTGAAGGCCTTTGAGGATACTATACCCCTTAGTAAGGCTATTGGAAAGAATACCCAAATTATCAGCAAAAGCAAAAACTAGGGAGCCCTCTAAAAGTCTACCAATTCCTCCCACATTAGATTTTCCAGGGTTCCCTCTAAAGGCTCCATCACTATTGAATTTTCCAAAATCCTTAGGAGGAGGTTGTCAATTTCTAGTCCTATCCATCTTACTAATACTCACATTCCCTTTAAGATGGTTACCATTAGAATATTTAATATTCAATATTTGCATCACTTGATCCCATCTTTGGTGGGTGTTTTGGGGGTGATTAAGGAGTTTATGGACTGATTCAACTAAGTTGGCTATGGTCTTTTGCCAAATATAGTGAATATCCTTCCTATCTTGATTAAAAATTTAGTTGTTCCTTTCATTCCAAATATTCCAAAGAAGAATGGTAGAACCCATCCAAACTAACTACCTAATAAAATGATCAACATCCTCTTGATTAGGCCAATCCCTCCAAATCTGTTCAAAGGTAAAAAAATTGGACAACTATAAGCCAAGTAAAGTGGCCATTTTCCTCCAGAGCTCAAAGGCTAAAGTACAATCAATAAAAATATGGTTGATATTTTCTACATTCTCTTCACACATTTCACATCTAAAAGGGCCATGAAAGCCATGCTTCATAAGTTGCTCACTAGTAAGAACCCTACGATGCAATAAAATCCAATTAAATAACCTCACCTTAGGCCAGATATTTTGAGTGCACAATAGAGAAAATATGTCAAAAGAATGGTTGGGATTATTATGGCATAAGGTCAAATAACCTTGAGCAACTGAATACTCACCCTTAGTAGTGTTGTTCCATCTAAAATAATATTTTTCATGGGACCAAGAGAGGCATCTCATATGAAGGGTGCCTTGGATATCTTGTCTTTTCCTTTCTAGGATTTGAATAGGCCAGTCCTCAATAGGGATTCAATATCTACCAACCTTTGAATTACTAGTATGGTACCGACAGTAATTAACTACCTTTATCCAATTAGCTCATTGAAGCTCCTCTATCCAAGGCCTCCAATCGAGAAACTGAGTTATCAAAGGCTTGTGACCATCACAAGAATCTATCCAAAAATTTACCTACTGACCATTATGAATGATCCAAAATAATTTTTTTTTATCAAATACTCACCAGTATTAAGAACTGCTAAAATGGGAGAACCTTTGGTAGGAAGTTGATAGTGAACAAGGTCTTCAAGAATTTTGTTCTCAACATATTTAGCACGAATATTATTGGACCAAAGAGCATTTGGGTTATGCAACATCCTCCAATATAAATTGTAGACACCAAAACAACACCAATCTGATTATGTGACTGCAAACACTGATCGCATTGACACACACAGCCCCTAGAGGTTAAACAGTGGTCCTAACCACTCTCACAGTAGTTTTGGAAGGTCAGAAGTCAATTTGGCACCTTCAGGCACTCTGCTTCATACTCGTTCCACCCAGGGATGATTACAAACTTCTATTCACCCCACCCAGGGACGATTAGTAGTATTCGCTCCAGGGTGGGGCGAATAGCAGGTTTGACGGGCAAAAAGTCAAATCTTGACAAATGGTAGCTCAGATCCACCACTTAACTCTTCCTTCCTTGCATGGGAGTGTGAGTGAGCATTTTTGAGCGTTAGAGGCAGTTACAAGGGCAGTCATGGAGCCCCTAATCAGGGAGGAATCTTCTCCCCCCTGGGAAGGCATGATTGCCAAGTGGCGCCTCTGCATGCTCAATCACAAGAGACCTCTAGGTCTATAAATTGGTGAGTTTTCTCACCACAAGATATACAAAGAAGGAGCATTTTGAGCAATGAAGTGCTGCCATTTTACTTCCACACACACCTTTTGATTTGTGCCTTTCGCATCCTTGATCTCTTTTGGAAGAGAGGTCATAGGGTGGTTATTGGAAGCGCAAATCCGGAACCAAAACCTGAAATTTGGCCACAACATCCTACCAAATTTTTCGAAAACACCCCACAAGATATTTTGGACCCATCCCAAGTGGATTGGTGCCAAAATCGGGCCCCAAACGGTGGGCGTCCTGCCCCCGGGCGCCCCCCACACTACTGCAGTTCTAATCGCCCCGCCCTAGAGTGATTAGAAATCTATGGTAGATTTCCCTTCTATTATTTTTGCATTTGATTCTATGCTTCTTAGATAGGTTGTCATTTAAATTTCACATTGTTTTGAGCAATTTTGATCATGTTTCTATCATTTCTCGCCTTTACTAACATGTAGGTAGCATCATCAAATTCCTAGTGATAGAGGCCAAATTGGGAAAATATGACCTTCTGGGTCTTCCCAAAACACCCCCAATTAGCTAACCCCAACTTTGTAGGTGATTTGGAGCTTCCCGGATGTGACATTTGGGACAATGCTTTTTGGCATTTTGTTGTAGGTCTATTCGTCCCACCCCAGAGCGAATACGGATCTATGGTGAATTTTCTAACTGTTCCATTTGCAGTGCCCTCCTAGTAATGTCCTCATGCCCCTATCAAGTTTTTAGTTCATTTGGATCTATTTCAGTTACCGTTTTATTCATTTTTCACACTCACTAATCGTAGGCTTGGGGATTGCATGTTTTATTTCATCTACAAGTGCTATTGACTATTTTCTATTTCCTTGAACGTAGGGTCTTAACATCAGAGGAGCAGCAAGGAGTCAAGACTCATCAACGCAAGTGGCGGTGATGTTTGGTCCGCCCACTTTACATGTGGGCATGCGAAAGAAGGAATCGCATCCATGGGTGTGACAAGAACACATTTAACGCTCCTAGCCCCTGAAAAGGGAGGAGATGGATTGTAACCAAGTTCTAAAGCACATTAATAAAAAGGGTTGTCTTTCATATTGGATTTCTATTTGGTTTTGATTCGTTTATGCCTCTTTCCTTTCATGCACTTTCAATTCATAGGATTTAGCATTGTCTTTTGTTTTCATTTACATCGCATCTCGGATTTTCCTTTTTGTTTCCGTATCCTCATGATTTCAGTGGTGATCACGGTGGGACCTTGTCCTCTATTTTTTTTTAGATCAGAAATCTGATTAAAAATTGCTTGTTCTTGCTTGCAGGTACCAAGTTTCAAGCGCTGGACTGCTGTTCGTTCCAGCCTGTGGCGAATACAGAGCTGGAATTCATCTTACCCAGGGATGAATGGGTAGTTGCCCCACCCTGTGATGAATATAGTTCTGTTATTCATCCCACCCAAGGATGAATAGCTCTCTATGTAGTTTTAGGATAGAAACTCAGAACCAACAGATTTGGGCAGAGAAGAGGTAGAGGTCCTGAACTCTTTCTGTCATTTTTTGCTTCCAGTTTTCTATTTTCTGGTTACTTGCTTGCTTAGGGAAAGTTCTTTTTACTGCATGTTGCTTTATTTTATGCAAAATAAAAATAACCCCACACATCACGTGGCAATTTAAACACCAAGGAGCTGGTCGTAAAACCCCAACCCTTGATCAAGACCAACGATGGATTTCATCACCACCTTGGCTTGAATTTTTGCATTCACAACCCCGATCGCTACTATTGCTAGACATAAATCCTGATGAAAGCTGACCGAGTGTAGTTGGGGTGATTCCAAGTGCATGAGGATAAGTCTTCTATGGTAGGTGTCAAAAATAGGGTGATTCCCCTTTCGTACCGCCTACGTTCCATGTACCATATGCTCTCACATACCAATAGTTTCCCTCACGTAAGGGCGGGTATATAGAGAGGTTGGTATATCGGTCTAGAAATGGTATATCGAAGGGGTGACCATTTTTGGGAGTCATAAGAGCCATCATATTGCATTTAAACATTCTTTACAAAAGCTATCAAAACAAAAATCAAAACACACTAAACCAGGTTTAGAGCACACCTTTAATATTTAAAATGAGATAATCATTGCTTTGTGTGTGTGATATTTTCTATTTAGTGTAGCATAAAAAATCATAAAAAAAAGAAACAAAATCTACACATCTTGTAGGAAAACACCACCATGGTGTACACCCGTAGCCAAGCCCAATCAAGGGTGAAAGCTATGGAGAGTGTACAAGGGGGCACAAGTCACCTCCGCTATAGCCCCAAGGACTTGGTCATTCCACCTTGGTGGCCTGGCCCCCAAGAGAGCCCACATCATGCCATTTCAGAATGGGACTATAGGGGCACCCCTTCGAGGGGCACTCCCATCCAACATGGACCCTTTCAGGAGGAGTCCTTACACGTGGCACTCAATATAAATGGGAAGGCTCCCTTAGAAGCTCGGTATGAGTGGCCACCATGCGATGAAGTGCTAGAATAGTAGAGGGTCCATGAGGAGAGGCCACATGATTATGTCATCCCTCCTTTACCCCCCATCACTATTAGGAACAATAGACAAAATCCAGAGCACAAGGTGCTTCAAACAGGGTGAGCCAACTCTGCCCGCCCCTTTCACATATATGAAAGGGAGCATGAGGAAGACCATTACATTCCTCAAGAGCAATACACAGCGTGGGAGCAATGCACCTCTGCACCTGCTATCTATCAGAATCACCTACTGAGGCCAGAGCCTCGAGTGAATGCCGCCAACCTCGACAGAGGGAAGTGACCTATAGAGATCTCGGATCATCACGACCAAGATAAATGCATAGGAGAGGCATCTAGGCCTCCTAGACTCAAGATGGTAGAACAAATTGACCTGGAAGTCACCAGACATGCCACCCACCAAGCGTAGATTACGTAGCTTGAGCAAGACCAACAGCAGCTAGAGCATCTATATTGCCTTAGCAAAGAGTGCATTCGGTGCCAAACAGATGAGCTGCTCCATAACACTGTGCCTGAGAGGGTTCCAACCCCTCGCACCCAAAGAGCAGAACCATATGAGAGGTGCAACCCCTTGGTGTGAGACAGGTCCCCACAACCTTACCAAGTGCTACCTCCGAGACCTCCTAGACCTGAGCGGGAGGCCACTCCCAGGAACAATGATGGGCACCCTCCGTGGGGACCCACCCATGGTCATAGGTCTCATCCAAAAACTCCTCAAGAAGCCTATGAGGAGTATGAGCAAGAAGAAGAGCGGGCCAAAATGCCCTACCAAGGCGGAGGGGCCACTATCCGACCACCCCTCCATAGGCCTCAAGTTTCCCACAACCCACAACGGGAGCAAACTAAGGAGGAAGAAATTAAATCTTTCGATGCATATAAAGCGCTACTAGAGTGCTTGGAGTCTATGGAGACCAAGAATTTTGGGCCCCAAAAGCCCACTTTACGCCAACTCCACAGCCATCCTGTGCATCCGTCAGTGTCGGCACCCCCTTACCTTGAACACTTTAAACTGCCTCAGTTGGCAATATTTAGAGGGGAGGAATATGCCCAAGAGCATGTGACTAGATTCCTGAGCCAATGCTTTGGCATTCAGGACAATGATGCTTTGTTATTAAGAACATTCATCACCACGTTCGTAGGCCCTGCCTCGGATTGGTTCACTCAATTACCAAAGCACAACATTAGTAACTTAGACTAGCTAGTGGATGCGTTCCTCGAATGCTTCACCTTCAACACCAAGAAGAAGGCGTCACTAAGCGACCTAGCCAGCCTCAGGAAGTATGAGGAAGAAACCATGGCGGCCTATGGGAATCGGTGGAGGACTTTGCTTTCAAAGCTGCCCTACCTCCCTCCTATGTCCGACCTCACCCAAATGTTCTCAAAAAGTTGTTTGAGATCGATCTCCATGCTATTGCAACTACAATAATATGCCACTTTAGAGAAGGCTTTGGCGCAATCCAAAATCATTGAGGAGATCAAGATTCAGGATGGCGAGATAGCCAAGCCAAAGAAGAAAGAATGGTCTAAGAACACCAAAATAGGGACCATGCAATAGAAACCCATTGCGGTCAATCAGGTTGCTATAAATGTCCCTAAGCCTGCACAAGCAACACAGCCCCAAAAAGCTAACTATCAGGTAGTGCCTCTTAATAATTATGATAGAGAAAATTAGAGGCAAGAACAAAATCAGTAGCATCGCCCTAGGCGATAATTCACACCTTACACAGAGTCCAGAGACTCCCTGTTTGACCGCTTGTCAGCGATAAACTTGATTAACCTACCCGAGATTCAAACCATAGACCCCAATGCACCAAAACCTAAGGGCTACAGGGAAGACTTGTACTGCAAGTTCCATAGATGGAAGGGACATGACCTTAATGCATGTTGGAAGTTTAAAGGCTTGGTGCAAGACCTAATTGATAACAAGACATTAGCGGTAGATAATCCCGTGGCACCAAGAAATCAACAAATGGAGGTCTTCAAAGACCCCTTGCCTACCCATGATGTGTAGGAAAAGACCCTACAAGTCAATGAGGTCACACAGAACTACCCCATGTAGGGGTATGTAGGGATGATCAGTATAGTGACTCGAAACAAGAGGTACCCAAGCACAACTGCTCCCACGATAGCTGTAGGAGAGGTGCCAACAACGTCACAACCCCAATAGCACCTTGCACCACCTCCTCCACCTAGACCAATGGCCACAATTCGGACCAAACTCACCCAGAGTTTGAGGACCACATCGGCTAGGCTCTCCATCTACGAGCTCATACAACAATCAACGCCCCATCGGGAGGCTCTCATGGAGATACTAAAAGCCATCGAGTTGCAGCCCCACGAAGCAAACTCCTTCAACAACTTCGTGGGACATGTCAAATGATGCACTGAGCCAGTCATCACCTTTCGAGAGGATGAATTGAAATTAGTGGCTGGTGACATGGCGGATCCACCCTTGCACGTTATCGTGCGGGTCAACGGGATTCCATACAAGAGGGTATTGGTGGACACTAGCTCATCCAATAATATCATTACAACTACTGCCTTGAAGAACCTAAAGTTGCCCGCATCTCACATAGTGGCCTCCACCTATACACTACGAGCATTTAATGATGCAATATGCTCGATAGTTGGCACAATTGTCCTACCCATCCAAGTGGGACAAAATACTATACCTACATTGTGCCACATCTTGGAAGGTGAGATGGCCTATAACATCTTGCTGGGTCGCGCCATGGATCAAGGACATGAAGTGTGTCCCTTCGATAGCTCATCAGTGCTTAAAGTATACATTTGAAGGGCAGGTGCATGTAGTCCCGATAGACTTGGAACCCTTCAAATATTGCAATGCGGTGTTGTTGATGCCGCAATCGACCCTTCCATCAATGCATTTGGATTTTTAGTTGAATCCATCTAAATAGGGTCCGATTCCATAGGCATCCCCATTAACAAGTCCATCAAACCCCCAACCGGGTCCATATTCATCGTCTGGTCCTTCACCAATGATGCCACCTATGGTGGCCAAATAGAAGGACAAAGGGAAGACACCTCTGGAAGAGGCGCAACCTCTGGAAGAAGCACCGCCATTAGTATCAACCATCTCTACTGAGGAGATGCCTAGCAGAATGGAAGTCGAGGCTCCTAGTTCACCCGACATGGAGTGGACTCAGGAAGAACTTTTGTTCCCTCCCCCTAAATCGCCAACAATCACCGTTGAAATGGCCAATACGGGCCTGGGGGAGTATCTCATGTGGAATATTGTAGCAACACCCGCACTGGAGTCCATGCAGGACATAGGGAGACCTCGCCTCCCCATCGGTACCATTGTTCCTCTAGGCTACCCATCGAATCAAAAAAACTTTGTGTATGGGGGCCTTGATCATGGTATTGAACCAGACATGCAAGAGGATGAAGATGAAGAGCCCTTTGCAGAAGATGTCAACTATTTTTCCAACCCATATTTTGCTTTGAGATACCTTGGCCAATGCAATTGGCATGGATATGGGTTAGGCAGATATGAGCAAGGAGTGTGTGTTCTTTGCCAACCAAGATACCAAATGCCATACGACAAGTCAGGAGTAGGGTTCAACCACCCCCTACCCTTGGACATCTTGGTAGAGAACATGCAAGGCCTAGGGATAGGCAACAAGGGGGGATTGGCATTAGATCCATATGCCAACCCTAAGACTACATATACATTGGGGGATTATCTCCCATTGTTGATGACCAACCTTGTTGACCTCAACAACCCTTTCCCTTCGCTCGAGAGAGGAGAAATCTCGAGAGCTCACCTACAAGAGAGGTATAGGCAAGGTCAGGAAGGATCTTCAGAAGACGAGTCAGAATACGAGGTAGCACCATGGGACCCATTCGAATCAGACAACAATCACTCACAAGTGACCCCCATGGATGATTATCAGGAAAACCTCTTGGCAATGTTCCCTTTGGTGGCCCCCATCGAGCAAGTGCCCCCACAAGAAAATCAGGCCCCACCATAGAGAGCGGAACAACCCCAATGGGGCCAGATCAATTTGCTCGAGCAAGACGAGCCTCTAATGTCGCAAATAGTTGTTGGAGCCAACGAAGGCCTTTGGATCTCCGAAAGCGATTATGAAGATGAAACTGAGATGGCCTATCTCAATCATATGCGACAGCAACAATACCCCTTGGAGATTGATGACCTATTCAAACAACTAAACATCAGGCCAGGGCATGAGTGGCACATAAACCCAGCGCAGTGGGACCAAGTGTTGAATCCGCCACTCTGGGCATACAGAGAACACCTTCCACCCAGAGACCCTATAACAACATCAGTGTCGAGGGCAAACCCTGTCTTCCTATCCGCACATAGGGCCGATCCATTCGTGCCTATACCTCCAGAGCCAGATCCAAAGCACAAAGAACATCCAGAATGTTTGAGTCATCACACCCATGATAATGGAGACCAAAATCATTTCATCAACATGATATCCATTGACTTAACCACCCCCATTCATAATCCGGCCGATCCAACATAGTCATTGTATCTAGACATAGATGCCATAGACTGGGATCACGTCAATTCACCACCATCCCCATCAGAGTACTAGCCTTTCGGTGAGATGCTTCATTTCACCCTAGGTCCAACTCAGGATGTCTTCCATGCTGAAGAGGGACCCGAGGTTCCTAACGATGATCTAAACTCAGCCAATGATATCCACTTGATCCCAACTCCACACCAGTTGGAGGACGGATCCCACATGTCGATCGAGGAGACGACTGACATAGACATCAGCTCAGATCCAATGAATCCATAGATTATCAAGCTAGGGGTAAGTCTATCCCCCGAAGAGCAAGCCGACTACATTGCCCTTCTCAAAGAGAAGAAGGAGGTTTTTGCATGGTCCTACAAAGACATGTCGGGGCTAGATCCGTAGCTAGTCATGCATAATCTGACGCTTGATCCGACAGTCAAGCCAGTTAAGAAAAAACTACGTAAGATGCACCCAACAATGGCCTTAATGGTCAAAGATGAATTACAAAAGTTGTTGGATGCACAATTTGTCATCTACGTGGATTACCCACCATGGTTGTCCAACATGGTGCCCATTAAAAATCTTGATGGGAGGATTCACATATGCACTAATTTTTGAGATCTAAACAAAGTGAGTCCTAAAGATGATTTCCCCTTGCCAAGCATCGACGCATTGGTAGATGCTACAGCGGGCCACAAAATTCTTTCCCTCATGGATGGTTTCTCGGGATACAATCAGATTCGTATCAATCCCGAGGACCAACTAAAAATGGCATTCACAATGCCTTGGGGGACATTTTGTTATAAGGTCATGCCCTTTGGCCTTAAAAATGTTGGCGCCACCTACCAACGTGCCATGACGTACATATTCCATGATTACATGCATAAAACATTGGAAGATTACATGGATGATTTGTTGGCCAAATCTCTTTTGCACCTAGATCATCTCGATGACCTAAGCAAGATCCTCGATCGCCTCATGGAACATAA
The DNA here is from genome assembly GCA_028583015.1 of Wollemia nobilis. Classification (NCBI taxonomy): domain Eukaryota; kingdom Viridiplantae; phylum Streptophyta; class Pinopsida; order Araucariales; family Araucariaceae; genus Wollemia; species Wollemia nobilis. Next base: position 1,545,328 of record JAQPPZ010000152.1, read on the forward strand.
AGTCAGACTGAATCCCAAGAAGTGCGTATTTGGCATCACATCTAGAAAACTCTTGGGTTTCATAGTCTCAAAATGAGGCATCAAGGTGGACCCAAACAAAGTCAAGGCAATCCTTGAAATGCTTCCCCCAACTACCATCAAGCAACTCAGAAGCCTGCAAGGAAAGGTCACGTCAATCAAGCGCTTCATAGCATAGCTATCTGACAAGTGTCGACCCATGAATAAATTATTGCACAAGGGGGTAGCATTTCACTGGGATGATGAGTGCCAGTCAACATTTGATGACATTAAACAATACTTGGCTTCATCGCTAGTATTGGCACCACCTAGACCAGGAGTGTCATTCTACTTATACATCTCAGCTACTGAGGTGGCACTGGGTGCCATGTTAGCCCAGAAGAATGAACTTCACAAAGAATAGGCTACTTACTATCTTAGCCGCACCCTGGTCAGTTATGAACTTAACTATGCATACGTCGAGAAGCTCTGCTTGGCGAGTGGTGTTTGCTACCAAAAAGCTACGCCATTACATGCTGAGCAACAAGACGTATGTTGTGTCTAAGGAGAATCCATTGCGGTACATGATGAGTCATACTTATCATAGTAGCCGCACGGTGAAATGGATCATGTTGTTGACGGAATTTGACATAGATTTCATTGGACAGAAATCCATCAAAGGTCAAGTCATAGCCGATCAACTAGCAGAGGCTCCTCTCGAAGACGATCAGCCTCTGATCATAGAACTACCCGATGATGGGGTCTTCCATGTCTCAGAATCGCCAGATTCTGATGGGCCTGAGTCACAAGCCGACATAACCCTATTTTTTGATGGTTCTAAATGTGAGCAAGGAGGTGGCATGGGAATTGTATTCTTCACACCACAAGGGGCTCCAATGCCTCTATCATTTAAATTAAATTTCTCGTGCACCAAAAACAATGCAGAATACGAAGCCTTGCTCATAGGTCTTCAGACAACAATCACCATGAACATCAAATGATTAAACATCTTTGGTGATTCGCTGTTAATTGTCAACCAAGTCAAAGGGGTATTCCAATGTAAATGCCCAGTTCTGTAGGCCTACAAAGCCCTTGTGGACAAATTCTTGGCAAATCTTGAATGGTACGACATCGAGGCACTCCCTCGGTCATCGAATCATTTTGTGGACACTATGGCCTCTTTGGGGTCACTAATCCCGCAAGACATTTCTGGCGATATGACAACCATTCAAGTCAAAACATTATCGCAATCAACGATGGAGCGTGCAAGCTCTGAATTAATGCCAGGAATCCACCTGATCCAGATTGAACCATCCATGGACAAGTTCTCTCGAATCCATGATTGTCTGAATCATGCTAAATGGGGGTCCTTGTTCTCCCCTACTCCCATTAATAGCAACACAACACTATTCTTACAAGTTCTTTCCCACTCAACGTTTGCTAGGGATGAACTTCAAGAGGGATTGGCTATTCATACCATCGAGGTTTTTGATCAGCAAGATTGGTATACACCCATAAGGGACTACCTCAAGTTAGGTAACCTCCCACTTGGATTGACGCATGCCACAAAATGATCATTCAAACAGAAAGTGGCAAAGCATGTCTTGTTAGGAGACATTTTGTACCGTCGTAGCTACGAAGGAATCCTCCTTCGTTTCTTGGACCAGCAGGAGTCCACTTGGGTGATCACCCAAGCGCATGATGGTACGTGTGGTGGCCACTTCAGTGGTATGGCCATCACAAAGTGCATTCTCCGCATGGGCTATTATTGGCCATCTTTAGAGAGATATTGTTGCGCATATGTAAAGAAGTGCGTGAAGTGTCAACACCATGCTAATTTGACACACGTACCTTCTCAGGCCTTGCAACCGATTCAATTAGCTTGGCCGTTCTCGTAGTGGGGCTTAGATCTAATCGGAAAGATCTCCCCTGCATCGTCAGGTCATCACACGTTCATCATAACGGCCATAGAGTACTTCACCAAGTGGGTGGAAGCAATTCTGCTAACCTCTACGACTGGAACCCACATTTCGGAGTTCATTTTACATAACATCATATGTCATTTTGGTATTCCATCCAAGATCATCTCGGATAATGGGACGTCATTCAAGAACAAAGACGTGCATGCTTTGACCACAAAGTACAAAATTCAGCATAGTTTTTTGACACCCTATTATCCATAGGCAAATGGGCAAGCAGAGGCGTCAAACAAAATGCTAGTTGCCATCCTCAAAAAGATAGTCATAGACAGTCATAAGGATTGGCACATTCAAATCCCACTTGCCTTGTGGGCTTATCACACTAGCATTCGGACGCCCACTAGGGCAACTCCATTTTCGTTGGTGTATGGCTCCGAGGTAGTCATGCCTCTCGAGTTGGAAATTCCTTCCCTACGCATATCAATGCAAGAGTTCATCGATGATGACACTACGTAGTAGGCCCGGTTAGACCAGCTTACATTGCTCGATGAACGATGCGTTAATGCTCTCGAGCATTTACGTATCTATCAAGAGCACCTTAAGAAAGCATACAACATGAAGGTTCACCTGAGGGACTTTTAGGTTGGTGATTTGGTCTTAAAAGAGAACCAACAAAATTCTAATTTGCCACCCCATCTGAGGGACAAGTTCATGGCAAACTGGTTAGGTCCTTATGTGATTGACAGTAAAATAGGACCTAGAACATATCGGCTCGCCTCTCTTGAAGGAATCAAGGAACTAGAACCCTTGAACATCAGTCATTTGAGGCTATTCCACATTTAGAGAGAGTCGTAGCCCACCCAAAAGCTCCAAGGATTTCTGCAATCTCTTGGTCAACCTAAAAACCCCAAGGGTGTCCATAAACCCTTTGGTCAAACCAAACCCCCAGCCCCCCCACCCCCCCCCCCCCCAAAACCCCCCCAAAAAAACCCCCCCCCAAAAAAACCCCCCCCCCCCCCCCCCCCCCCCCCCCCCCAACCCCCCCCCCCCACCCCCCCCCCAAACACCCCCCCCCCCCCCCCCCCCCCCCCCCCCCTCAACCTAAAATGCCCCAAAGGTATCCATAAACCCTTTGGTCAAACTAAAAGCTCCAAAGGTATCCATAAACCCTTTGGTCAAACCAAAAGCTCCAAGGGTGCCCAAAACCGCTTGGTCCAAAATAAATATTCAAAAACACACAAAAACAATCAAGTAACTCAAAAATAACAAAAAAATTGCATTTCAATTCCATGCATACTCGTAAAAATCAAAAATACAAAAATATAAGTTGCATTAGGCATTGCATCCATACATTGCATAATTGTTGGTCATACATGTCCCCAACACCATAGACTGTAATTGCTCGACAATCCCTTCATTTTCCAAATTCCACCCATTTTATAAACACATACATCCAGAATCACACCATCCCCATTTCTAGCATAGTCAGTTGTCTCCTAATGTATGTAGGGTTTTCGTCATTCAGCTGTCTTTAAATTTCTCGCCAAAAACTATACAAAGTTCAAACGGATTTTATCAGGGAAAGTTTTACTTGAGTCACGCCTTGTTATGTAGCATCCCTACACAAGTTAGAACACATAAAATAATTCCCAAGTTGTGTGAACAAAATATGAAAACTACAAAGCAGTCTAGGCTACCATAGGTGAAAGATTAGCCTGTTCATCCCCCTGTGTGAATGGTTCAAGAGTGCTGAGAATTGACAAAAGGACAAGCTTTTCCCCATCAATTCCTCCTAATAAATAGTGGTTTACACCACTAGCAAACATCCCAATCACCATTGGTCCCCAAATTTGTAAGGATTCATACTACACGCCCTTGACAAGGATGGGTAGTCATCCCCAAGGCCTAAAAGGATCAATGCCATTCCAAAGAAAAATCCCAACAAGCCATCATCACGACCATCTCCAATCACCTTTGGTCTCCAAAGTCATAAGGATTCATACTACACACCCCTGACAAGGATGGGTAGTCATCCCCAAGGCCTAAAATATCAATGCCCTTACTTCATAATCTCCATAATCCCCTTTGGTTCCCACATCGTAAGGATTCGTACTACACGCCCCTGACAAGGATGGGTAGTCATCCCCAAGGCCAAAAGGATCAATGCCATTCACAAAGCCACAAACCTACAAGCTCAACCTTACGAAGCTCAAAATGCCAAATCACATAACAATGGTTATCACCACTATTCACAATCCTTGCTCAAAAAAAAACCAAAAAAGAAAAATAAACAGTGATTTTCATCACTTTGTATACGAGCAGTATCCTAACATGTTGAGCAAATACAAGACGCCTGAGCTTGAATCCCTGGAATTCTTAGCATTCAAAAAACCATCTAGGTGATCCTCATTACGGGTTTGGTGGACAGCCTACCTGGCAATGGCGGTATCCTAAACGCATGATGATATGTCTATCACATTAGCTTTGCATGTGAGCAGACCAATGTTTGCATGTGGATGAGCTAGCTTATGGTACCTTAGATTGTCCCATGGATTAATCTTGCTAAATACAACAATGGAGTTAGTGGAGCTAATTAGGTGATCCTCAGTATAAGTTTGGTTGACAGCCTATCTGGCACTAGCGGTATCCTGAAAAATACCACATAAACAAACTCAATTGCACACACAGGGATGTGAAATAACTTGGTCAAACTCAAGTCTGATTTATACCTTGTTCAAAAGTCTTGTGAGATAAATGTATAGTTTTGGCTAGTTAGTTAAAATATCTGAATCCCAAAAAAGCTTAACTACATTGTAAAACAACTAGTACATTTCATTACGTACCTCACCATCTGATAATACAAAAAAATACAAAAACAAAGTTATCACATGCACAGTCATTCCACAAAGTCATCACATAAGTACAGAAAGCTAGTAAATCTTGTACAATCTATGGTGCCATCGACAAGTTATCAACAACTCATTTCATTCATTCCATATGCATACATCATATAATTAGACACATTGCATTCATAAAACCACATGCATAAATCATCATAAATAAATGTGCATAAATAGAAAATAAAATAAATCACAAGTGTTTAAACACAAAGAAAGTCATCTGTATATATATGTATCATCAAAAATGCCCGTAGGCTACAATGAACCGGTCCTCTGACCTCGCAACAAACCAAAAACTCAAAAACCCCCAAGCCTAGGGCATCGGCCACCATGATCACGCAGGATCGGTGCGACGAGAACTACCCCCCATGGTGTGGGTCCTATGGGACCTCTCAGGGTGGTTACTGCTCGCCCTCGCATCATGACCACTAGTGTCCCCCTCATCCAATCACCTATGATGAGATGATGCTGACTGCTCAGTATCACTACCCCTCGTTCGATGTGAAGACCCACCTCCAGAGGGCTCAGGTATCTGCACCCCGAGGCGGATAATCTCTCCCTCCAAATCCATTCGGTGCCGAAACCACTCTACCTCCCACTGATGATACAAAGCTACTACATCATCGCGCTACGCCAATGCCCTCTCCCTCTTCGCCAGTTGCATCCGTAGAAGATCCCTCTCCCATGCAGCATCCGTGTCCCCATCCTACCAGTGGTATGTAGCAAATGCATTCTCCCACTCTGCTAGCTGAGTTCATAGGAGATCCCTCTCCTATAGAGCCTCCCCCAGCTCCTCATCTCGCCTCCATAGCAGCCCCTCTAATCATGCATTCTCAGCATGTAACCCTGCCTCCATGTCCTCCGAGACTGCCTGAGGCATTGGCATCTCTGGCACAATAGCCTGCTCTGGCTCCCACTACTCCGAGACATCCTGCGTCTCTAGATGATCCAGAACCCCAAAATCCTCCCCAAAATCATCCACCTCTACCATGTCCACATCCTCGCAAGGAACCCCTAGCCCTCTCCTGGTGCCTCTCCACCCTCCCCACCATTGTTGCTACCTCTGCGCCCCCTAGAGGTCCCTCTCCTCACCATCACCACAAAGTCCACCACTGGTCATACTCGATGGTAACCCCGATGTCATCCACGTCCAGGATGTCAATCACCGTATCCGAATCCTCACCTAGTGGCGCAATGACTAGCCAAACCAGAGTCCTCTCGTCCCCCTGGCATCGATAGATCAAGGGCTCACCAGGTAACCCCTGGCACACCCCAAACTATCGTGTCACCCAGCCATACGGGAAGAACTCCTGCTCGGTCCCATGTCACCCAATCAGCCACCTCTCCTTACGAACCCATCAGAGCCACTCTCCAACCTTAGGCCAGGCTGGACAGTCCCGGTAGGGGCGCTAGAACACCTCCCCTAGAGTAAGCCGAGTGAAGGCATCAGCATAGTGCCCTACGACACCTGCCCACCATCGACTCTACCCCTACTCCTCAGACCACCGCCATAAAGCCGCATAACCTATATCCCTATCCACCATCTCTGCCCGAGTAGTCCATGGCAACCCAACCAACCTCTCCACCGCTATGTGCTGCCAAGCCCAACACTGCAACAAATAACTACATCCAATACCCTTCTACCTCCGATAGCAAACCTCGTATAGCTCATCGTAGAGCTATGCTAGTAGTGTCTAACCCCATCTCATAATCAGGGGCTCTATGGTTGAACACTCCACCAACCTGAATACCACCTCCAATAGGTTCCATGGGAACCTCGCACCCGAAGAGTCGGGTAGCAGCATGTTGGAAATGAGGCCCATCAGTACTGCGTGCCTCACTCCCAACACACCCCTCTCAAGCCACCATCATACCAGAATGCCACCAATCTGGTAGTCACCCTTTGCCCTCTCCACTGGGCTATCCACACCCATCTCCTCCCCATGCCCAAAGCAGCATGTCAACACTGTTGTCCGCTGATCCCGTGGCGTCGTCCTGATCGATAATCCATCTATCGAGATCCATAGAATCCGATAGACATCCTCCAAAGTAACTGTCATCTCCCCTATTGGGAGATGGAAGGTATTAGTCCGAGGATCCCACAAGTTGATCAGGGCCGTCAGATAGGCCCGATCCTCGACCACCGGCTCCAGCCGAGTCACCTGCTTGAGCCCAAGGGCATCAAGCCACTCCTAGTCAGCCAAAGTAGTGCCTCCCATGCTTGAGAAAACTATCGGCACACGATACCGGCTCTTCACAACCTACGAAAGAAAACAAACACAAAAACATTAAAAACCATGAAAAACTGTACAACAAAAACATGAATATACAACAATGCACAAAACCATGTACAACTAAAAATAGCTAAATAACGAACAACAAAATTCAAATAAAAATAATTTTTCACTTCCTAGGGTTTTTAACTCTAAGTCTAAACTGATAAATTAAACAAACAAAAAATTCAAAAATAATTTTTCAGTGCCTAGGATTTTTCACTCTAACGGTCAACTGATAAATTAACAAAAACAAAAACATTCAAAAACAAATTTTCAGTTCCTAGGGTTTTTAACTCTAATTAAATTGATAAATTAAAAACAAAAAAAAAAATTCAAAACATAAATTTTCAGGTCCTAGGGTTTTTAACTCTAAGCTCAACTGACAAATTAAAAACAAACAAAATAATTTTATCAAGTCCTAGGGTTTTTAAATCTAAACTGAAAAATTAAACAACAACAAAAACAATAATAAAATAAAAAAAAAAAAAAAAAAAAAAATTTTTTCAGTTCCTAGGGGTTTTAACTCTCAACTGATAAATTAGAAACACAAACAAAAACAACACAAAAAAAATAACTAGGGTTGCGCTACATTGTTAAAACTCTTAACCTAAGTTTTTAAGCTAAGTTTTGATCTTTGTTCAACTAGGGTTAAGTGAAGTTTTTAGGTTATGTTCTAAACTACGTTTTTAACCTAAATTTTTAAACTAACTTTTGATCTTTGTTTAACTAAGGTTAACCTAGGTTTTAAGCTAAAATTTTGATTTTTTGTTAGACTAGGGTTTCTTTTAGTTTATCACAAATGCAAAATCCACATGGTTTCCACTAGGGTTTCAACCTAAGTTTTAATGAAGCCATACAACTTAAAAGTCACACATCACAACACACATTTAACTAGGGTTTTTGTTTTACTTTGAAAAACAAAATACAAAAGAGCAAAAACAAATTGTGGTTTTCAAATTGTAACACAAACAAACAATAAAGAGGAAGAGCACTCACTGGTCTCACTTCGGCTCCACCGCTCGATCTAGTTCATGCACTCATGGTGGTGGGAAGAATTCGACAGTGCTTCACTTCACAGAATCAACCTCCTCCTCCTTAGAGCTCCAAATCGCCAAAAAATTCGAATGCAAATGAGCCCAAACCCTAGTTTTGGCCCTTAAATAGGCTTTTAAGCCTGTAATCGTTCCTCCTTGGGATGAGCGCTCTAGTTAGTGCTCATCCCACCCTGGGACGATTACTAAACTGGTATTCGTCCCACCCAAGAATGAATACAAAGCAAAAATTTCAAAAAACAACAAAAACTGCACAAAAATGCACCAAAACAAGCAATAAAACTATCCAATGAGAGTGCTTTTGCACCTGACATTCTGGGCATGCAAAACCAATGTCGGGGTCACAAATCCTCACCATCCTACTCCCTAAGAAGGCTACCATAGCTGGACCGCTCCATGGGAGGACGGATTACCGAGAATTTCATCCCCAAGTGGCGTCCCAAAAAAGTCAAAATCCACCCAAAAATAGCAATAACATTGCCGAACGAAGGCGCCTTTGTGCTTGACATTCTTGGCATCCAAAATAGACATTGGGGTCACAAATTGTCACTATCCTACTCCCTAAGAAGGCTACCATAGCCGGACCACTCCATGGGAGGACGAATTTTTGATAATTTAGCTCCAAAATGCGTCACAAAAAGGGTTCAAACCCACCAAAAATAGGTCTAAATGTCAAAAAACCGCACACACATTCAACGATAAACATCTGAAGGCACCCTTACACAAGTCATCTTGGGTCAAGAGACTCATCGCTTTTCTCATGTAGGTCATTCCCTCATCGATTCGTCGCTTGAGGGGGTAGTCACACTTAGTCACCAATCAACAAATACACACCCAATCAAGGAAATGGCATGCATTCAAAGAATCATTGACAAAGACAATCACGCCCTTGCTTGGGGCAGCAAACAAGCAATAATCACAAGCTGATCAAACACTTGGCATTCATGAATCATGAACTCAAGGTTCCCATAGTGATGGGGGACGGGAAAACACACGTTAAATACACACCCAAATCCAGAAAATCTCATCTATTAAATCTGAAAATGCATATACAACCAGCCTGCAGGATTTACAATCGCTAGCCCACGGCTTAGCTCTACACTTCTACTCTCTCGTGCATTCTCCGATCCACCATCCCGATCCATACATCAAACTAGGTTTTTATAGAGGCCCCGACCCTCTGAATCTACTTCCCGAAAATGGGTTCACCAACCCGATTAATTACAAGGACATGAAAACTGGGACACCAACCCGATTAAAGACCCCTCTCCACACAGTCCCTGTCACTGTTGATTCTATCAGATTCTCTACACGCCCATCCTTTTTGTCTCCCAGCTTCTGGGTAATCCCCCGCTTTAACTTTAGCTTGTGCCATGTGTCATCTTTGAACGGTCCCCGAAAATGCCGTTTCTGCCATCTCTTTCTCCTCCCGTGCCTTTTTCTCTCTTCATCATGATATCGTGATATCATGACGTTTCTGTTCCTCTGCGCTCCTTTGCCATTTTGGTCACGATATCACCACATGTCGTGATATCGTGACCAACTCTCACTGCTCGCTCGCTTTCAAGTTCTTATCACGATATCGTGATGTCGTGATATCGTGACGTCCCCACTGCTCCCTTCGTCTGCTTCATTTTGGTCATGATTTCATGACGTGTCACGAAATCATGACACTTCTGCTGCCTCCACTCTGCCATCGCTCCGTTGTCACGAATCGCAACATTTTTCCCACTACGCCTCCTCTTCTACTTTGACGTTGCAATTTCGCTACACTTTCTGACTTCTGCCTCCACCTTGTCGACACGTCATGATTTCACGATGTCACAAAATCACGACATCATGATTTTGCGATGTCACAAAATCATGACGTCACGATTTCGCTATGACTTTCTGCCTCCTCATTGCAATTTTGTGATGGTCATGATTTCGTGACGTTGCGAAATCATGATAGTTTCTACTCTACTTGCTTTCTGCTTCTTCTTTTTCTTCCTGAGCCAACTCTTCTGAAGTGGCTTTCCTAAAACTGGGTGCTTCTGCTATAGGTGCTGCTGGATGCTTCTGCATCAGACACTCGGGGTAAGTGGAGAAGTGATCTTCACTTCTACTTGGTCTAGTTGCTGCCTCCTGCAACACCTCTAAAAAGATTCTTTCACTGCTGCATGCTTCTTCATCTGCAGCCTTCTTCAGCTTTCGATGCACTCCCGCATCTCTCTTTCTCTATTTTTCCTCATGCTGTCTACGCAGCTCCCTTTGCAGGGCCTTCACTTGCCTCTGCAAATCTCTCTTGAGCAGTTCCTCCTGCAAGGTTTTAAATTGCCGCTGCAATGCCAAGAACTCTTCCTCTGGCACCACATCGTTCTTGTTGTCCTGGCTTCTTTGGGGATGCATTTTTCTTAGCCTTTCTCACAAAGCTTTTTTGATTCTGGTGTAGCTGCCTCATGTCCGACGATCTACTAACACGCTCCAAGATCTTAACTCTCTCTCTATCAGAACCCTACCATAGATCTTGGTGTAACTGCCTCACATCAGACGATCTGTTACACACTCAGGAACATTAGCTCTGATACCACTGATGGGGGATAGGAAAACACACGTTAAATACACTCACCTAAATCCAAAAAATCTCATCTATTAAATTTGAAAATGCATATACAACCAGCCCGTAGGCTTTACAATTGCTAGCCCACGGCTTAGCTCTACACTTCTACTCTCTCATGCATTCTCTGATCCACCATCCTGATCCATACATCAAACTGGGTTTTTATAGAGGCCCCGACCCTCTAAATCTACTTCCCAAAAATGGGTTCACCAACCCGATTAATTACAAGGACATGAAAATTGAGACACCAACCCGATTAAAGACCCCTCTCCGCATGATCCTTGTCACTGCTAATTTTGTCAGATTCTCTATGTGCCCATCCTTTTCGTCTCCCATGCTTTTGGGTAATCCCCCGCTTTAACTTTAGCTTGTGCCACGTGTCATCTTTGAACGGTCCCCAAAAATGCCATTCTCGCCATCTCTTTCTCCTCCCGTGCCTTTTTCTCTCTCCTTCGCGATATTGCGACATGTCACGATATCGCGACGTTTCTATTCCTCCGTGTTCCTTTGCCATTTTTGTCATGATATCATGACATGTCGTGATATCACGACCAACTCTCGCTGCCCGCTCGCTTTCAAGTTCTTGTCGCGATATCGCGAAGCGATATCGCGACGTCCCCGCTACTCCCTTCGTTTGCTTCATTCTGGTCATGATTTCACGATAGTCATGATTTCACGACGTGTCACAAAATGGTGACACTTCTGATGCCTCCACTCTACCATCGCTCTGCTATCGTGATTTCATGACATGTCATGATTTTGTGACATGTCGCAAAATCGCAACATTTTTCCCACTGCGCCTCTTCTACTTTGATGTCATGATTTTGTGATGTCACGAAATCACGACGTCGCAATTTCGCTACACTTTCTAACTTCTACCTCTGCCTCGCTGACACATCATGATTTTGCGACGTCACAAAATCACGACGTCACGATTTCGCTGTGACTTTCTGCCTCCTCATCACGATTTTGTGATGGTTACAATTTCGTGACACGTCATGAAATCATGGCCCTTTCTACTACATTTTCTCTCTCCTACCAACTGTCGCGATTTCACGATGTAGCAAAATTGTGACAGTTTCTGCTCTACTTGCTTTTTGCTTCTTTTTTTCCTTCCTGAGCCGACTCTTCTGAAGTGGCTTTCCCAAAACTAGGTGCTTCTGTTGCAGGTGCTGCTGGATGCTCCTGCATCACATAGACAAAAGGTTGCGCCCTTTACCTATTCATAACTGATCAATGTCCAAGCTCAAGTAACACCTCACTAAAAGGGATTCAAGAATGCATGCCCTTTCCATAATTGGGGCATGAAAATTTGGTTAGGTTACTAAGAAACCCTAATCATTAGTGCTTTGGTTATCTATTTTTTTCTCAGCATTGTGCCACGCGTAGCGCATCCCAAAAAGGGCCATCTATAGACACCAAAATAGCACCAATCCGATTATGTGATCACAAAAATTGATCGCATTGACACACACAGCCCCTAGGGCAGCCCCCAGAGGTTAAACAATGGTCCTAACCACTCTCACAGCAATTTTGGAATGTCAGGAGTCAATTTAGAACCTTCAGGCACTCTGCTTCATACTCGTTCCACCCAGGGATGATTACAAACTTCTATTCGCCCCACCTAGGGACGATTAGTAGTATTCACTGCAGGGTGGGGCGGATAGTAGGTTTGACAAGAAAAAAGTCAAATCTTGATAAATGGTAGCTCATATCTGCCACTTAACTCTTCATTCCTTGCATGGGAGTGTGAGTGAGCATTTTTGAGCGTTAGAGGTAGTTATAGGGGCAGTCATGGAGCCCCTAATCATGGAGGAATCTTCTCCCCCCTAGGAAGGCATGATTGCCAAGTGGCGCCTCTGCATGCTCAATCACAAGAGACCTCCAGGTCTATAAATTGATGAGTTTTCTCACCACAAGATATACATAGAAGGAGTATTTTGAGCAACGAAGTGCTACCATTTTACTCCCACACACACCTTTTGATTTGTGTATTTTGCATCCTTGAACTCTTTTGGAAGAGAGGTCATAGGGTGGTTATTGGAAGCACAAACCTAGAACCAAAACCCGACATTTGGCCACAAAATCCTACCAAATTTTCTTAAAACAGCCCACAAGAGATTTTGGACCCATCCCAAGTGGATTGGTGCTGAAATTGGGCCCTAAACAGCGGACGTCCTACCCCCGAGCGCTCCCCACACTGTTGTAGTTCTAATCACCCCACCCCTGAGTGATTAGAAATATATGGTAGATTTCTCTTCTATTATTTTTTCATTTGATTCTATGCTTCTTAGATAGGTTGTCATTTAAATTTCACATTATTTTGAGCAATTTTGATCATGTTTCTATCATTTCTCACCTTTACTAACATGCAAGTAGCATCATCAAATTTCTGGTGATAGTGGCCAAATTGGGATAATCTGACCTTCTGGATATTCCCAAAACATCCTCAATTAGCTAACCCCAACTTTGTAGGTGATTTAGAGCTTCCCAAATGTGACATTTGGGATAGTGCTTTTTGGCATTTTATTGCAGGACTATTCGTACCACCCTAGAGTGAATACGGATCTGTGGTGAATTTTTTGACTGTTCCATTTGCAGTTCCCTCATGGTAATGTCCTCATGCCCCTGTCAAGTTTTTAGTTCATTTGAATCTATTTCAGTTACCATTTTATTCATTTTTCACACTCACTAATCGTAGGCTTGGGGATTGCATGTTTTATTTCATCTATAGGTGCTATTGACTATTTTCTATTTCCTTGAATGTAGGGTCTTAAAATTAGAGGAGCAGCAAGGAGTCAAGACTCATCAATGCAAGCGGCAAAGACGTTTGGTCCGCTCACTGTACATGTGGGCACGTGGAAGAAGGAATCGCATCAATGGGTGTGACAAGAACACATTTAACGCTCCTAGCCCCTGAAAAGGGAGAAGAAAAATTGTAACCAAGTTCTAAAGCACATTAATAAAAAGGGTTGCCTTTCATATTGGCTTTCTATTTGGTTTTGATTCATTTATGCCTCTTTCCTTTCATGCACTTTCAATTCATAGGATTTAGCGTTGTCTTTTGTTTTCGTTTACATCGCATCTCGGCTTTTCCTTTTTGTTTTCGTATCCTCATGCTTTCAAATTTAGCAGCTAAAGATTTGTTGTTATTAATAGAAGACCGGAATCCTAACCTCCCTTCACTCTTAGGAAGACATAAAGTATCCCATTTCACCAAGGCCCATTTTCTTTTCTCCTTAGTACCACTCCAAAGGAAACAATGACTGATTTTATCCAATTCTCAAAGAACAACCTTTGGTATATTCAAAACAAAAGAAACATAAATAGGAATAGCTTGAAGGACTAATTTTACCAAGGTGATTCTACCCCCAGAAGAAAGACACTTGTTGGTCCACTTTCCAATTTTCTTCTTGAATTTGTCCAACAACCAATTCCAATATTTATTTTTTTGCCTTTGAATATTTATGGGAATACCTAAATAAGTGATTAGAAGAGAGGTCTTCTTATATCTTAATTTATCCAAGACCATGGATTCCTGTCTAGAAGAGCAGTGAAAGAAAATAACTTTAGATTTATCTTCATTGATCAACTGCCCAATAGCCTTAGAAAAATAGCTAATGATGTGCTTATTATTAGAAGATTCCTTAACTATAGGTTTACCTAAAAGAGTAGAGTCATCCACAAATTGAAGATGAGAGATAGGTCTAGCTCCATGATAAATGGTAACTCCCTCAAGGGTTTTGTTTTCCCTCTTTTTGGTTATAGTCATACCCAAGCATTTAGCAAGAATGATGAATAAATAAGGGGATAGCGGGTCACATTGCCTAATACATTTGGAAGCTAGGAATTACTGAGAAGTCCTACCATTGATAAGAACTAAGTAGGAAACTAAAGAGATACATCCCATAATCCAATCCATCCAATCCTTAGAGAAACCAAATTACCTCAAAAATTTGATAAGGAAGTGCCAATCCACTTTGTCATAAGCTTTGGATAAGTCTAACCAAATGAACATGGAAGGAGAATTTTGCATATCCATGGAATGGATGGCTTCCTGAGCAAGAAATATCTCATCTACTATTTGATGTCCTTCCACATAACCCCCTTGCTTTGGGGAAATAATCTTATGCAAAAGAGGCTTCAACCTTTCTACCATGATTTTAGTAATGATTTTGAGAAGAACATTACATAAAGCAATAGGTCTAAAAGCTGAGATATGATCAACCTCTTGAGCTTTTGGAACAAGAGTAATATAATTTTTATTGATAAAATTCAAAATTTCTTTGGTTTTCCTGGATTCTTCCACCACCTCTAATAAATCAACATGAAGGATATCCTAGAACTCTTGGTAGAACTCAATGGGAAAACCATCAGGACCTGGGGTTTTCCCTTTTTGCATTTTAAAAACTACTTGTTGAAGGTCATTGATAGTAACAGGAGCAGTCAAAATAGAGTTCTCCTCAAAAGTGATAATGGAAGGGATTGCTTGAAGAACATTTTGTTGTGAAGCTGAATCAAGAGGAGTAGTAGCAAAAATATTGGAAAATTAATCAACAACAATAGAGTTCATGCCATCCCAAGTATAAACAACATATCTAGAATCTGATTTTAAGGAAGAAATAAAGTTGTGAGATCTTCGAGATAGAAGAGATTTGTGGAAGAAATTTGTGTTTCTATCTCCTTCTTTGAGCCATTGAATTCTAGATTTTTTCTTCCATAAGATTTCTTCTCTTTTTTCCCATTCCTCTAACTGAGTTGTGAGTTTAATTTCATCTGTACTTCTCTTCTATGTGAGGCCATCTAAATGGATTTTATTATTCAAATTTTCAAGATGAGAAATAACTTCATGTTTTTTTATGAACATCCCCAAACTCTTTCCAGTTCCAAGTCTTGATTTTGGATTTAATGTATTGCAATATTTTGGCAAAATAGAACATCTTAGTCCCATGCCTAGGTTTACCTTCCTTCCACCATTGTTGCACACGAGGTCTGAAGGAAATGTCTCTAAGCCACATTAATTGAAAATGAAAAGGAGAGAAACTCACATTGGTTTTCCACATTTCCACCATGACTGGCCAATGATCCGAACCAACATTATTAAGAGTCTTCACTTTAGGAATGTGACCATGGATTAAGAAATTTTCAGAGAGCAAAAACCTATCCAATCTCTCCATTATACAAGCTAAGCCTTGCCTTCTATTAGACAAAGTCATAAGGCCATTATCTAGTTGGATATCCACAAGATGGAGGTTTGCAATATATTCACTCATGAGGTCAGTGCTTTTGTCCAAATTTCTATTTCCCCCCTTTTCTCATCCAAAGAGAGGATGGTATTGAAATCTCCTTTGATCAAGATCCAAGTTTTAGGAAAATGAGAGATAATATGAGTAATATCCTTCCACTATCTTCTTTTTTCCTCCAAATAAGTCGGAGCATAAACAATAATGCAGAGCATAATCTGGTTGGAATGTCTACTTTGAATAGCTATAGCCAACAAACCCCAACTTCCAACCATATGGTGAATAACTATCTCTTTTGGGTCCCAAAGACAAGTAATGCCACCCAAAGTCCCTTGGGAACTAAGGGAAACCACTTTTCTAGCTAGCCAAATTTTACTGGCAATTGAGTCCATATCCTCCATTGACATCTTTGTTTCTTGAAGGAAAACAAGATGTGGATGATTTATCTGAATCATTCTTCTAATTTCATTTTGTTTTGAAAGACTCCCTTTGAGTCCTCTAATATTCCAAGTGATGATATTCATTAATACCAGGGCTAAAAAAGTTGGGAAGGGAATTAATCTTACCTTCCTCTACAAGATTTTCACCTTCTTTTACCATATGATATTGATTGGTCTTGCGACCTACTTTTTGATTAGAATCCATCTTCAATTTTTTTTTCCATATTTCTTGACTTATTCCAATTGAATCTGAGATGGCTTCTAACCTTGAAGAATGCTCGTACACAGCCAAAATTTTACTAGATGGTTCAACGAAGTCTATATTGGGACCTGCATTATTTGAAGTTTTGACATTTGAAAGATTGTTTTTCTTGTGTAAATTTTCTCCTTTTTTCTGTTGAAAACCTTTGATTTGTTGGTTTGTCTTTGAGTTCTTCCCTTCATATTTAAATTGTGTTTCTAAGATTTTAGTTTCATTATTTCCTCTTCCTCACTTGGGACATCATTTGTGGAAAGGATTTCAAACATATTAGCAGATGACTTTGATTGATCCTTCATAACTGGTTTTTTCTAGTGTTCTTCTTCTTAGGTATTTGGAAACCTGCTGAGTTTATATCTTCTTTATTTTGATCAAGAATTTTATTTGGGCAAGCACTAGCCAAATGACCATATTCATGGCAAATTCTACAATGAAAAGGAATGTTCTCATAGTCCACTACTTGCTCCCAAGTGTCTTCCCCAAATTGTAATGTGATATTTTTAGGTAGGGGTTTGTCAAAATCCATTAAAACACAAATCCGAGCATAAATAATATGTTCAAAATTTTGAGTACAATCAATAGTGATCATAAAAGTTCCTAAAGAGTTTCCAATTGAAGAAAAAATAGTAGGATTCCAAAATTCAATAGGGAGGCCAAAGAGTCTAACCCACACGGGAGCTATAGAAGGCATCTCTTCTTCGACTTTAAATTTAGTATGCCAGGGCTTCATGAAAATCCCTACCCTTCCAAAAAACCAAGGACCCCCTTGAAACGTTTTCTCTCTATCTTCATTATTAGCAAATAAAACAAGAAAATAACCATTTGGATAAATAGAGATTTGTAACTCACCTTTAGTTTTCTAGATTTTTGCAGCCCAGAACTTTGAAAGCAGATAGACTCGAACGAAAACCCACGAATCGATAAATTAGTCCTATTTTTTCCAAATCTTCAATGCCAATCTGAATGTTACCCATATCAAGCTTAACAATAGGAGTTCCATTAGTTGCTTTAAGACATCTTGACTCCATTTTCCTAGGATCAATCTTAGGCATTCTTAGAGGTTTATGGGAAGCCCTAATATTGATATTAGCATTGGGTTGAGGCTGTCCACCATGAAGGGCATCCCTAAAATTCATTTTTGGGCTGAGTCTTCAAAATTCTTACCCTTGACAGGGGTTTTCATAGTAGAATTATTTTGTGGGTGCACCTTAGCACTAGATTCACTTGAGATATGAGCCATTTTTTGATCAAATGCTTGAAACTTGTTTCGTGATCTCTTTAATCCTTGCCCTAGACGTTGTGGAAAGGTATGGTTTTCACTTTTCTTTTGTGCAGAAAATTGGAAGCCATTGTCACTCAAGTTCAGAGTATGATCTATTGAAAGACAAATTTCTAACCCATATTGGATCCCCTGCAACATTTCCTGCTAAAATATTGAGCATAAACCACAAAAATATTGGCCACTAGGGCCCAAAGGCCCTAAAAACCAACCTCTAGAGCTGCTTGCACTCAACCTAGATGAAACCCTCACATAGCCGCTTGCCAAATATCTCATTCACACATAGGGATGTGCTAGGATCTGTGTTGCTCCAAATGATATGAAAATTGGTGGAGACATTCTAGGGTTTTTTAGGCATCTACCCTCAAAATTTTAGCTCAATCCGAGTTCGGATGAGTGAGATATGGCCAAAACGAGTTCAAAAATTTGGAAAGTCCTCCGAAAAATGTCTCATAAATTTAATCCTTTCAATAGTCATCCATTCAACTATTGTTGTGTCAAAATATTATCCAAATTAATTTATAGTGGAAAACACCCCTTTTGAGGTGCCACTTTCAACATGTTGGGCATAGGAGGAATGGATCCTTGTTGACCTATACTAGCACATAGGACATTCCTAACTATACCATATATTTGAAGGATGGAGACAAGGGGAATGGAACCTGGGTCAGCCTCTACCAACACCTAGGGTATTTACCACTGCACCACAAAAAGTAGATGAAAAACTAATTTATAGTGGAAAACACCCCTTTCAAGGTGCCACTTTCAACAGGTTGGGCATAGGAGGAATGGAGCCTTGTCGGCCTCTACCAGTACATAGGACATTCCTAACTATACCATATATCTACAGGATGGAGACAAGGGGAATGGAACCTGGGTCGGCCACTACCAGCACCCAGGGCATTTACCACTGCACCACAACAAGCAGATCTCAAGGAGCTCCTATCAATGCACAAATAAAATCCATGATATTTTTTGAATGAAAAAATCTTATATTAATTAAGATTAATCATACAAAAAATGGAGGGTGGAATTAGCACACCCCACAAACCATAAAATCCCCTAGGTGGAGGAAATCACACATCCCAAATAAAAATAGAGTCCAAAACATATTACTACACAATGCCATGAGAAATTATTACATAGACATCCTAAGAAATAATCAATATACAAAGATCAAGGAGTGAGACAAAAGTTAACTTCCTCACTGACAAACTGCTAGTCGCCATTCAAAAAGATAGGGGCAGTCCATCCTTCATCTGCATTACTACCAACCAGAGTCTATTGAGGAGTATCCTGACTAACTTTGCTCAGAATTCTTGGTAGAATACATGTTGCTTGTAAGCTATGACCTCTTCTACCTTTGGGACAACTCCTCCTTTCCTAGGTAAATGCTTGGTAGAATACATGTTACACGTAAGTTGCGGTCTCTACTACTTCTGATAGTCAAAATTGAACAAAGTCTATGTTTCAATTATTGGGCTTTGGTCAGGTTATCATAAACATAATTTGCATGAGGACTTGTCAAGATTCATAATATCCATGACATCCTTGGAATCGCATAGGCCCCAAAGTGAACTGAAGGAATTAGTGCCTCTCCTAAAATTAACCTCACTCGAAGATATTTGGCGATGCTTGTCAAAGCTCAAGACTAAGTTGTCCCTTGAGTGATGTAAATCTAGCTATAAGAGGTCAAAATAAAATACCTCCCATTACATAAAAACTATGATAAATGAAAATAATATGTAAAACCCTCCATTTACATAAAAACTGTAATAAATGGAAATAATCAGTAAAATCCTCCATTCACATAAAAACTATAATACATGAAAATAAACCAATAAATATTTTCTTTTCTTATTCCTAGATTCACTTCCCCTTTTTACAATGCAATACCAAGGGAATATATATCCTTAAATAAATCCTAAAAGAAAACCCTAAAGCTTGAAGCCCGAAAAGAAAACCTTAAATCTTAAAGCTCTAAAAATAAAATATTACTATTTTTGGTAAATTTATTTTTTCACAATAAACTGCCTTTTTAAGTAATTACTATTTTAGGTAAATTATGTTTTCATAAAAATTTACCTTTTTTAGTAATTACCATTTTCAGAAAATTATTTTTTCGTCAAAGAATTCCATTTTGAGTAATAAAAAAATTATTTTAAAACTTCTTTAAAAAAAACCCTCTAAAGATAGGCTCCTGCATCATTTTCCTCTAGTTGAAAAAAACTCTGCTCCTGGGAGTTTCTTTGATCAAAATCATAATTGCTCTCCATATAGATCCACACATCTACAAGTACTCCATAAAGTACCAATCTCCTTTCGAGGTTTTGTATCTCAAACCCCCTGCAATAACTATACATAGTGTCAATTCTTCCTTTAAGGTTTGAAAATAGCAAACCTTCTGCAAGCACTACACAAAGTGCCAATTCCTCCCTCTAAGGTTTTACATAAAAAAAAACCTCCTACAAGCACTTACACAGAGTGCCAATTTATTTCTCCAAGGTTTTACAAACCTTCTACAAGCACTACACAAAGTGTCAATTCCTCCCTCTAAGGTTTTACATAAAAAAAACCTCCTGCAAGCACTTACACAGAGTGTCAATTTCTTTCTCCAAGGTTTTAGAAACCTTCTGCAAGCACTACACAAAGTGCCAATTCCTCCCTCTGAGGTTTTACATAAAAAAAACTTCTACAAGCACTTACACAAAGTGCTAATTTCTTTCTCCAAGGTTTTATAAACCTTCTGCAAGCACTACACAAAGTGTCAATCTCTTTCTCTAAGGCTTTTACATAAAAAAACCTCCTACAAGCACTTACACAAAGTGCCAATTTTTTTCTCTAAGATTTTACAAACCTTCTGCAAGCACTGCACATAGTGCTAATTTTTTTGGAGCCCCTTCACTCTCCTCTTCTTTTCTCTTTTCTTTTCTTCTCTTTTCTCCTCAGCAAGATACAACTTGCTCTGATACCAAATTATGTAAATCCAGTTGCAAGAGGTCAAAACAAAATACCTCCCATTACATAAAAACTATGATTAATGGAAATAATATGCAAAACCCTTCATTTACTTAAAAACCGTAATAAATGAAAATAATCAGTAAAATCCTCCACTCACATAAAAAGTATAATACATGGAAATAAACTAATAAATATTTTCTTTTCTTATTTCTAGATTCACTTCCCCGTTTTACAATGCAATACCAAAGAAATATATATCCCCAAAGAAATCCTAAAAGAAAACCCTAAAGCTTGAAGTCCGAAAAGAAAACCTTAAAGCTTAAAACCCTAAAAATAAAATATTACTATTTTCGACAAATTGATTTTTCCACCAAAAACTACCTTTTTAAGTAATTACTATTTTAGGTAAATTATGTTTTCATCAAAATTTGTTTTTTCAGTAATTACCATTTTCGGAAAATTATGTTTGCGTTAAAGAATTCAATTTTGAGTAATAAAAAAATTATTTTAAAACTTCTTTAAAAAAAACCCTCTAAAGATAGGCTCCTGCATCATCGAGGGGCTTTGAGAATGATGAAATTTAAAATCTTATTCCTTCATAGCCATGGAGTATTTGGGTGTCACCAAGAAAAAAGTTCTCATGGTAGTGGTATGAGTCTCTACAGCAATCGATGCCCAAAGAGAAGCTAAAAATATGGTGATTGAGTAACTATAGGGGTGGCCAAAGTAGCATTTGGGACCTCTACAGATTGCATGGTAGGCTGCATGTTAATGATAGCCAACATGATGGCTTTAAAAGACTACACAGTGCTAGTGAGAGCTTGCATAACTTGGGAATCAATGGGCCTGGTCTGAGTAGCTTGCATAGAGGGATTGACCTGCTTAGATTGCTTAGAAGCATATTTTTGTGGATAGTAACTGTGTATCAATCACCTTGGCATTCCTTAGCCTCATTATACTGAGCTACCAGGGCAGTAAAAGGGGGTTGTGTTTGTTTGAAATTCTACTCCATCAGTGGGCAATCTCGAATATTGTGAGCAATATACTAGAAATAATAACAAGTATTTGGTAAATTGATATAGGCTATAGGTTGCCTAATGGTGGTTTCACCAATCTAGATATCTATGAAATATGGTAGATCTTTGGTGAGCTCAACTTTGACACAAGCCCACATGGTAGGGTGAGCTAAAAAAACCGTTCAGGATCAAGACATACAAACTTGCCAAGGGAAGAGGTGAGCATTTACAAAAAATCCCAAAATGGGATAAGTTAACTCGGGAACTCAATCCACACAGGAAATTATATCTTAGATTGGTTACTGGCTGTGAAGTCACGAGTTTAAGATATCAAAATTAATAGGAAATTTCTCACCATCTGGGGACCTTTAGCTAACACTTTTTGAGCTTGATCAGGATTAGAGAAGTGAAAAAGGAAATAACCCTTGGTGAGATTCTGAGTATTCTCAATTATCACACCATGTAGAATCCAAACTTGTTGCACTCATGACCTAATGAGGGTTTCATTAGGAATTCTACCTAGGAAATATCCGATAAGGGTATGTGAGTCAAACCGGTAGCAAGCGTTGTGAAACTCATGAAAGGGAATAATACTCTTACCTTGTGAAACGCTTTTGGGATAAACTCTCTCAGGTGCTTCCCTTGCACCATTGCTCTCCCCAACCGACTCAGTAGCAACTGAGCTAGCCCTTTACGAATGACGGTAAACCCAAACCCTAACAAAACAATTTTTCCTGATTAAATCCATGATATTTTACTATTGGTAAATACTACAAATACTTGTTAGTTGGAGCTAGAGTGTTTGACTTTATATATGATCAATTTTAATAATATTTACTTTGTTGTAAATTTAAGGTATTAATAACAAATGTTATATACATTAGAGAATCTAAAATAAAATGCAAAATGCAAAAAAAATAAAGTTTTAATATAATTTTTTCTCTATATCAAATGATTAGGCTAATGATCCATGTTTTTTCATACTCTTAAAGAGTAACAAGATTTTATTACTTGATGAGATATTCTCTATTCTAATTTAATTTAGGTGAACACCATATTTGTGACTTGCATGATAATCAACATGTCTCTATGATGGTATCTTATGTACCTTATAGCACTCCAATAGTTAATGAAAGAAGTAGAAGTGGAAAAAAGAATGAAAATAAAAAGAAAAGCAAACATCATTGAAGCTGCAACTTACCTACATTAATTTTCCTCATCAATTTTTTGGATTTAAATTCAAATATTTTATTATCTATATCAATATAACCATATGTATATAATATAAATAATTTATATTTAAATAGTAAATCTTCTAATTAAATCATTAAAATGTGATATTATTATAAAATCCACATAAGATCTTTTCATCCAAGCATTCTAAACTTTATCCTTTGAAACACCTATGTGTGAATAATAGTATATATTTTTAAATATATTTACAACTAAAAATCGTATACTTTATTTCAAATTAATATTAATCATTGATATTAGATTTTTGAATGTTTCGTACATCTTATTTATTTTTTTATTTATTCTTTAAAAAATAAAATAATAAAATATATTTACTAGTAATCTTCACCAATATACTCGATTTCGATCTTTAAATTCAGAGTGGAACTTTCGTTACAAACTACAACGGAACGTCTCCTTTGATTGTTTGCTCGAGTTTTTTTGAGTCATATAATGGATTCTTCTGAAGAATCTAAGCATTTTATATTACAAGCAAAGCTGTTGTGAATTCCACAAAGCTCTGCAAGCATCCCAAGGAAAAATAAACTTTTGCCTACGCGACAAATGTATCACAGCTAATATGGTAACCAGTATTTTAAAAATATCAACTCGGTCCTACCAAACAATTGTTTTTTAGTTTAGAAACTCGCAGAAAGTACATAATTTCCTTAGTATACGACTTTGAACAAACAACCAAGATCTGACAAGCATGCAGTAGTCACGGACGGACGCAACGGTCACATTTACAATAACTTTTATTTTCAGTTCTACGTCAACATGTGCTTATTAAATGAAATAAAATTCGTTGTCCAGACAGGATATCACGTTCATTCACAGAAGAATTCAGCCTGTTACCACTGTGGCACAGTATTCAAACACCCAAAGAAGGCACCCATGAGCCTATAAATTCTTTCCGATCATCCCATTTTCAACAAGCCTAAGTTTGCAGGGGTGTTTTCACTTTGGTCAATTTGTTCAAGAGATTTGTTCAAGGGGAAATAAGGAGATTGAAGATGGGGAAGGAAGCAGCAATAGCGATCATAGTCATGATTGGCATGACAATCAGCATGCCTCCTCTGGTGGCCGCCACAGGCAGATATATTCCCCCTTCTACCACACGAGGAAGCAACGGAGGCATTGGAAATGGCAATGGCAATGGAAATGGCAATGGCAATGGCATTGGAAATGGAAATGGCAATGGCAATGGAAATGGAAACGGAAACGGAAGTTGTCCATTGAATGCTCTGAAGCTAGGAGCCTGCGTTGATTTGCTTAGCGGTTTGGTCCACGTAGGTCTGGGCGATCCTGTTGTGAACCAGTGCTGCCCTCTCTTGCAGGGCATTGCTGCCTTGGAGGTAGCGCTTTGTTTGTGTACAACAATTAGAATTAAGCTTCTCAACCTCAATATCATCCTCCCCATCGCTCTGGAACTCTTTGCACAATGTGGAACGACCCCTCCTGCTGGGTTCAGATGCCCACCTCTTAATTAAAAAGGTAATTGCACATTTTATATTCTCTGCTATAAGAATCCGTCTATTTGAGTCGACGTATAACTTATCGAAGCTGATTTGGATTTCAGGTGGAGTGCTCCCAGGAATAAAGACGTGAAGATCTCTATAGATTCGTCATAGGCTTACCCCTGCAATAAAACTGCACTGGTCAATTCATTATATGCTCGACCAATGCTTTGTCTACTTCGATATGGATTGGTATCTTGTATTGTTTTCTTAAAATTTTAAGATGGAATAAAATCATCGATTGGATACGGAATCCAAGTTTCTATTCAGCTCCTGATGGCTCGTTCTGTAAATCTTATAAGGTAGAATATAGAAAATGTATTTTATCTTCATGAATCAAAGACCATTTCATTATAAAATTTACTTCCCTTTAGCTTAGCCAAAATCAGAATTGTTTCTTGAAAATGCTGGAACCAAAACCTTAATAGGTCGCAGTGGATTTTAATTATAGCACTTATGTTTTCGACATATTTTATGTTTAATTTAGTAAAGTAAGAGTTGATTTTAATTATTGTACCGATCGATTTGATGGCTCCCTGAATAACTACTAGCGAGATTTTGTTATTATTTTTAAATTAAAATAGTTTTATCCTTGAATAACTACTAGCGAGATTTTGTTATTATTTTTAAATTAAAATAGTTTTATCCTTGAATAACTTCTAGCGAGATTTTGTTATTATTTTTAAATTAAAATAGTTTTATTATGTTAATCAAGTAATTGAATAAACTTCTAATATCATATTGTTTTCCTTTGAAGTAATTTTCTTCTAATATTTTTAAATTAGTTCATGACAAATTAGTTAATAAAACAAATATAATAAAAGAAAATATTTTGTTTCAATTTTGTTGTTATATGACGTACGTTTTGTTTATGAAATAATCATGTATAATATAAATTATTATCTATAAATTATTTAGTGTTATGAAGTATTTAATTTTTTATTAGTTTAAAAAATATATGCACCATTGTTTTTACTTCTAAGTAAAATCCTTAATTGCTTTCACTATAGTTTGACATTTTATAAGTATCATCATATCAATGATACTTATAAAATTTTATTTAAATTTACATTATCAAGAATAAAAATTTTGGGTCAGAAGAGGATGAACGATAATGGCAGAAAATTAAAATAGTCACTAACACTCAAATGGATATCAATTGTCCTCTTTTATTGTGGCTATGCATGGTGAAGTAATATTAAATATTATTATACATTTTAAAAAATACTTTGAATATTGTCTTTTTTATATTGTGATTATGTGACTATGCATGGTGAAGTAATATTTTCTAGTTATTAAAGCTATTGCATATCTTTTTTCCTTCGCTGAGTGATCGGGATTGAAACAAAATAGTCACCGGCAGTCAAATACTTATTAAATATTATTATACACTTTATAAAATACTTTGTATATTGTCTTTTTTATGTTGTGATTATGTGATAGTAAAGTAATATTTATAGTTATTAAAGCTATTGCATATCTTTTTTTCCTTGTGATTATGCGACCATGCATGGTGAAGTAATATTTTTTTAGTTATTAAAGCTATTGCATATCTTTTTTCCTTCCCTCACTGATCGGGATTGAGACAAAATAGTCACCAAGAGTCAAATACTTATTAAATATTATTGTACATTTTATAAAATACTTTGTATATTGTCTTTTTTCCCTTGTGATTATGCGACTATGCATGGTGAAGTAATATTTTTTTAGTTATTAAAGCTATTGCATATCTTTTTTTCCTTCGCTCACTGATCGGGATTGAGACAAAATACTCACCAACAGTCAAATACTTATTAAATATCATTGTACGTTTTATAAAATACTTTGTATATTGTCTTTTTTATATTGTGATTATGTGACCATGCATGGTAAAGTAGTATTTTTCTAGTTATTAAAGCTATTGCATATCTTTTTTCCATTGGTGAGTTATCGGGATTGAGATAAACAGTCAAATACATATTAAATATTATTATACATTTAAAAAAATACCTTGTATATTGTCTTTTTATATTGTGACTATGTATAGTGGAATAATAATCTTTAGTTATTAAAATTAATGTATATTTTTTTTTGAAAAAAATTATATGGAAATGAAACGAGTCTTATCATATAACATCATGGTTACATAATAATATTATAATAACTTTGACAATTATGAAAATTATGTATTTAGAGTTTGGAAAGATTTAAACCTTGGTCTCTTTCTTAAAAATTGAGAAAAATAAGTAACTAATCTAATTTTATTTAACCACAAAAATCTTATATATTTAAAAAAAATATTACTTTTTCATTTTTTGCATTTACTATTTAGGTTAAATGCTACTAAATTATATTTTTGACATAATTATTACATATACATATTAATACTAAAATATTAATACTAAAAGATAACGCATTAATTTTTCATTATTGGTATATGTGTTCTATCTAAAAAAAGTTAGAAAATCGAACCAGTTAAGTTAATTCTATTTAATTAAAAAATATTACATATTTAAAATAATATTATTTTTTATTATTTATAAATAGTATTAATCTATTCTAATAGCATTAATCAATTTTTTGCAAATACTATTTAGGTAAAATGCTACTAAATTATATTTTTTACATAATTATTACATATACATATTAATGCTAAAAGATAAGGCATTAATTTTTCATTATTGTTATATGTGTTCTACCTTAAACAAGTTAGAAAATCGAACTAGTTAAGCTAATTCTATTTAATTAAAAAATATTACATATTTAAAATAATATTATTTTTTATTATTTATAAATAGTATTAATCTAATCTTGTTTATATAATTGTTGTGTATACAAATTTAAGCTATTAGATTTTTATTCATATTACATTTGTTCTCCTAAAATATATGCTATGTAGCATGATAGGTGGTCCTCTTTATCTATAACTATAAGCAATTTGTAATGGTTACGGTTCATTTATTTTATTATGCAAGTGTTGAAAGTTTCTTGATATAATAAAAATAAATAATAAGAATACAATAATCATAAAAACATGGGTGGTATGGAAACACACCCTATAAAGCCTATACTATAGGTCCATTCACAATATTTTAATCAAATAATAGCTACAAGGAAACTAACAAACCAATATAGAAGGTAGGAACTTTATAACACTAAATATATCATGGGAATGACTCCAAATAAAAGAAAGTGAATCCTTATCCATGATATTTTCATAGTCAGTATGATAATCAAGCTCTTTAGAAATAGACTTCTATCCAAATACATCATGATAAAATTTTCGAGTCCTTGAATTGGGGAGTAATATGGAGATCATCCCTAAGATCTCTTTTGACCTTGATTTCTCTACTAATATGGAGAGAGCAATACATGAGTTGATTTGCAAGCAATATTTGTCCAGTGGTCCAAGAGACTTGGTAAATGCTAAAAATTAATAGTAACCTTGTTAGCCTATGCTTTAATCTAAAGTAGGATATTAGAGTAGATTAAATATTTCATGTGAAATAGAAAATTAGTAGAAGCTTGATGTATAGAGAAAATAGTAGTATTGTGATTTTTCTCACTATGAAATAGTATTTTTGCTCTAAGAATATGCTAAATTTATTTTATGCCTTTTAATATGCTATACTTATCCCCAAGAAAAAATTTGGACCATGAGAATTGTTTGGGTTAGAATGGTTTAAAGGAATCATGAATCCAAGTCCAGGTCGACTAGTGTCTAGAACATAACTAGAATAGATGCTTGAGGGACTTCCTATGATGAAAAAAAGGATATTTGAGGTTGATCATTCCTAAGTGAACTAGGTGTTATCCTACACATACACCCTAAAAAAGGACACACTAGGGCAAATGAGCCAAATTGGGCTTTGGACCTATATTCTAGATAGTGTGGAAGCATTTTTACAATTTTTTTTTAATATATTAGATTTTCCACCATTTATTAAGCTTCGATACCATGGGTAAATACGGTAAAAATAATGAATACCATTTGCAGAGATTATAATTCCTAAAATAGTTGTTTCCATATCACTTTCAATATTTCCACCATAGGTGGAGGTTTCTAACCCCAATCTTGTGAAGCATATCTTGGGTAACTACATTTGACCATTTGGAACGACTCCTTATCTTATTTAGAGATTTTGGACTGACTTGGTTTTCACCCATGAAAGCTAACTTATATTCCTTCCAAAGAAGAGGTTAGAAATGACCTTTATACCTTTGTGGAAGAAGTGAAAGGCATAAATTTAGGGAACTTTGACTAAAGTATAGTTTTGGTAGGTAAATATCAAGCACCACAAGATTGATTTGTCATTGATGGAGATCCCCTTACTAAATCCACAACTATTCCATTGAATCCAAGGCTTGATAGCTTCCCAATATTTCTAATTGATTTTTGCAATAAAGGTACCCTGAATTTGAATAGGCATCTTCATAACCAATATGATTACCTGTTTAAGTAATCATAAAATTAACATAAATGTATCCATAGCTTAATCAGTATTTATCTAATTTTTAATATCAAACCATTAAATCTAGCTCCTATAATTCTATCATGAATATTCCGTCACATACAAATTTATCTTTATGGAAAAAAAGGTTCTCAATTTCTTTTTAAATATTCTTAGTATATATACATATGCATACATACATACATATGAATGCACATGAGAGAGGTTAGAATATCCCATGAATGTCTAATGTGTGAGGTGGACAAATTCTAATCCATGGACACCTATTATATATTTTTGAATTTTGCCATCCACACCTAAGTACCATTTTAATAATTTTCTAAGCTTTATTACATACTTTCCTTGTAATGTTTCCTCACCCAATCATGTTATCTCAATGATATATTAAATAGCTTCCACTTTATACAATAATTTTATTATAATAATATTTTTTTAAATGTTCATGCCTCATAATGTCTACTCTATGCATCCTATCTACATAGGACAATATAGAATCATATTTCGGAAACAAATCTTACTTAAAAAGGTACCTTGATTATGTTAATTGATTACTTGTCTTAAGGTGCTGAAAAATATTTAATTTTGTGTTCAATTTCCACATGCACTGGTATTACCTGGTTAGCACTACTATATCCTATGAATTTGTTATATTGTATTTCCTAGGCATGATTGTTCAATGTAATAAATAGTTGACTTGTACACGATAAGGAGATACTATATGTAAATTTGATCTTGATTTTAAAGTAAATATTTTTCTCAAAAACAATATAGTAGCACATTAGTAATAGATTATTTTGTTCTCCTCTTCTATAGAGAATTCACAATGATAGAAAATAAAACCAAAATCCAATGGGTTTTTTGAATTATTAAAACATTTTAAAATATGTATTTAGGAAATATTTTATGATCTTAATTGTTGGTCTAAATATATACAAAGCACCTAAAATAGTTTTTTATTAGGGTAAATGTAGGGATTTTAAAAAGGGCTCCTATATTTTCTCAATCACACTCAACCACCCTATCCATAATTCAAACTTGAGTCTCCTAACTAGAATCTAAAGACATACCATTTTCATATCTCAAAAACCTAAAATATTAACCCAGGTGTTGTAGGTGAGTTGGAGAGGAGAGGGCAATCCCAGGATCAAATATCCACCCTACCAAAAAGTTGAATTGGGTATCCAAAATCCAATTGAAAATGTTGGTGCGGGCAGGATCGGGTGCGACTCCCGGGTGACTTTGATGGTGTAGAACCTCCTGTTCATGGTCTCTCAGACCAAAGAGGCCCTACAAGGGGTTATTCGCTAAAAAAAAAAAAAAACCTAAAATATTACACACATTAAAGAGCAAAGACATTAGATAATTTAATAATATTATATTCTCTAAATATAATATCTATGTTTTTTTTCATTTAATAATATATACTATAAAAAAGGTGTATAAGTATATAAGACAAACCTTTTTATTTAGGAGATTAACTATCCTTTAAAATCATAAATATAAAGCCATAAATATTCAACATTTAGATAAAAAATATCATGATATATTCATTATTGGATTAAATATTTTCTATATTTTATGTCTCAATATTCCTTTTATTATTCTCTATTTGTCATGAGCTCTGAAATCTCTAACTTATCCAAAATATTACACACATTAAAGAGCAAAGACATTAGATAATTTAATAATATTATATTCTCTAAATATAATATCTATGTTTTTGTTCATTTAATAATATATACTATAAAAAAGGTGTATAAGTATATAAGACAAACCCTTTTATTTAGGAGATTAACTATCCTTTAAAATAATAAATATAAAACCATAAATATTCAACATTTAGATAAAAAATATCATGATATATTCATTATTGGATTAAATATTTTCTATATTTTATGTCTCAATATTCCTTTTATTATTCTCTATTTGTCATGAGCTCTGAAATCTCTAACTTATCCAATAACGTAGAAGACACTTATTACATAAAATAAACATTTGTCTAGGATTCATTGTCGAATGCATTAACTTAATTTTTAGTTTTTTTAAGTTTAATTGATATGTTATATTAAACTATATTGAATAACATAAGTATGAGGTTAGTAGATTTATTCATGAAAATTTTCATAAAAATCTTGGTAGTACAGATTTGAATACTTTGAGTAACACGTATTATCAATAATTATTGCGGATGTTTACTTTGGTAAAATAAAATTGTAGATATCTTTGGCTACAGAGTTCCAGAATTTCCTTCATCCTACTTGGGGTTACCTTTATTTTTTGGAAGAATGGAGGAGTGCTTTTTGGACCCAGTTATTGAAAATATGCAAAGGTGGCATGCTAGTTTGAAAGGGTCTCTACTTATCCAAGCAGGTAAAATTCTTTTAGTTAAGAATTTTTTTGCAAAGTATTCAAGTGTATTTTATATCTATTTTTAAATTACTCTTCAAAGTCTTATCCAAATTAGAGATTATTAAAAAAAAAATATGTGGGAGGGGTCTCAAGACCATAAGAAGTTCCATTTAGTCTCTTGGAATCAAGCCTGCATAAGAAAGGAAAATGGGGGTTTAGGGTTGTGCAACCTCCGATTGATGAATGAAGCCCTGATTTTAAAACAGGGTTGGAAGATCTTAAAGAATAAAAAATATGATTGGATTAAAATAATTTTGGCTAAATACTTGCACCAATAAGAGGGTCTACTAGGTGAATCCCTCCCTCAAGAGGGGTCCACTTTTTATAAAAGTGTAATTTATTATATATGATCTTTCTCTTGTCTCTCGATGGTTAGTAGGAAATGGAAAATCTATTGACTTTTGGCAGGATATGTGCCTCTCTAACTACCCATTGATTCATACGGCTAACCTCTCTCTAGTAGAGGATCTTACTCAGAAGCTGTGATGGTCTAGGGTGGAGGATTTTATTTCAATCATAGATGTAAGGAGATAATGGAAAACTACCCCCTTATCTAATTGCAGCAAAGAGGAAGTAGAATTTTGGAATGCCATATCCAATATCCCTAGGCTTTAGGTCCTAAAAATATAGAAATAAAAGGATACCTTGATTTTAAAAGGTGAAAGTGACAGTTCCTTATCAGTTAAGTCAGCTTATAGGTTCATTGACTCTAATACTTTATAATGGAATCTATTGGGTAGAATCTGGATGAAGAATCTAACTCCAAAGGTGAATGTATTTTATTGGTTGGCTATACAAAATAGATACCTCACCCTTGATAAACTACATAGAAGAGAAATTTTTCCCCCTAAAAGGTGTTATTTGTACAAAATTTCTGATGAGTCTTTCCAGCACCCATTATTTCACTGCCCCTTCTCCACTGAAGTGTTGAACCATATCTTTTTGTTCTTAGAGGTTTAGTGGGTTTCTCCATTGAAAATTGTAGAAGTTTATCTTCAATGGGCTACTCCCTTTAAATATCCTTGATTGGTTAAGTTTTGAAACCTTCTTCTCCCTCATTTGTTCTAGAGTATTTTGTGGGAGTGGAACCAAAGAGCCTTCAAGAATACCAAGAGAGATCCGGAGTCAATTTTCTTGAAATCTACTAAAGTGACTGTGGAAAATGTTTCTTCTTGTTTCCCTGATATGGATGGGGGGCTCCATGAGGAAGCCTTGGTGGAAAATAGACTTGGTTTCCCTCAAAATAATCAACCTACAACTATACCTCCAACATCATTGATAAGTATGGTGAAATGGGTCCCTCCTCTTATGGGATAGATTAAGCTAAATTTTGATAGTGCTTCTAAGAGGGACCCGAGACCTATAGTAGTAGGAGGTATTCTTAGAAACAAGAAAGGAGAACTGATTGGTACTTTTTTTGAATTCCTATAAATACAAAATTATAATTTTGTGGAAGCTAGGGTATTTATTCCAAGATTTTTTACTGATTGAATCTTTGGGCTTCCAAAAAGTAGTTGTTGAGGGGGACTCTTCTGAATATTATTAATATTATAAAATTATCAATCCCACTGAATTGGAATATTTCAAATATTATTAAGGAATCTATTAGAATCCTTAGCTCAATATATGGGGTGCAAGTTCAACACATTTTCTATGAAGGGAACAAAGTAGCATATGTAATGGCTAATATTTTCCTAACTTAGCAAGGTATTATGGTGTGAATATTCATCTTCCCCCAGAACCTAAAAAAATTAATCATGGATGAACACAGATAGGTGTTGGAATTTAATTTTTTGGGGATCGAGGAGGAATTTATATTTGTTCATGTTTAACCCATTCTTGATTAGTCATTCAATCACAAAGGAGTATGTGTATAAGGTATTTACAATTATCCTGCTAACTAGGTGGCTTTTAGACCCTTTCAAAAGGTTGGGTCAGTTGGAATGGAATATGCATGTGATCTTATGAACTATATTGACTTGGTAGCTTGGTCACATTCCTTGGACCGATGGGGTAGGGGACATAAGTGGTTCCCTTTGGGCACTACTAGGATAGATGAAAGTGGCTATTGTTATTTTTAATGATATTCAGGATATTGTTAAGAAGCAATTAGATTTGAAAAACCATTAGGGCATTGAAGACCAGGGAGTTGCAATTCTTTTTATTGATTCTTAATATCCTTCCTATAGGTTTTGTTTCTTTGGTTATCTCTTATTTGTTGTTTTTTTTGGAGATTCCTTATCTAGTGTATTGTGCCCTTCTTGGATTGTGGTCTTTGTCATGAAATTCTTAGCTTATACTATAGATTTCACTATTATGTATGTACTAGGGTTTGGGGATCCTCTCAAAACCCCTACTTTCACATAATATATATATATATATATATTTTGCAAACATCAAAATTGCATCCTTGGGTGAATGAGATATTTTTTTAATATTTGATTTAGGATCTAAATGATACTAAATATAGAAATAATATATGTTATGTTCAATATTTACATATCTCTATTTTTTATTTTCAAGAGGAATTATGCATTAATCGTAAGCATGGATTAAAAATATATGGTCATCAAGAATTGATAAAATTATGTAAACTATATTATTTTACATATGTGATAAGAAGTAGGTTTAATTGAGTATATTTATTTTACAAAAGAATATTAATGATTAAAATATTAAATTTATTCAACTAGGATGGGTATTGATTACACACCTTTGTATGCATCCATCTAGAATAAATTGGTATTGGACATCTTTAACTAAATATGAATTAATTTATGCATAAAATATACTAATCATATATTTCATGTATTGATCCTCTTGAATATTGTGTTAAATGACCATTACAAGAATCTTGACCTCTCAACAACATTCATTACTGATAAATTTAACACAATTACTTTTAAATAATTCAAATTTAATTAATCTTATTTATCAATAGTGGAGGTTATACTTTTTGTGTAACAAGGTTGAAAAAGTAGTTACATGTATCCTAAATATTATATATTATTATTGAAAATAAGAATGAAAAGGAAATATTTAATGTCTCTAAAATTAAAAGGTTCCTAAATGTAAACATGGTGTCCATTTTTATTTGTTTATTTTATTTCTATGTTAGAATTTTATATTTGGTTCTATGCCTAATAGTTGTTAGGAATTAGTAGATCTCTTGTTTATTATGTATGTTCTTAACTCACTAAATGAAATAACCACGTTAGAACAACTATTACTTATGGTATGGTAATTATTAGAATGTATTCATTTAGTTAAGAAACCACCTATTCCATGATATGAGTGTTATTTTATCCTTTAAAATTTTAATTTCAAAATTTCGTGTACATTTTGATACCAATATTTTAACCTTATGCCTTGTAATAAATTTTACTAAATTTGTGTTAATCCTATATATATTTATGACTATAATATTCTTTTAGAGATTTAAATTTGGTAGAAAACTTAGTCATTTGGCTTCCTACATAAAATTAGCAAAAATTTCCCTTGTAAGGAATGCATGTTATATACATGATTAACCATGTGAAAAGTTTCTAAAATGGTCATAAAATTAACACAAATGAATCCATAACTTAATAAATATTTATTTAATTTTCAATATGTTAATCTATTTTCTCTAATTCTATCATAAAGATTTCATCACATCAAAATTTATCTTTATTAAAAACAAGGTTCTTAATTTCATTGTATACATATGAGGAAATGGAAAGATGGTGGTTGCATATGATCCAAGATGCATGTGGTTGCAGAAATTAGCAGAAATAGGATGGACCAATCCTTTTTAATAGAGAAAAAATTATCTAAGTGGGTTTACATACAATAATGGTAAGGGAGAAGATGTACTAGAGACAAAATTAAGAGAACCAATAATTAATGGAAGGATATAGGAACACAAGATTATTTCATGTATTTACCATAAGGTATAGAAGTGCAACACAAATATCTGAAATCTAATAAAAGGATAGAGAAATAATAGGGTATGAAGATCAAACTAGACAAAGTGTTGAGGATATTATTGTACCATAGGATTAATTATAAGCCTATGTTATTATTTTATTGTTATTTCCTATATCTTGCACTTTGTATTCATGTGAGGCATAGTATGCCCATGTTGGAAATTGGTTGTTATTTGTTGGATGCTTATTTAGACTGTTAGAGTTGTCCTTTGTCTTCTAGCAGTTAGTTGACATCCTTGTTTAGCATATTGTTATATATTAGTTAAGTGGTTGGCCATGTTTGGTAAATTGTTACAACCACTTAACCTACATGATTTCATTGTAGCATTATATATTTCATTGCACTCATGAATAAATGAGCTTCACGTTTGAGTTTCATATAAGTGGTAATAAAAGTCGAATGATACATATATATATATATATTTGCGAGGGAAAGTTTGTCATATATATATATATATATATATATATATATTTGCAATGAGGTAAAGTTTGTCATATATATATATATATATATATATATATATATATATATATATATATATATATATATATATTCAAGGAGGGAAAGTTTGTCATTTCATTTCTATGAGTCTAGTTGAGTTATGCAACTAGTGCATTAGATATTAGGTAGGTGTTTGTGTGAAATTGACTTGAGGCTAGCTGTAACATCAGTTTATGAAGCTCATGATGTGGAAGAGGGTAGAATTTACCCTTGCATTGAATACCCCTAGCAGAAACCAGAGGATAACCAGTGAGAAATTATTTTCTTGTTTGGAAAAGTTCTCTACTTCAAAGATCAGAGATATCAGAAGATATTTGAGATACAATTACAAAGTTAGAGGCTAATTTTTGGCCAAGAGGAGGCATTAGCACTCCTTACCGTGAAACCACCATTTTACCAAGAGCATTACTGAAGAAAATTTGAGCCAATTAAATTTATGCATGAGATTTGATTTGTTTAAAGCTATTTTGCATGAAATATTTGGGATTATTCATGCATAAAATTTTAAAAATAAAATATGTCATTGATATTTTATTTTAGAAATACGCTTGGCCTATTTTGAGGGTTTTTTGATCAACATTTTTACTAATTTTCCCCCTCGACCCCATACCAGCCTACAACCATCGACGACTGGCCTTTCCACTGGATGAAGCTGCCACCAATGACGATTTCATAAAACACCATTGAAGTGTAGCCATATTTTGCAGTCAATGCAGACCAGTCAGTAAGCACTATCCCCTTCAGTGGTGACCTCTTACAATCTTGACCACTAGTTTCCATATCGTAGCTCGATGGCCCCTCCAATGGTCGATCGACTACCCTCCGACCAAAGGAGACATTTTCAAAAGCTATTATCGATATCGAGGATATTGCATAAGTAGTAGAGAAATAATATCACAATAATGAAATAAAACTTCAAACACGATCATAAAAGAAGAAACACTATGTGCAGGTGGGAGAAACACTATGCATATATAGGAGAAATATTGTGCGCAAGTAGGAGAAACACTATACACGGGTGGGAGATACATTGTGCTTGAATACATAAATATTAATAGTATATTTTTGAGCGCATAGAGATTGATCATAGATTTGTAGGCTACAACATAGCAATTTGTAGGGGGTAGAAGACAATGAGGAAAAATTAAACCCTTCATATAAGGTTTTAATGACCAATCTTGTGCGAGAATCCAAAACCCTAAAATCATGGCATATAAACTATTGATATGTGGTATCGTTTGATTGCATGATTCACATCCATTTATTATTTTTTATGTCGAGGCCCTCTTTCTAGCAAGCATCATTTTTTGATAATATTCCTAGCGAGTTGCATTTTTGATGAAGGTTCCTAATGAGCAAGTTATTTTTGGTGATCATGTTTCATTATTGTAAGTTGTTCTTGATGGAAAATTTCAATAAAAGTGTTGAATTTGATTTATCCCACACTCATCGCACAAAGGTATTCTTTGTTCTTTCTAAATCCTCATGCACATATAATGAGGTGACCACCTCTCGATGGTCATAGTCAACCACACTCTCCCACGTGAGATAGAGGTTGATGCAGGAGCATCCAGTGGCAGCACAACAATCTTGCATCACCAAAAAAAAAAGAAAAACAAAAGAAACAAGAAAAATGTTCTAAGTATAAAAAATGTTCTAAGGTTGAAAGGTGTCGCGATATCGCGACATAAAAGTTGTCACGATATCACGACAAACTCAGAACAACGACGGGCGCAAACTCAAGTGTCGTGATATCGTGACATAAAAGTTGTCACGATATCGCGACACAATCAGCACAATGGTAGGTGCAAACTCAAGTGTCGCGATATCGCGACATAAAAGCTGTCGCGATATCATGACATAATCAGCACAACAGCAGACGCAAAATCAAGTGTCGTGATATCGCGACACAAAGGTTATCGTGATATCGCAACACCTCCGATCAAAGGTGAAAGCAAAAACTCAAGTGTCGCGATATCATGACATAAAAGTTGTCGTGATATCGCGACACCTCAGAACAAAGCAAGAGCTAAAATGTAGATGTCACGATATCACGACATAAAAGATGTCGCGATATCGCGACAAACTTTGGAATGAAAGAGAGAGCAAATGAAAGTGTCACGATATCGCGACACCTCGACAAAGAAGGTCGAAGGATGAAAAAGTGTCACGATATCGCAACACATTGGCAAAAGAGAACAAAAGGCAGAAAAGTGTCGCGATATCGTGACATGTCATGTTTTCGTGACCCGGCTAGGAAAGAGAAGGCGGGTTTTCACGGACCATTGCAGAACAACAGCTGACAGTTCCAAAAGTCGTTAAGGCAGTTCCAGGGAACCGTTGCAGCGGTTACAGGGACGGTTACGAACGACAGTTGCAGCAAGAACCTGTGATGATAAAAAGAGATTTTTCGAAGGATTGCGTAGGCTGGAGAGACGAAGGCTACGACTTCTTTTGGCATTTTCTATACTATGTAAATCTTCCATGGTTTGAAATTGTAAAGCTTTCCATGCTTCGAAATAAAATTGAGTTTTTTTATTTGTCATTAAAATTGGCTCCCCATGAGAGGTGGTGGTTGCCTCTAGGCTAGCTAGCCTTTGACACGTAATCTAACTACAAGTTTGACATAGTTTACATGCTATTACATGGTATTTACGAGCCTGCTGAATGCCATTGATTTGATAACATGCACGAGATTCAATGATTGCACCCGTTTATCAATTTAAAAAACCAAATTTTACTACGAAAAACAATATTTTGCTGATAAGACAAAGTTGCTATCAACTTTTTCTTTCAAATTAAAAATTTAAATTTTGGCACAAGGTGAATTTTTCTACAATTTTGGTTAATTACAACAATTATTTTTGCATATTTTTAGCATTTTTTGTAAAATTGATCAAATTTTTGCCTCCACAAGTGTAAGTTTTGCAAATTTCTAAGGATTATTTTCAGAAA
This sequence comes from Wollemia nobilis, assembly GCA_028583015.1. Taxonomy (NCBI): domain Eukaryota; kingdom Viridiplantae; phylum Streptophyta; class Pinopsida; order Araucariales; family Araucariaceae; genus Wollemia; species Wollemia nobilis. The sequence goes on from JAQPPZ010000152.1 coordinate 1,584,304, forward strand.
TTTAGTGCTAAATTTTGTTAATTGCATCCATTTTTTTCATTTTTAAATCACTAAATTTAGCCTATCTTTGTAAATTGGAAGGTAATTGTTTTTGTAAAATCTAGATAAATTTATGCATTAGGAAAACTTGAAATTATTCCTAAAGCCTAGATAGTTCTTGCAAATATTTTGTAATCCTCCTAGTTTGGCATATACATGCAATCACATGGTTATAGATCTCAAAACAAATATGGAAAACCTTACTGTTGCAGTAGACATTTTTGTAGATAAGGTATAAGATATTTTTGTGCAATTGAATCCTAGTGATATCAAAATTCATCACAACCATACCAACAAATCCAAATGTGAGGTCAAATTGTATGAAGGATCAAGGGATCCTGATGTCTTTTCTACATGGATTTTAGATATGCAAAATTAGTTTTCTTGTGCTAAAATTCCTAAATATGACCAAGTTACTTTTATTACAGTTAAAATCACAGGATTAGCAAAAGTTTAACTATATAAGGACAAATCCATAATGCTACCATGACTTGGAAAGAATTGATCCAAGTTCTGAAAAAAAAAAAAAAAAATTCCATCAAATTACCAAAATGACCTCACAACCAAGTGGTATAGATTGAGGTAAGCCTATAGTATGTCATTTTATAACCATGTTTTTCAATTCAATAGCTAAGGGTTCTTCTTGGTGTGAAATATTTAGAAAAATATTTGATTAACAAGTTCATGTGTGGATTGCAAGATCATATTTTTAGAGAAATCAAGTTCAATGATTTCCTCACTTTGGATGTGGTATTCAAGCATGCCATTCTCATAGAGGAGAAAGTTGGTGCCTCATATCGATATCGAGAGGACAACGGTTCCAAAGGTGTAAATAAAAATAAACAAAATATGAAGAACACTTCTCATCCTTCTTCACATTCTTCTTGTCCTCCCACTTCTCCTAAAGCACATTCTTCTTCTTATCACTCTAAATATCCTTCTTATTCAATTTATTATTATTTTTTTTTAAATCATGGTCATGTCAAGTCCAAATGCTTTACTTTTGAAACAATGAATAAGAAATCCCTAATTGTACAACCTACATATGAGGAACCACAAGATGGTCCCATTGTGACTATAGGAAATAAGAAGAATATCCTCCTTTAAAGGGTAAACTAAATAAAGTTATCCTCATGATAAAAAAAAATTCTCAAGGGGATCATGACCATTTTTTTATCACTAGAGCCCACCTTACACATTATTCTTATATGGATTGTATCATAGTTAATGACTTATAGAAGAATCTCATCATGAGGTCCATTTTCGGGAAGTTGAAGCTTCCCATAAATCCACATCACCAACTATATGCACTTGGATGGTAGGATGTAGACTCTACATCCTACCATCACACACACTTGCACCTTAAATTTTTATTTTGGTGATAATTTTGTGGATAAAGTAAGATGTGATGTCACAAATATGGATTGTTGTGGACTATTTCTTGGTAAACCCTATCAATTTTATAGGAATGTAGTATATCATGCTAAAAATAACACATACACATTGGATTTGCATGATAAAATATATTATATACAAAGCACTACATCCACATAAAATTTGATTCTAAGTTATAGGTAATTTCATAAGCCATTAAGTCAACCACTTATTTTGGCTCCTACTTGCATAAGTTCCACACATGATGAAGAAGAAGCACCATCAAAGGCTCATGATAAAGAAGAAGTTTCATTTCCACAAATTAAACAATCACAAGAGCTCATGGTTAAGGAACCCATCACTCTCATTCATAAGAAATATTCCAACCATTATATTGGTATCATTTTGGGTACACCTATGGACACACAACAAATTACTCCATAGAAGTTGTCTTTGGATTTGCCCTCTTCCACCATTGCACACACAAAGTAGTAAGCTAAGGTCACTTCATTCATTCAACATTGGTAGAGCCTTATGGGAAAGATAACATAAGACTTGTAAGAGACTCCGTAGGAGGAGTAGAGAGTGATGCACAAGCATCATAGTCCTCACTCCTCTCAGGTTGGAGATAAAGTTTGGATTTATTTGGATAAGTAATGCTTTCTAGAGACATCATATCAGGATCCTTCTTTTGTACCTAAACATGTCATCAGCCCTACAATAGAAGTGGCACCTTATCATCATATTTTGCTCATTTTAGATAGAGTTTTTGATATGAAGACTCATCACACTTGATAGGGTTCTTCCACTTCTTACCTTGTCACCCACCATGGTCACTTTCCACACATGGCTTACTAGATTCCTCACCATAATATGGCCCATGAATTTACACATTTGTTGAGAGCATTGGGGTCCAATGCTTCTATGGTTGGGAGGCGTTTTAGGGATATGATTGTACCTTAGGCTTAATTATAATCCTAAGTTATGATTTTATTATTATTTCCTATTTCTTGCACTTTGTATTCATATGAGGTATAGTATGCCCATGTTGGAAATAGGTTGTTATTTATTGGATGTTTAGTTAGACTGTTAGAGTTATCCTTTGTCTTCTAGCAGTTAGTTGACATCCTTGTTTAGAAAATTTTTATCTGTTAGTTAAGTGGTTGGCCATGTTTGGTAAATTTTTACAACCACTTAACCTACGTGATTTCATTATAGCATTATATATTTCATTGCACTCATGAATAAATGAGCTTCAAGTTTGAGTTCCATATCATAAAGGGTGGTGGACTTCATTAGATTACTAATAACAAAGGATAGGGAGGATGATCAAGAAGCATTGGAGAAATTAATTAAACATATCCTAAGGATTTTAACTAGAGACATGAATGTAGAACTTGTCAAAGAGGTGAGTGAGAAGGATATTAGGAAAGCGATCTTCTCATTGGAAAAAGATAAAGCTCCATGGCTTGATGGATTTCAAGTGGTTTTTTTCCAAGTCTTCTAGAACATAGTAAGATAGGATGTAGTGGTAGTAGTAAGAGATATGTACCATTCAAAAAAAGTGTTAAAAGAATACAATAATACTTTCCTATTACCAATTCCAAAATATCCTAGGTTGAAGGGATTTAAAGACTTTAGACCAATTAGTCTATGTAATGCTTTTTATATGGTAATATCAAAAGTGATTGTATAAATACTAAATTTTATTCTTCTATTGATAATTATAGAGTAGCAAGGGGGCTTTGTGAAGGATAGACAATTTTTTGATGTAGTGATCACACTCCATGAGACCATGCATTTAGTTAACATTAGTAAGAGGGAGGAAATGGTCTTAAATCTTGACATGAACAAAGCCTATGATTGGGTCTCATTGTGTTTCTTGGATAGAGTCCTAGAGAATTTTGGCTTTAATAGACATTGGAGACTATGGCCAAGTGATTTCTATAGATGATATAAATTATAAATTATAATAAACAATTATTTAGCTAGTAGTCGAGGCTTAGGGAAATGGGACACTCTATCTTCCTCTCTTATCATAATTATAACAAAAAAATTTGGGAGGTGTATTAGAGCAACAAAGCAGACAAGAGCCTTAAGTGGGTTGAAATCATATAGATCCATCGAAGGTATTACCCATCAATATTTTATGGATGACACAAGTTTATTGGTGAGACCCTTTATAGCTAAGGAAAAGGAGTTTAGGAGGATACTATGTCTCTATGAAAAAGCATCCCAATAAATGATAAATATGGATAAAATTAATATATTTTTTATAAATAATATGGATAATCTATAGAGAAGAATAGCAATTGAGCTTGGGTGTATTTTTTTAACTCTATTTTCTATTTATTTGGGCATGTCAATGTTCATTAGGGCAAGTTAGGATTAACTATGGAATGTGTTGATTGACAAGGTCCATAATAAATTAGTTGGTTCAAAGGGGTATTTTTTGAGTCAATAAAGTACGTTCCAACTTCTTAAGAGTATTTTACAAGCACTCTCAATATATTTATTATCAATGTTCCATATCCAATTAAAAGTAACTAATATGGTAGAAAGAATTTAGAAAAAATATTATATGGTTAGGAATAGAGGATAAGAACAAAATTTTGCTTGTAGCTTGGGAGAAATTATGAAATTATAATTAAATAGACGGACTTGGGATTATAAGAATAAGGAATATGAATAAGGTAACCAAAATAATATGGATTCTAATGAATGAGGGTCATGCCTTATGGAAAATAATCCTAATATACAAATACCTTGATAACCAAGAGAATAGAAGATTGTTTACCACAATAGAGCCCTACAAAGGATCTTCATTATGGAACCATATAGTAAAGGGTAGAGATTTTATATTGAAAGGAACCCAATGGAAGGTAGTGAATGGTAGGTCTATCCCTTTATTGGAAGATGTATGATTGGAGAAGTACCCAGTAGTGAAGGATGAAAAGTTATCAAGTATAAAAATAGATTTGAATTAAAATTATTGGAATATGGTGAGTGATTATTCGGTAATAGAAGGAGGAGAGGTAATATGGAAGGAACTAAAATTTCATAATAAATATGAGGACAAGCTCCAAATCTAATAGATAAATTAATAGTATTTTATGTAAGCCCCAGTGTGGATGAGGATACAATAGTATGGGGAGCTAGTTAAGAAGGTTCTTTCACTATTAAATCAACCTATGACTTATCATGTGAAATTCCTATAGGGGGATTTCAATGGGATAAATTATGGGGAACGAAATCCATTCCAAAGTTAGCAATTTTATTGTCATTGAAAGTGTAAAATAATATTTTTTCAATATATAACATTCATAAAAGAGGTTTCCAATTCCATAACATATGTTACCTCTATGATGATCGTGAGGAATCAATGAATCACGTATTCTTAGAATGTAATTACTCCTTCAAAATATTGTAAGATATAATAAATAATATGGGGGTGGTTTGGGTGAACATGGTAGGATGAATAGAATAGTGGGAGAATCCTTTTAAAATTCTAAGAATAAAATAAATTTGGAATCTAATTCCTTTTCATTACGCATGGGGAGTTTGATTGAAGAGAAGTGGAAGGAGTTTTAAAGGGGATAAGAGATATACAACCAAGAATAGAGAACATATCATAGTGGATATAGTGGATAATATTAAAGTAATGAAAGTGCATGGAAGTATAGAGTCATTGGAGGAGGATAAATTAAGTTTATATTAGAACCTAAGTCCACTTGGGGGGAATGACAATCCTCAAGGAGGCTTGAAGAGATTGACCAAGTGGCAAGCACCAATACAAGGATGGTTGAAACTAAATTTTGATGGAGCTTCTAAAGGAAATGTAGGGAATGTTGGAGTAGTGGTTATGAATAACTAGGGAATAGTGATTAGATCTATGAGTGAGTGCTTAGGCATTATGACTAGTCATTAGGTAAAAGCAAGAGCAGTGTTGGCATGAGTAAATATGGTAGTTCAACTAAATACTAAAATATTAATAATTGAGAGAGTCTCATTGAATATTTTTAATTGCCACAATAAAATGTTAGTTGATATTTGGAGAGAAGTAGACAAAGTAAAAGATACATTAAGATACCTAAATGCACTAGAATAATTTAAGTGGTACATGTCTATAGAGAAGGAAATGGGGTGCTGACTAGCTAGCCAACTGGGGAGCTCTTAGAAAGGAAGATAAAATATGGATACCCCCACATGGGTTACATCCATATGTCCTCCATTCAGTGGAAAAGGAGGGAAGATATTTAGATAATAAATCCAATGGGTGAAAGTTCCAATGTTTAGGATGTCCATAGTAATTTATTTTTTGGATATTTGGGAAATTGTAGGCTATGGGGCTGTTTCCTTTGGTAAACTTTGGGATTTTCCAACATTTATTGACAATAACATTTTTTTAGGATCTACATTAACATATGAATCCATTTTATTTTTAAAAGATCTATAGATTTATTTGCTAAGGGATTATTTTTTTAGGAGTTGTATATCTATATGTAGGCTCTAAATTCTAAATATTTATGGACTTGCCTACTAAAGGTTCAATATTATAAATATATATGGACCTATCTATTTAGGGGATCATTGTTTAAATATGTGTGGACTTATGACTTTCTAGAAGTATTGTGATGCTCTAAGTGAGAAGGGTTATATTTTTTGGATATTTAAGGATCTATATCCTTAGGGTTACATTGTCAAATATATATGGATTTTTATGTTGAGGGGTCTATTTTTTAACATATATGGACTTGTTAACTTAGGTTTTCATCTTCAAGATCTTATGAATGAAATAAGATTGTATTTTGTTGTTTTTATAGAATATGATGCATATTTATGGACAAGAATAAACTAAATATTTGATGTGATAAATATATTAAAGTTTTGATGTAGAATGAAATAAAAATAATATTAGATGTGGAATGTTGTTGTAAGATTGTATTTGAAGAAACTAGTATTTCTTGGAGATTTCGTAAGAGGAAAAATAAAATGTAAGGCTTGATAGACCAGTTGAGGAGTGTAAAAGGGTTGATGCCCTTTTAAAAACTCTATTTTACCAACATCAAATACACACACACACACACATATCGATATATATATACATATCGATATATATATATATATATATATATATATATATATATATATATATATATATATATATATATATATATATATATATATATATATATATATATATATATATGTATGTATGAGGATTCGATAGTATATAATAGGTTTCCATGGATTACAATTTATCGACCTCATACATTAGATATACATGGAATATTATAACCTCTCTCAAACACAATCATATATATGTATGTATGTATGTATAGACATACATACATACATACATATATATGATTGTGTTTGAGAGAGGTTATAATATTCCATGTATATCTAATGTATGAGGTCGATAAATTGTAATCCATGGAAACCTATTATATACTATCGAATCCTCCCATCCACACCCAAGTCTCGTTTCTATAATTTTCAAAAATATTCTACATACTTTCACTTTGAATTTTCCTTACTAAATCATGTTCTCTCAATGATATATCAAAATATTTCTTCTTTGGATAATTATTTTATTTTTTATAATATTGAGTTTTTGAATGTTCATACCTCATCATATCTAGATTATGCACCCTATCTACACAAAATAATATAGATCATATATTTATTGAATGATCATTTTGAGCATTTTAAATTTATGTAATTGGATTTTTATCTTATATTTACTATCATGGGTTAGACAACAATCGGATTATAATCATTATACTAGCATTTATGACAAGCATTTTTTGAAATGGTGTTTTTAGATACTATATATAATTTTTATATTTTTAAAACTACAAGTTATAAAAAGGTATAGCATGAAACAATTAGTGAAAATTATATTTTATATGTTGGAGACTATTACATTATTTGGTACATGCTAATGTACCCTCATAGTACATCTTGTAAATATTAGATTAGGGTTGTGTCCTATATTAGAGTGTGAGTAAATATTTTATGTAATGTAATAATATGCAGGAAATGCACATGTGTCATGTATTCAAGTGTTATGTGTGTAGATGTGCACACGTATCTCATATTTAAGTGTTCACAAGTATTCTTATATTAGAAAGTGTTATGTGAAGAGTCATGTCCAAGTGTCCATACAAGATAGATTCATGTATGCAAGTGCCAAGTAGAGAAGCCAAGAGTAATGAAACTTGGCATAAGGAAAAAGAAGAGTTAAGTAACTAAAGAGTCATTCTACTATAGCTATATATTACTCCATAGTGTATATCGCTTACATCACTCACATAGCTTACATTGTCTACATAGTGAGGATTGTTATTGTATGAGAGTTTCATGATACATTTGTAAGAGAAAGAGGAGTAATAATTTTTGCATACATTTGAGCAACTAATATTGTAATTCTTATTATATTGTATGATTCAAACTATTTATACATTCATATTGTTGCTTATAAAAGAATTTTTTTTCGTATATTATTAGCCTTGATTTACCTATTAGTTGTTTCACATTATTGTATTCATATTATTATCTTGGTCTTACTATATTGTGGCTATCATATATTTGATCATGTGGAAATTATCTTGTGAGTTTCATATTGATATTAAGGTTTAAAAATCCATAATTATAAATATAAAACTAAAACTATAATCACTATAACAATATATAATTTTGTTAAAGACATGGTTTTCATACAAAAAAAATAGTCAATTAAGACTAAACTCACATTATATCAAATTGAAATAAGTAAAAAAAATATTAAAAAGATTTTTTTCCTTATTATTTATTTGGACACCAATTTATAATAAATATTTTAATTATGACACTGAAAGCACGATGATACAGAAACAAAAAGGAAAATGCCAAGTGCGATGCGTGTAAAACCAAACTTAACGCTAAAAGCCTATATATTGAAAACTGCATGCAAGGAAAGAACATGAGCGAATCGACACAAGATAAAAGCAATATGGAATACAACCCTCTTTATTGCTATGCTTTAAAATTTGTGTTACAATACGTCTCCTTCCCTTTTAGGGGATAGGAGCGTTAAATATGTTTCTGATCACATCCATGGATAGCAATCCTTATTTCGCGTGCCCACATGTAATATGGGCGGACCAAAACAACGTCGCCGCTTGTGTATATGAGATTTCACTCCTCGCTACTCCTCTAATGTCGAAGACCTACGTTCAAGGAAACAAAGAGGATCAATAGCACCTGCAGATAGAATAAAACATTTGTTTCCCAAGGCCTACTGTTAGTGTATGCATGAAAATATTAAAACGATGACCAAATAACTTCAGAACGACCTAAAAATTTAACAGAAGCATGAATATGTTACCAGGAGACCATTGCAAAAAGAACAGTCAGGAAATTCCTCACATATTTGTATTCACTCTAGTGTGGGACGAATTAACTTGCAATAAATGGTCAGAAAGCACCCTCTTCAATGTCCTATCCCGGAAGCTCCAAATGACCTACAAAGTTGGGGTTAGCTAATTGGGGGTGTTTTTGGAAGACCCAAAAGGTCATATTTCTCCAATTTTGCCTCTATCACCTAGATTTGTATGGTGCCATCTACAAGTTAGTAAATGCGGGAAATGATAAAAACATGGTCAAAATTTCTCAGAATGAAGTGAAATTTAAACTACAGCCTATTTAAATAACCTATAATAATATGGAAAATAAAAATCAGGGAAAGCTACCATAGATTTCTATTCGCTTCGGGGTGGGGCGATTAGGGCTACGATAATTTGGGGGGCGCTCGGGGGCTGGACGCCCACCGTTTGGGACTTTGTTTCAGCACCAGTCCACTTGGGATGGGTCCAAAACCTCTTATGGGGTGTTGTCGGTAAATTTTGTGAGATATTGTGGCAAAATGTTCGAGTTTGGGCTCCAGATTTGCGCTTCCAATAACCACCCAATAACCTCCCTCCAAAAGAGAGATCAAGGATGTGAAAGGCAGAAATAAAAAGGGTGTGTGTGTGGATGTAAAATGGCAGCACTTCATTGCTGAAATGCTCCCTCTCTTCCCCTTATTTTTGGGTGAGAAGTCTCACCAATTTATAGACCTAGGGTCTCTCTATTTGAATGTGCATGCGAGAGCGCCACTTGAGTTGCATGTCCTATTTTGAGAAAATAGATTATTCTCTAATTTAGAGTCTCCTTGCATGAGGCCTCTAAAATAAATACATGCTTGATTTAAAGTCATTCCTCACAATTGCATGGCCTGAAGCTATAGTTAACTGGTAGACTTGTCAAGGTTTGAATTTTTGCCAGTCAAACCTGCTATTCGCCTCATCCTGGGGTGAATGCTACTATTCATCCCTGGGAGGAATGAATCCCAGTTTGTATTCATCCCTGGGTGGGACAAGTAGAGAGCAAAGTTCCAAAAAGGTGTCAAATTGACCTATGACCTTCCAAACTACTTTTGGGAGTGGTTAGGACCACTGTTTAACCTCTAGGGGCTGTGTGTGTCAATGCGATCGATGTTTGCTATCACATAATTAGATTGGTGCTATTTTGGTGTCTACAGACACCCCTTTTTGGGATGCACTATGCAAGGCGCAGCGCTAAGCAAAAATAAATAACCAAAGTGCTAATGATTAGGGTTTCTCAATAACCTAACCAACTCTTGATGCCCTAAGTATGGAAAGGGCACACATTCTTGAATCCTTGCTTCTGATGAGCTAAGGAACTTAATTCAAGTGTTAACATTTTTTGGTGAGGTGTTACTTGAGCTTGGACATTGATTAGTCATGAATAGGCAAAGGGTGCAACCTTTTGTCTGTGGGAACCTTGAGTTCATGATTCATGAATGCCAAGTGTTTGATCAGCTTGTTATTATTGCTTGTTTTCTGCCCCAAGCAAGAGCGTGATTGTCTTTGTCAATGATCCTTTGAATGCATGCTATTTCCTTTATTGGGTGTGTTTTTGTTGATTGATGACTAAGTGTGACTACCCCCTCAAGCGACGAATCAATGAGGTAATGACCAACATGAGAAAAACGACGAGTCACTTGACCCAAGATGACTTAGGTAAGGGTGCCTTCAGGTGTTTATCTTTGAATGCCTAAGCAGTTTCGAACATTCTGACCTATTTTTGGTGGGTTTTAACCCTTTTTGTGATGCATTTTGGAGTTGAAATTGGCAAAAATTTGTCCTCCCGTGGAGTGGTCCGGCTATGGTAGCCTTCTGAGGGAGTAGGATAGTGATAATTTGTGACCCCAATGCCTGTTTTGGGTGCCAAGAATGTCAGGCACAAATGCGCCTTCGTTTGGCAATGTTATTGTTATTTTTGGTTGGGTTTTGACCCTTTTTGTGACGTTGTTTGGGGATGAAATTCTCGAAAATCCATCTTCTCGTGGAGCAGTCCAGCTATGGTAGCCTTCTTAGGGAATAGGATAGTGAGTATTTGTGACCCCAACATCGGTTTTGTATGCCAATAAGGGTAGGCGCAAAAGCGCCTTCTTTCGGCAATGTTATTGATTATTTTTTTGTTGGGTTTTGACCCTTTTGGTGACGTTGTTTGGGGATGAAATTCTTGAAAATATGTCTTCCCGTGGAGCAGTCCAGCTATGGTAGACTTATTAGGGAATAGGATAGTGAGGATTTGTAACCTCGATATCTGTTGTGCATGTCTGAAATTTCAAGTGCAAAAGCACTCTCATGGGATAGTTTTATTGCTTGTTTTTGGTGCATTTTGTGCAGTTTTGATGTTTTTGGAAATTTTTGCTCTGTATTCATCCCTGGGTGGGACGAGTGCTAACCAGAGTGCTCATCCCAGGTAGGAATGATTATAGGCTCAAAAAGCCTATTTAAGGGCCAAAACTGGGTTTTAGGCTCATTTGCATTTGTTTTTTCTGGCGATTTGGAGCTCTGAGGAGGAGGAGGTCAATCCTGCAAAGCGAAGCGTTGCCAAATTTTTCCTACCACCATAAGTTCATGGACCGGATCATCCAGCGGCAAAGCCGAAGCAAGACCAGTGAGTGCACTTCCTCTTTATTGGTTGTCGGTTACAGTTTTGCAAGTTAGTTGTTTTTATTTTTGTGTTTTATGTTTAATTGAAAACCATGTGGATTCGAAATTTGTGATAAACTAAAAGAAACCCTAGTCTAACAAAAATCAACACTTAACTGAAAACTTAGGTTAACCCTAGTTAAAAAAATATCAAAAGGTAGTTTAAAACTTAGCTTAAAAACTTAGTTTAAAACGTAACTTAAAAACTCTGCTTAACTGTAGTTGAACAAAAATTGAATGTTAGGTTAGAAACGTAGGGTAAAACTGAGCGTAAAAACGTAGCTTTAACCCTAGTTATTTGTTGTGGTTTGTGTTTTTGTGTTTGTAATTGATCAGTTGACCTTTAGAGTTAAAAACCCTAGGACTGACAAACAATTTTTTTTGATTTTTTTGGTTTGTTTTTAATTTATCAGTTTAGAGTTAGAATTAAAAACCCTAGGAACTGAAAATTGATTTTTGGATTTTTTTGTTTATTTTAATTTAACGGTTTAGAGTTAAAAACCCTAGAGCTGACAAATTTGTTTTTTTTAATTTTTTGTTTGTTTTTAATTTATCAGTTTTAGAGTTAAAAACCCTAGGACTGACAAATTATTTTTTTGATTTTTTTGTGTTTTTAATTTATCGATTTAGAGTTAAAAACCCTAGAGCTGACAAGTTTGTTTTTTTTATTTTTTTTTTCTTTTTAATTTATCAGTTGACCATTAGACTTAAAAATCCGAGGACAGAAAAATTGGTTATTTTTGAATTTTTGTGAATTTTTTTGCTCATTTTGTTGTTTTTTGGCTGTACATTATTTTATGCATTGTTGTACCTTTTTTCATGGTTTTAATAATTTTGTGTTGTTTTCTTTTGCAGGTTGTGAAGAGTCGGTATCGTGTGCCCACAGTTTTTACTGAAGTGCGGGAGGCACTGACTGTGGCTGACTGGGCATGGCTTGATGCCTTTGGGTTCAAGCAAGTGACTCGACTAGAGCCTGTGGTTGGGGATCGGGCCTATCTGACGGCTCTTATAAACTTGTGGGAACCCTGGACTAATACCTTCCATCTCCCAATAGGGGAGATGATGGTGACCTTGGAGGACGTCTACCAGATTTTGCAAATTCTGATAGATGGATTGCTGATCAGGACAATGTCGCGGGATCAGCGGACAACAGTGCTGACACGCTGCTTCGGGCATGGGGAGGAGTTGGATGTGGAGAGTCCAGTGGAGAATGCAGAGGGCGACTGCCAGATTGGTGGCATTTTGGTTCGATGGTGGCTAGAGATGGGTGTGTTGGGAGTGAGGCACGTCGTACTGATGGGCCTCATTTCCAACATGCTGCTACCCAAATCTTCGGGTGCAAGGTTCTCGTGGAACCTACTGGATGTGGTGTTCAGGTTGGTGGAGTTTCCTATGGATGCACCTATGATTATGAGATGGGGACAGACTTTGCTAGCATAGCTCTATGATGAGTTGTACGAGGTACACTACTAGAGGCGAAAGGGGATTAGTTGTAGCTACTTGTTGCAGTGCTAGGCTTAGCAGCACATAGAGGTGGAGAGGCTAATGGGGTTGCCATGGAAGACACGGGCAGAGATGATATACCGATAGATCAGATATGGGGCATTGTGGTAGAGGTCTGAGGAGTAGGGATAGTGTCGATGGTGGGCAGGTGTCGTAGAGCACTATGTTGATGCCTTCGCTCGACTTACTCCAGGGGAGGTGTTATGGCGCCCCTATCGGGACTATCTAGCCTGGCCTGAGGCTGGAGAGTGGCTTCGGTGGGTAGGTAGGGGGCAGTGGCTGATTGGGCATCATGGGACTGAGTAGGATTGCTTCCCATATGTCCAGGTGACATGACAGTTTGGGGTGCGCCAAGGGTTGCCTGGGGAGCCCATGGTCTATTAACGTCGGGGGGACGAGAGGAATCTTTCTTGGCCAGTCATTGCACCGCTGGGTGAGGATGCAGACACAATGATGGATGCCCCAGACATGGATGACATTGGGGTTACCATTGAGTATGAGCAGTGGTGGACTCTACAATGATGGCGAGGCGAGGGGCCTCTAGGTGGTGTAGAGGCGACAGCATCAGGGGAGGAGGGTGCAGAGGCACCAAGTGAGGGTTGGGGTGTTCCGTTGGATGATGCAGACATGGTGGAGGTTGAGGATGTGGGTGTGTATTATGGGGTTCCAGATCAGCTGGAGATGCAGGACGTTTCGAAGTAGTGGGAGCCAGAGTAGGTTGCTATTCCAGATATGTCAATGCCTTAGGCAGTTGTGGAGGACACGAAGGAAAGTGTGTGCGTTGAGAATGCGCAATTGGTAGGGCTACTTTGGAGGCGAGATGAGGAGCTAGGGGAGGCTCTGCAGGAGAGGTATCTTTTGCGAACTCAACTGGCTGAGTGGGAGAATGCATTTGCTACGTACCATCGATGGGAGGAGGATACCGATGCTACATGGGAGAGGGATCTTCTGTAGATGCAGCTGGCATAGTGCAACAAGAATTTGGCTATGTATCACCAGCGAGAGATGGATTTTGTGCGGTATCGATTGGAGCTGAAGGCAGATATTAGCCACCTCAGGGGGTGGATCCCTGCATTTAGTGGAGGTGGATCGTTGCGCCACTCGAGAGGGAGTGATACAGAGCAGTCATCATCTTCTCATCATAGGTAGCTATATGAGGGAGGTGCTAGTAGGTGTGATGCGGGAGCTAGCAATAGTCGCCCTGAGGGGTCCCATAGGACCCACACCACGAGGGGTAGTTCCCATCGCATCGATCCTGCGTGATCATGGTGGTCGACGCCCTAGGATTGGGGGTTTTGAGATTTTGGCTTTTGTTGCGAGGTCAGAGGACCGGTTCATTGTAGCCTACGGGCATTTTTGATGATATATATACAGATGACTTTCTTTGTTTTGTTTATACACTTTTCATGGTTTGTTTTTTTGTTTATGCATAGTTATTTATGATGATGTATGCATGTGGTATTATGAATGTGATGTGTCTAATTAGATGATGTATGCATATGGAATGAATGAAATGAGTTGTTGATAACTTGTCGATGGCACCATAGACTGTACAATATTGACTGGCTTGTTGTACTTATGGGATGGCTTTGTGAAATGACTTTGCATGTGATAAATTTGTTTTTGTATTTTTTGTATTATTGGATGGTGATGGATGTAATGAAATGTACCGGTTGTTTTTAAAATGTAGTTAAGCTTTTCTAAGATTCAGATATTTTAACTAGCTAGCCAAGACTGTATATTTATCTCACAAGACTTTTGAACAAGGTATAAATCAGACCTGAGTTTGACCAAGTTATTTCACATCCCTGTGTGTGCAATTGTGTTCGTTTATGTGGTATTTGTCAGGATACCGCCAGTGCTAGATAGACTGTCAACCAAACCTATATTGAGGATCACCTAATTAGCTCCACTAACTTCGTTGTTATATTTAGTAATATTAATCCACGAGACAATCTAAGGTACCATAAGCTAGCTCATCCAAATGCAAACATTGGTCTGCTCACACACACAACAAATGTGATAGACATATCGTCATGTATTTAGGATACCGCCATTGCCAGGTAGGCTGTCCACCAAACCCGTAATGAGGATTACCTATATGGTTGTTCGAATGCTGAGAATTCCAGGGATTCAAGTTCGGGCTTTTGTTTTTGTATTTGCTCAACATCTTAGGATACTTGCTCGTATACATAGTGATGAAAATCACTGTTTATTTTTCTTTTTTGTTTTTCTTTTTGAGCAAGGATTTTGAATAGTGGTGATAACCACTGTTATGTGATTTGGCATTTTGAGCTTTGTAAGGTTGAGCTTGTAGGTTTGTGGCTTTGTGAATGGAAATGATCATTTTTGCCTTGGGGATGAATACCCATCCTATGCAGGGACATGTAGTATGAATCCTTATGACTTTGGGAACCAAAGGGTATTATGGAGATTATGAAGTATGGGCATTGATATCTTAGGCCTTGGGGATGACTAACCATCCTTTTCAGGGGCGTGTAGTACGAATCCTTATGACTTTGGAGACCAAAGATGATTGGAAATGGTCATGATGATGGCTCGTGGGGATTTTTTTTTTGAATGGTCATTGATCCTTTTAGGCCTTGGGGATGACTACCCATCCTTGGCAAGGACATGTAGTATGAATCCTTACAACCTTAGGTACCAATAGTGATTGGGATTTTTTCTAGTGGTGAAATGTTGGCAATTTTGGGTTTGAGATCCTAGCTTCTTGTCTATGAGTTGTCATTGATGTCAAAAGGAAATGGCATTAATGTTAAGAGGATGTGTTGGCTTCAAAGGTGGAAGATTCCAAGAGAATCCGGAGAGATTCCATTGGCAAGGGTTTTTCATTAAAACCAAGTTAAATGGTTTTTATTAAAACCAATGGAGGTTCTCTTTATTATTTATTTAATTATTATTTAAAACCCTTCAAGGTTTTAATTATTTAATTATTTAATTAATTAAGGGAGAAATTATTTTTAATTTATCTTAAGGGTTTTTAAACCCTTTAGAAAGCAATTTCGATTAAATTCGAAATTACTTTTCGAATTCAGCCGACGTGTTTGGAAATGCATCAAAGTGCATATAAAATGAGGCAAATGAATTCATTTATGTTTGGCCAAGAGTTCGACATTAATCCCTGAGCATTTCGATTTTGACATCGAAGCCCCTACAACGAAGGAGGAAGACAAGCGTTGCGTGGTCAAAGGTGTGACGGGTTGGTCTTGGCGCCAAGGAGGAGGCGCACGCGGTGATAAGAATGGAGAATTCCCTTCTCCCTCACGTGGGCTCTCCTAGCCCACGTGGCATGGCCAAAGGACTTAGTAGCATGGTGGTCGGTGGTTCGAATCGCCGAAGACCCTTTTGAGGGTAGTGTATGCACTCCGAAATTCGTGGGATATTTACCAAAGGTATGCGCTCCAATTTTTGCAGAAAGAGTGGCAATTAAATTTTAATATTTTGCTTGCTAAGGTTTTATAAAGTTAGCTTTGGGAGGTATAAGGAATGCAAGCTTAATATTTTTGCTATAGTCGGATTGAAAATTAAAGGGGAAATAATTGCCATGGTGGTTGAGTTATTTTGACATGCCAATGTTGGGTTAATAATTTTTAGGGAAGATCAAAATTATTAATTGTGGTAGATTTTCAAGGGCTTATTCATCTTCAAAAAGGGTATGGGCACATTTTTCTTATAAGTATGATTGGTGTATGTTTTTCTGAAATAAGGTTGGAGTGAAAAGGTTTTCAACTAGGTTTCCTTTGGTTGGGTGTAAATCCTATTTTCTGGTTTGTTGAAGACTACTTATGCATTGTTATCCTTAAGGAGAGTTTTGGTGAATGCATAATTTCTGGTTTGAGATAGTGGAAGCTTTGTGCACTAGGGTTTATATTTGTGAGTCTAGCTACTTGCATTGAGTTGGTGGAACCCTTGGTTGGCTGTTTTGAGTTTGATGGTTGAGTTGCTTCCATAGAGGTTGTTTGATCAAGTTATTGCTTTACTTGATTCATAATATTGGGCTTACTCCATTGAGTTGATTTGAGCAAGTTATTCTTTGCATTTGGTGATATTGTATTGGTGGCTATTTTGTTCAAATATCTTTGGAGGGAAAAGGATTTCTACTTGTTTCCTTTTTCTTGTGATGATTGGTTGAATGCTTCAAGGTTGATGTTGAGTTGAATGGTGTTGGTTGACTAAACCTTGTTTGATGAGCATTGTTGTTGAAACCCTAATTGATGGTGAAAAGAACATGAGTATCATTGTTATGTGATTCTTTGCATAGTTGGCAATTGTTGGGTGTTTCATGTTCTTGAAAGAAAACATTCTATCCTATCCATTTCAGATATTGAGTTGAGTTTTCAGATTTGAGATTGAGATTGAGTTGAGTTGATTTGAGTTGAGTTTTGAGATTGGGATTTGAGTATAGAACATATTGAGTCTCTAACAATTCTCTTTATGCTTCTATGAGTTTGACAAATCACATTGGGTCTCTAAAAATTCACTTTGTGATTTCCTACTAAGAAAGTTTTTCTTGGTGAGCTTGCTGAGTTTTTGGACAGGTTCCAGTGGGGACTTGTGAGCAGTTTTTGGACAGGTTTCGGTGGGGACTTGTGAGCAGATTTGGACAGGTCCTAGCAGAGGACTTGTGAGCTGAGTTTGATAGTTCTATCAGAGAACTTGAGGACAGAGGTGCATTGGTTCTATGAGAAGAACCTGAGGACAGATTTGGCAAGTCTTTGAGAAGGCTTGTATGTAGAGGATTGATTTGTTCAAGAGTTGGACAGATCTGACAGACAGAGGAAGACTTGTACTAGATCGACTGACTGTGTTTGGTATAGGTTGTTGAGCTACTGTGGACGTGATCATAGAAGGCAGAGGTCTCTTAGGCTAAGCATTGAGGATAGGAGGTCTTCGGTGGAAAGGAGTTCCACGTGCTGGCAAGAGGTAGAGGCAGTTGATCTTCTGAGGGATCATTTCCAGAGCAGAGGGGAAGGTATCTCCTTTGGGCCGAGGCTCATAAACATTGTAATTGGGAAGGATTCCCAAAGAACTTTGAGATAACTTTTAGAGAAAAGTTTTGTGGATGTAGCCCGACCATTCTGGGTGAACCACGTTAAAATTGGTGTCACTTTGTGGATGATATTGTGCATTGCTTTGATATTGCTTTGGGTATATTGCTTTACTATTTTGAAGTATAAAGGAAAAAGTAAAAAGAGGTCTTATACTTGTTCACCCCCCTCTCGGTATAAGCTTGTGTTCTTCAATTGGTATCAGAGAAGGTGCCTTCGAAAAGTTTAACAAGCTTGAAGGAAAAGCTAGTAAAGAACACAATGGATTATTCAAGTGGCAATGCAACACCTATTCTTGATGGGTCAGATTTTGGTCTTTGGAGTGCAAGGATGAAGGTTCATCTAATGGCACTTGGTAATGAGGTATGGGAAGTGATTGAAGATGAGTACACTATTCCTGTACATGGTCCTAATACTAAAGAAGAAAGGCTCCTACATCACAGCAATTCAAAAGCAATGAATGCAATCCTGAAAGGCTTACAGAAAGCAGATCTCACCAAAGTGATTCACTACAAGACAACTAGTGAAATGTGGAAACAGTTGAAGGTGGTTCATACGGGTGATACAAATGTCAGAAAGGCCAAGTTGAGACACTTCAAAGGTATGTTTGAACAACTCAAGATGAATGATGATGAAAATATTAGTGACTACATGCTTCGTATGGATGAGGTTGTTAACTCCATGAAAGACTTAGGTCTTGAGCTTGCTGAAAATGATGTTTGTGATAAGATTTTAAGATCTCTTCCTAATAGATTTAGTGAAAATATTTCTGCTATTGAGGAAGCTAAAGATTTGGATAAGTTGAAAAAGGATGAGCTCCATAGTATACTTGCAGCATTTGAGTTGAGAACTCAAGTGAAGGTTGATGTCAAGAAAGAGGCGACTTTCAAGGCTACCAAGAAATCCAAGGGTAAACGACTTCAAGATAGTGATGAGTCTTCTAGTGATGAAGAGGCATATTACAGACAGAAAGGCAAGTTCTCTAGAAAGCACAAAAGTATGAAAAATATAAGATGTTTCAATTGTGGAAAGTTTGGTCATTATGCTACTGATTGTCTTGTTCCCAAGAATGAAAGTGATGAAGATAAACAGGATTCTAAGAGCAAGGATTCCGAAAAGCACAAGCATCACGGGAAAAACAAATATGAGCACAACAATCAAGGAAAGAGGTATTCTCACAAGCACAAGAAGAGTTTCTACCTAGACAAAGCAAGTAAGTGTTCTAGTAGTGATAGTGAAAGTTCTTCAAGTGATAATGAAAATGAGATGTTGTTCATATCAGAAAAAGAGGAAGAACCGAAACATAGATTCATTATCATGAAATGTCTTAGATGTGGAAATTTTGGTCACCTTGAGGATGATTGCACAAATAATGATTTGGTTTCTAGTATGTATGAGGATGCTTCAGAAAACTATAAGGAAGATGCATGTATGGTTTTTGAAAAGGGTAGCACCTCTAGTGATAAGAAATCTGAAAAAGGCTTTGATGATTCAAAAAGCAATCAAATAAAGGATCTTGAAAGTGAACTTATTAGTGCTCTTAGTGCTTTGAAAAAGGAAAGAAAGAAGAATGCTAGACTCAAGGATAAGTTAGATGAATGTTGTATGGAGAGAGATGATCTTATAGAAAGTCTTGACTTCTCTATAGCTAAGACACAAGAACTCAAGGATGAGTTAGAGTCTAAGGTTCTTGAGTATAGTGAGTTAGAACAGAAAATGGCTTCTTTGAAAGAGGAAACTAAAGAGTACAAGGATAAGCTTTACAGATTTCAAGATAGCTCCAAAAAGGTTAAGTCTCTCATCAAAGGTCAAAGAAAGACAACAGATAAAATAGGCCTTGGTTTTGTTAAGCCACACAAGGAACAAGTTGGAGAGTCTAGTAAGAGACTCCAAAAGGAAGAGAGTTCTGATGAGGAAAGTATTTCAGATCATGAGTTCTTGAATGATAGATGCACAGGAATAGAAAACAGAATTCAGAATGAGAAGAAGAAGTTTTCAGAACCTAAGAGGTCAATTAAAGGAAAGTTTCAAGGCAGATGTTTTGCTTGTCACAGGTTTGGTCACATGGCTTCACATTGCATGGCTCAAGTGAAGGAGGTAAATGACAAGTTCAAAAGTGCTAGTTACTTTCAAGGGTATTGCTACTCTTGTCAATAGTTTGGGCACAAGGCAGTTCATTGCAAGGCAAATAACAGGAACAGGTTTGGTTAGAACAGGTTTGGCCAAAACAGGTTTGGCCAGAATAGGTGGATTCAAAGAACAGGTATGCCTCAAAGAAATAACATTGTTACTTGTTATAAGTGCAACAATGAAGGTCACATAGCTAGACAGTGTAGAGCTGAACTTCCAAGGTACAGGAATAGAAACAGTGGTATGAACAGGTCCAAGGATCAAGGCATGGTTAAGAACAGGAACAGTGATAGGAACAGGAACAAGAATATGGACAAAGAGTACAAGAGAAGGCCCGACAAGGAAGTTATAGACGCTGATGATGATCAGTGCCTAATGGGAGTTTTACTCCCACCCAAGAATTAATCACCTCATCAGGGAGGTGGGGGAGGGACTAAGCTAAGAGGCTCATTCTTAGTCCCGAGCCCCAAAGGTGACCCTTTGCCATTGATGACAAAGGGGGAGAGATTTGAGTAAGGGGGAGAGCCTCAAGACAGGGGGAGCTATTTATGTTGAGTTTCTGTGTTGTTGAGAAGCATGGTTTGCCATCAATGACAAAGGGGGAGATTGTTGGCAATTTTGGGTTTGAGATCCTAGCTTCTTGTCTATGAGTTGTCATTGATGTCAAAAGGAAATGGCATTAATGTTAAGAGGATGTGTTGGCTTCAAAGGTGGAAGATTCCAAGAGAATCCGGAGAGATTCCATTGGCAAGGGTTTTTCATTAAAACCAAGTTAAATGGTTTTTATTAAAACCAATGGAGGTTCTCTTTATTATTTATTTAATTATTATTTAAAACCCTTCAAGGTTTTAATTATTTAATTATTTAATTAATTAAGGGAGAAATTATTTTTAATTTATCTTAAGGGTTTTTAAACCCTTTAGAAAGCAATTTCGATTAAATTCGAAATTACTTTTCGAATTCAGCCGACGTGTTTGGAAATGCATCAAAGTGCATATAAAATGAGGCAAATGAATTCATTTATGTTTGGCCAAGAGTTCGACATTAATCCCTGAGCATTTCGATTTCGACATCGAAGCCCCTGCGCCAGCGAAGGAGGAAGACAAGCGTTGCGTGGTCAAAGGTGTGACGGGTTGGTCTTGGCGCCAAGGAGGAGGCGCACGCGGTGATAAGAATGGAGAATTCCCTTCTCCCTCACGTGGGCTCTCCTAGCCCACGCGGCATGGCCAAAGGACTTAGTAGCATGGTGATCGGCGGTTCGAATCGCCGAAGACCCTTTTGAGGGTAGTGTATGCACTCCGAAATTCGTGGGATATTTACCAAAGGTATGCGCTCCAATTTTTGCAGAAAGAGTGGCAATTAAATTTTAATATTTTGCTTGCTAAGGTTTTATAAAGTTAGCTTTGGGAGGTATAAGGAATGCAAGCTTAATATTTTTGCTATAGTCGGATTGAAAATTAAAGGGGAAATAATTGCCATGGTGGTTGAGTTATTTTGACATGCCAATGTTGGGTTAATAATTTTTAGGGAAGATCAAAATTATTAATTGTGGTAGATTTTCAAGGGCTTATTCATCTTCAAAAAGGGTATGGGCACATTTTTCTTATAAGTATGATTGGTGTATGTTTTTCTGAAATAAGGTTGGAGTGAAAAGGTTTTCAACTAGGTTTCCTTTGGTTGGGTGTAAATCCTATTTTCTCGGTTTGTTGAAGACTACTTATGCATTGTTATCCTTAAGGAGAGTTTTGGTGAATGCATAATTTTTGGTTTGAGATAGTGGAAGCTTTGTGCACTAGGGTTTATATTTGTGAGTCTAGCTACTTGCATTGAGTTGGTGGAACCCTTGGTTGGCTGTTTTGAGTTTGATGGTTGAGTTGCTTCCATAGAGGTTGTTTGATCAAGTTATTGCTTTACTTGATTCATAATATTGGGCTTACTCCATTGAGTTGATTTGAGCAAGTTATTCTTTGCATTTGGTGATATTGTATTGGTGGCTGTTTTGTTCAAATATCTTTGGAGGGAAAAGGATTTCTACTTGTTTCCTTTTCTTGTGATGATTGGTTGAATGCTTCAAGGTTGATGTTGAGTTGAATGGTGTTGGTTGACTAAACCTTGTTTGATGAGCATTGTTGTTGAAACCCTAATTGATGGTGAAAAGAACATGAGTATCATTGTTATGTGATTCTTTGCATAGTTGGCAATTGTTGGGGTTTCATGTTCTTGAAAGAAAACATTCTATCCTATCCATTTCAGATATTGAGTTGAGTTTTCAGATTTGAGATTGAGATTGAGCTGAGTTGATTTGAGTTGAGTTTTGAGATTGGGATTTGAGTATAGAACATATTGAGTCTCTAACAATTCTCTTTATGCTTCTATGAGTTTGACAAATCACATTGGGTCTCTAACAATTCACTTTGTGATTTCCTACTAAGAAAGTTTTTCTTGGTGAGCTTGTTGAGTTTTTGGACGGGTTCCAGTGGGGACTTGTGAGCAGTTTTGGACAGGTTTCGGTGGGGACTTGTGAGCAGATTTGGACAGGTCCTAGCAGAGGACTTGTGAGCTGAGTTAGTTAGTTCTATCATAGAACTTGAGGATAGAAGAGCATTGGTTCTATGAGAAGAACCTGAGGACAGATTTGGCAAGTCTTTGAGAAGGCTTGTATGCGGAGGATTGATTTGTTCAAGAGTTGGACAGATCTGACAGACAGAGGAAGACTTGTACTAGACCGACTGACTGTGTTTGGTACAGGTTGTTGAGCTGCTGTGGACGTGATCATAGAAGGCAGAGGTCTCTTAGGCTAAGCATTGAGGACAGGAGGTCTTCGGTGGAAAGGAGTTCCACGTGCTGGCAAGAGGTAGAGGCAGTTGATCTTCTGAGGGATCATTTTCAGAGCAGAGGGGAAGGTATCTCCTTTGAGCAGAGGCTCATAAATTCTGATTGGGGGAAGGTATCTCCTTTGGGCCGAGGCTCATAAACATTGTAATTGGGAAGGATTCCCAAAGAACTTTGAGATAACTTTTAGAGAAAAGTTTTGTGGACGTAGCCCAACCATTCCGGGTGAACCACGTTAAAATTGGTGTCACTTTGTGGATGATATTGTGCATTGCTTTGATATTGCTTTGGGTATATTGCTTTACTATTTTGAAGTATAAAGGAAAAAGTAAAAAGAGGTCTTATACTATTCACCCCCCTCTCAGTATAAGCTTGTGTTCTTCATGAAAAATACTATTTATTAGGCGAAATGGATGGGGAAGAGCTTGTCCTTTTTTCAATTCTCAGCACTCTTGAACCATTCGCACAAGGGGATGAACAGGCTTATATTTCACCTATGGTACCCTAGATTGCTTTGTAGGTTTCTCTTGTGTTCACACAACTTGGAAATTATTTAATGTGTTTTAACTTGTGTAGGGATGTTACGTAACGAGGCGTGATCCAAGTAATCATTCCCTAGTAAAATCCATTTAACTTTGTACAGTTTTTGGCTAGAAATTTAAAGACAGCTGAATGATGAAAACCCTACATACATTAGGAGACAACTGACTATGCTAGAAATGGGAATGGTGGTATTCTAGATGTATGTGTTTATAAAATGGATTGACTGTGGAAAATGAGGGAATTGTTGAGCAATTACAGTCTATGGTGTTTGGGACATGTATGACCAGCAAATATGCAATGTATGGATGTGATGCCTAATGTAACTTATTTTTTTGTATTTTTATTTTTACGAGTATGCATGAAATGGAGATGCAATTTTTTTGTTATTTTTGATGATTTTATCATTTTTTTTTGTTTTTGAATTTTGATTTTTACCAAGCGATTATGGACACCCTTGCATCTTGTGGTTTGACCAAAGGGTTTATGGACACCTTTCGAGCTTTTTAGGCTAACCAAGTGATTGTGAGAATCCTTGGAGCTTTTGGTTTGACCAAAGGGTTTATGGACACCTTTGGGGCATTTTAGGTTGACCAAACGATTGTGAGAATCCGTGGAGCTTTTGGTTTGACCAAAGGGTTTATGGACACCTTTGGGACATTTTGGGTTTGACCAAGCGATTGCAGGGAATCCTTGGAGCTTTTGGTTTGACCAAAGGGTTTATGGACACCTTTGGGGCATTTTGGGTTTGACCAAGCAATTGCGGGAATCCTTGGAGCTTTTGGTTTGACCAAAGGGTTTGTGGACACCTTTGGGGCATTTTGGGTTTGACCAAGCGATTGTAGGAATCCATGGAGCTTTTGGTTTGACCAAAGGGTTTATGGACACCTTTGGGGCATTTTGGATTTGACCAACCGATTGTGGGAATTTGTGGAGCTTTTGGTTTTACCAAAGGGTTTATGGACACCTTTGGGGCATTTTGGGTTTGACCAAGCGATTACAGAAATCCTTGGAGCTTTTGGTTTGACAAAAGGGTTTATGGACACCTTTGGGGTATTTTGGGTTTGACCAAGCGATTGCGGGAATCCTTGGAGCTTTTGGTTTGACAAAAGGGTTTATGGACACCTTTGGGGCATTTTGGGTTTGACCAAGCGATTGCGGGAATCCTTGGAGATTTTGGTTTGACCAAAGGGTTTATGGACACCTTTGGGGCATTTTGGGTTTGACCAAGTGATTTTGGGAATCCTTGGAGCTTTTGGTTTGACCAAAGGGATTTGTGGACACCTTTGGGACATTTTGGGGTTGACCAAGTGATTTTGGGATTCCTTGGAGATTTTGGTTTGACCAAAGGGATTTGTGGACACCTTTGGGGCATTTTGGGGTTGACCAAGCGATTGTGGGAATCCTTGGAGCTGTTGGCTTGACCAAAGGGTTTATAGAGACTTTTGGGGCATTTTGGGTTGACCAAGCGATTTTGGGAATCCTTGGGGATTTTTGTTTGACCAAAGGGATTTGTGGACACCTTTGGGGCATTTTAGTCTGGCCAAGTGATTGGGGGAATCCTTGGAGCTTTTGGTTTGACCAAAGAGTTTATGGACACCTTTGGGGCATTTTGGGGTTTGACCAAGCGATTATGGGCATCCTTGGAGCTTTTGGGTTTGGGCTATGGATCTAGCCCCAACATGTCTTTGTAGGACCATGCAAAAACCTCCTTCTTCTCTTTGAGAAGGGCAATGTAGTTGGCTTGCTCTTCGAGGGATAAACTTACCCCCAAATTGATGATATGTGGATTCATTGGATCTGAGCCGATGTCTACGTCAGTCGTCTCCTCGACCGACATGTGGGACCCATCCTCCAACTTGTGTGGAGTTGGGATCAAGTGGATATCGTTTTCTGAATTTAGATCATCGTTCGGAATGTCAAGTTCCTCTTTAGCATGGAAGACATCCTAAGTCTGTCCGGGGTGAAATGGAACATCCCACCACAAGGCGAGTACTCTGATGGGGATGGCGGTGTGTCAACGTGATCCTAGTCTATAACATCTAGGTCTAGATGCAATGACCATGTTGGGTCGGCTTGATTATGGATGGGGGTCGTTAAATCAATGGAGATCATGTTGATGAAATGATTTTGGTCTCCATTACCATGGGTGTGGTTGCTCGGACATCCTAGATGATATTTGTGCTCTGGATCTAGCTCTGTGGGCACTGGCACAAATGGATCGGCCCTATGTGCGGATAAGAGGACAGGATCTGCCCTAGGCACTGATGGTGCTATAGGGTCTCCAGGTGAAAGATGTTCCCTGTATGCCTGGAGTGGCAGATGCAGTAATTGCTATAACTGCACTTGGTTTAGGTGCCACCTATGCCTTGGCCCTATGTGTAGTTGTTCAAACATGTCATCTATGTCCAAGGGATATTATTGCTATCGCATATGATTGAGATAGGCCATCTCAGTTTCATCTTCATAATCACTATCAGAGATCCAAAGGCCTTCATTGGCTCCAACAACTGTTTGCGACATATGAGGCTCATCTTGCTCGAGCAAATTAATGTGGTCCCATCGGGGTTGTTCCACTCTCTTTGGGGGGACCTGATTCTCTTGAGGTGGCATATGCTCAATTGGAGCATCCAAAGGGAACATTGTTAGGAAGCTCTCCTGATAATCATCTATAGGAGTCACTTGTGAATGATTGCTATCAGACTCGAAAGGATCCCAAGGTGCTACCTCGTACTCTGATTCATCTTCTGAAGACCCTTTTTGGTATTGTCTATATCCCTCTTGTAGGTGAGTCCTTGAAATTTCTCCCTTTTCGACCGAAGGGAAAGGGTTGTTAAGGTCAACAAGGTTGGTTGTTAGAAATGGGAGATAATCCCCCAATGTATATGTTGTGTTAGGATTGGCATATGGATCTAATGCCAACCCATCCTTGTTGCCTATCCCTAGGCCTTGCATGTTCTCTACCAAGATGTCTAGGGGCAAGGGGTGGTTGAACCCTACGCCTGACTTGTCATACGACATTTGGTATCTTGGTTGGCAAAGAACACACACTCCTTGCTCATATCTGCCTAACCCATATCCATGCCAATTGCATTGGCCAAGGTATCTCAATGCAAAATTTGGGTTGGACAAATAGTTGACATCCTCAGAAAAGGGCTCTTCATCTTCATCTTCTTGCATGTAAGGTTCAATGCCATTATCCGAGGCCCCCATAAACAAAGTTTATCCAATTGGGTGGGTAGCCTAGAGGAACCACAGAGCTGATGGGGAGTCGAGGTCTCCCCATGTCCTTCATGGACTCAAGTGTGGGTGTTGCTACAATGTTCCTCACTAGATACTCCCTAGGCCCGTGTTGGACATCTCAACGGTGATCGTTGGCGGTTGAGGGGGAGCGAATGGGAGTCCTTCCTGAGTCCACTCCATGTGGGGTGAACTAGGCGTCTCGACTTCCATTCTACTAGGCATCTCGTTAGTAGAGATGGTGGAGACTAGGGGTGGTTCCTCTTCTAGGGGTTTCTTTCCCTTGTCCTTTGGTGTGGCCACTATAGGTGGCATCGTTGTTGAAGGACCAGATGAGGAAGATGGACCCGGCTGGGGACTTGATGGACTTGTCAATGGGGATGCCTATGGAATCGAACCTTGTTTAGATGGATTCAACTAAAAATCCAAATGTGTTGATGGAAGGGTTGATTGCGGCATGAATTGCACCGTATTGCAGTACTTGAAAGGCTCTAAGTCTATCGGGACTACATGCACCTATCCTTCAAATGTGTATTTTAGGCACTGATGAGCTATCGAAGGGACACACTTCATGTCCCTAATCCAAGGCCGGCCTAGCAAGATATTATAGGCCATATCACCTTCCAAGATGTGGCACAATGTATGAATAGTCTTTTGTCCCACTTGGATGGGTAGGACAATTGTGCCAACCGTCGAGAATATCACATCATTGAATGCTCGAAGAGTATAGGTGGAGGCCATGATGTGAGATGTCGACAACTTCAGATGTTTCAATGTTGTTGTTGTAATGATGTTACTGGATGAGCCAGTGTCCACCAACACCCTCTTATACAGAATCCCGTTGACCCGTGCAATGACGTGCAAGGGTGGATCCGCCACATCACCAGTCATCGATTTCAATTCATCTTCTCTAAAGGTGATGACTAGTTTTATACATTGTTTTACATGTCCCACAAAGTTATTGAAAGAGTTTGCTTCGTGGGGCTGCAACTCGATGGCTTTTAATATCTCCATTAGAGCCTCCCGATGAGGCATTGATTGTTGAATGAGCTCGTATATGGAGAGCCTAGCCGACGTGGTCCTTAGACTTTGGGTAAGTCTAGTTCGAATCGTGGCCACTGGTCTAGGTGGGGGAGGTTGCGTAGGGTGTTGTTGAGGTTGTGACGTTGATGGAACCTCTCTTGTGGCCACCGTGGGGGCAGGTCCTAGATATCTCCTATTCCTAATCACTATGCTTATCATCCCTACATACCCCTGCATGGGGCAATTCTGTTGCACCTCATTGACTTGAAGGGGTTTTGTTCGACGCATCATGGGTAGGCAGGGGGTCTCTGAAGACTCCCATTTGTTGGTTGTTTGGCACTATGGGGTTGTCTACTACCAATGTCTTGTTGTCAATTAGGTCTTGCACCAAGCCTTTAAACTTCCAACATGCATTAAGGTCATGTCCTTTCTATCTATGGAACCTACAATACAAGTCCTCTCTGTATCCCTTAGGCTTTGGCGCATTGGGGTCTATGGTTTGAATCTCGGGCAAGTTGATCAAGTTTGTCGCTGACAAGTGGTCAAATAGGGAGTCCCTAGACTCTGTGTAAGGTGTGAACTGTCGCCTAGGGTGACGCTACTGATTTTGTTCTTGCCTTTGATTTTCTCTATCATAATTGTTAGGAGGCACCGCCTGATAGTTAGCCTTTTGGGGCTGTGTTGCTTGTGTAGGCTTAGGGACGTTTATAGCAACCTGATTGACCACAATGGGTTTTTGTTTTGTGGTCCCTATTTTGGTGTTTTTAGACCATTCTTTCTTCTTTGGTTTGACAATATCGCCATCCTGTATCTTGATCTCCTCAATGATTTTTGCCTGTGCCAGAGCTTCCTCTAAAGTGGCATATTGCTGCAGCTACAATAGCATGGAGATCAATCTCAAACAGCTCTTTGAGAACATTTGGGTTAGGTCGGACATGGGAGGGAGGTAGGGAAGCTTTGAAAGCAACGTCCTCCACCGGTTCCCATATGCCACCATGGTTTCTTCCTCATACTTCCTGAGGCTAGCTAGGTCACTTAATGATGCCTTCTTCTTGGTGTTGAAGGCGAAGCGTTCGAGGAACGCGTCCACTAGCTGATCTAAGTTACTAATGTTGTGCTTTGGTAATTGAGTGAACCAATCCGAGGTAGGGCCTACGAACGTGGTTATGAATGTTCTTAGTAACAAAGCATCATTGTCCTGAATGCCAAAGCATTGGCTCAAGAATCTAGTCACATGCTCTTGGGCATCCTCCTCCCCTCTAAAGAGTGCCAACTAGGGCAGCTTAAAGTGTTCAGGGTATGGGGGTGTCGACACTGACGGATGCATAGGGTGACTATGGAGCTGGCATAAAGTGGGATTTTGGGGCCCAGAAGTTTTGGTTTCCATAGAATCTAAGTGCTCTAGCAACACTTTATATGCATCGAAGGATTTGATCTCTTCCTCCTTGGTTTGCTCCCGCTGTGGGTTGCGGGGAACTTGAGGCCTATAGAGGGGTGGCCGAATATCTCCCCCTCTGCCTTGGTAGGGCATTTCTGCCCGCTCTTCTTCTTGCTCATATTCCTCATATGCTTCTTGAGGAGTGCCTGGGCGAGACCTATGACCATGGGTGGGTACCCGTGGGGGGTGCCCATCATTGTTTCTGGGAGTGGCCTCCTACTCAGGTCTAGGGGGTCTCGAAGGCAGCACTTGGTAAGGTCTTAGAGACCTGTCTTGCACTAGGGGGTTATGCCTTTCTGCCCTCTATGTTCGAGGGGTTGGAACCCTCTCAGGCATAGTGTTGCGGAGTAGCTCATCTATTTGGCATTGAATGTGCTCTTTGCTAAGGCGATATAGATGTTCTAACTATTGTTGATCTTGCCTGAGCTGCATGATTTGCGCTTGGCGGGCGGCGTGTTTGGTGAATGCCAAGTCAATTTGTTCCGTCGTCTTGTGTTTAGGAAGCCTAGATGCCTCTCCTACATGTCTATCTTGATCATGGTGATCCGAGATCCCTATGGGTTGCTTTCCTCTATCGAGGTTAGCGACATTCACCCGAGGCTCTGGCCTCAATGGGTGGTCCTGATACATAGCAGGTGTCGAGGTGCATCACTTCCGCATTGTGTACTGCTCTTGAGGAACGTAGTGGTCTTCCTCGTACTCCCTTTCGTATGCATGAAAGGTGTGGGTAAGAATTGTCTTGCCCTGTCTGGAGAGCCTTGTGCTCTAGATTTTGTCTAGTGTTTCTAATAGTAATACGGGGTAAAGGAGGGATGACAAAATCATGTGGCCCCTCCTTATGGACCCTCTGTTGCTCTAGCACTTCATCACTAGGCCACTCATAATGAGCATCTAAGGGAGGTCTCCTATCTATGTTGAGTGCCACGTGTAGGTTCTCCTCTTGAAAGGATCTATGCTGAGTGGGGGTGCCCCTCAAAGAGGTGCCTCTATAGTCCTATTCTATAATGGCATGATGTGGACTATCCTATGTGTCAGGCCACCAAGGCGGGATGACCAAGTCCTCAGGACTATATCGGGGGCGACTTGTCCCCCTTTGTGCACTCTCTGAAGCTCCCCGCCTCGTGATTGGGCTCGGCTACGAGTGTACACCATGGTGATGTTTTCCTACAAGATGCATCGATTTTTATCTCTTTTTATGATTTTTATGCTACACTAAATAGGAAATATCACACACACAAAGCAATGTTTATCTCGTTTAAATATTAAAAGTGTGCCCTAAATTTGTTTTAGTGTGTTTTGATTTTGTTTTGAAAGCTTTTGTAAAGAATGTTTAAATGCAGTATGATGGCTCTTATGACTCCAAAAAATGGTTGCCCCTTCGATATACCATTGCCAGGCTGATATACCAACCTCTCTATATACCCACCCTTATGTGAGGGAAACTATTGGTATATGAGAGCAGATGGTACGTGGAACATAGGTGGTACGGAAGGGGAATCACTCTGTTTATGAAACCTACCATAGAAGACTTATCCTCATGCACTGGGAATCACCCCCGCTACACTTGGTCAGCTTTCATCAGGATTTACGTCTAGCAACAGTCACGATCGGGGTTATGTATGCAGTATCTCAAGCCAAGGTGGTGATGAAATCCACCGTTGGTCTTGCTCAAGGGTTGGGGTTTTATGACCAACTCCTTGTTGTTTTAATGTTACCACGTGGTGTGTGGGGTTCTTTTTAATTTGCATTAATGAAGGAAAAAAGCATTCAAACTCTCCTATGCACGCAAATAACTAGAAAGCAGAGAACAAAAAGCAAAAATTGACAAAAGGTGTTTAGGACCCCTACCTCTTCTCTGCCCAAATCGGATGCCTCTGAATTTCTATTCTAAAATTGCACAGAGATCTATTCATCCCGGGGTGAGACAAATAACAGATCTATATTCATTCCAGGGTGAGACAAATTCCTATTCGTCTCAGGGTGGCACAAATTCCAGCTCTGTATTCGTTACAGGATGGAACGAGCAGCGGTCCAATGCTTGAAAACTTGGTACTTGTAAGCAAAAACAAGCAACTTCTGATCAAAAAGTTAATCTTAAAATCAAGGGACAGAGGTCCCACCATGATCGCCACTGAAATCATGAGGATACGGAAACAAAAAGGAAAATCCCAAGTGTGATGCGTGTAAAACCAAACTTAACGCTAAAAGCCTATATATTGAAAAATGCATGAAAGGAAAGAACATGAACGAATCGACACAAGATAAAAGCAATATGGAATACAGCCCTCTTTATTGATATGCTTTCAAATTCATGTTACAATACGTCTCCTTCCCTTTTTAGGGGATAGGAGCATTAAATATGTTTCTTATCACATCCATGGATAGCAATCCTTCTTTCACGTGCCCACATGTAATATGGGCGGACCAAAACGTCACCACCACTTGTGTATATGATTGTTCACTCCTTTCTTCTCCTCTAATGTTGAAGACCTACGTTCAAGGAAATAGAGAGGATTAGTAGCACCTGCAGATAGAATAAAACATGCGTTTCCCAAGGCCTATTGTTAGTGTATGCATGAAAATATTAAAATGATGACCAAATAACATCAGAACGACCTAAAAATTTAACAGAAGCATGAATATGTTACCAGGAGACCACTACAAAAATAACAGTCAAGAAATTCCTCACATATTTGTATTCGCTCTGGGGTGGGACGAATTAACCTGCAATAAATTGTCAGAAAGCACCCTCTTCAATGTCCTATCCTAGAAGCTCCAAATGACCTGCAAAGTTGGGGTTAGCTAATTGGGGGTGTTTTGGGAAGACCCAGAAGGTCATATTTCTCCAATTTGGCCTCTATCACCCATATTTTGATGGTGCCATCTGCAAGTTAGTAAAGGCAGGAAATGATAAAAACATGGTCAAAATTGCTCAGAATGAAGTGAAATTTAAACTATAGCCTATTTAAATAACCTAGAATAAGATGAAAAAGAAAAATTAGGGAAATCTACCATATATTTCTATTCACTCTAGGGTGGGGCGATTAGGGTTGCGACAGTTTGGGGGGCACCTGGGGGCAGGACGCCCACCGTTTGGGACTTTTTTTCGGCACCAATCCACTTGGGATGGGTCCAAAACCTCTTATGGGGTGTTTTCAAAAAATTTTGTGGGATATTGTGGCCAAATGTTCGGGTTTGGGCTCCGGATTTGCGCTTCCAATAATCACCCAATAACCTCCCTCCAAAAGAGAGATCAAGGATGTGAAAGGCACAAATCAAAAGGGTGTGTGTGTGGATGTAAAATGGTAGCACTTCATTGCTCAAATGCTCCCTCTCTTCTCTCATTTTTTGGGTGAGAAGTCTCACCAATTTATAGACCTAGGGTCTCTCTGTTTGAATGCGCATGCGAGGGCGCCACTTGAGTTGCATGTCCTATTTTGAGAAAATAGATTATTCCCTGATTTAGAGTCTCCTTGCATGAGGCCTCTAAAATAAAGACATGCATGACTGAAGTCTCTCTCCTTGATTTGAAGTCGTTCCTCGCAATTGCATGGCCTAAAGCTGCAGTTAACTGGCGGACTTGTCGAGGTTTGACTTTTTGCTAGTCAAACCTGCTATTCGCCTCACCCTAGGGCGAATGCTGCTATTCGTCCCTGGGTGGGACGAATCCTAGTTTGTAATCGTCCCAGGGTGGGACGAGTAGAGAGCAAAGTGCCAAAAGGTGCCAAATTGACCCTTGACCTTCCAAACTACTATTGGGAGTGGTTAGGACCACTGTTTAACCTCTAGGGGCTGCCCTTGGGGGCTGTGTGTGTCAATGCGATCGATGCTTGTTGTCACATAATCGGATTGGTGTTATTTTGGTGTCTACATACACATAATGTTATATTTTCATTGTTGGTTCAAGCATGAAAAAAGAACTTCACATTCAACTTTAGATTTTGTACATATATAGATACAATGGAGTATATCTTGGTTGTCTTAAGAAATTTTTTTGTTGAGCAAATAATATAATATCTACCTAACATACCCCTTTTACATTATGAGTTTTCTTAGGTCTTGGCTCTAACTCTTGATTCTTGATTCTGACTATAAATTTTTGCTCTAAGGTGTTCTTTTTGATGCTTGAGATGCATTTAAAACTAATACCCATGTACATATTTTGGTGATGTAGTTGTTGTTGTCACTATTGTAGTTCTACTATACTTAATACTATGTTGTTCTTGCATAGTATATCTAGGTGAGATAGGGTAGCCAACTACACTTTGTGTTACTTGTGTATGAGGATAAATTATTTCTACTAGTTTAGAATATACTTGTTGAAGCTTACGTGTTGCATATGGATAGTAAAATCCATAAGAAAAATATAATTTTGGTAGAAATGTTGGATACCTTAAGATACAAAACCAAATGGAGAATATGAATAGCCCTCATGATAAGGGGTAAGGACTAGATTATGGAAATGTTAAATAACGACAAGTAGGAACTTTGCCTTGATAACCCATAAAGTGATGAATTGATATAAATTGATTATTGTGCTAGGGAGAAGAAGGATAGGTGCATGTGGCACCCAATGAAGCAATATTGTAATTAGTCTACCTATTATTGATTATTGATGTTGTCTATGAATTATTATTTTCTAAAATTATAAATCCTAAATTTACTTCTTGTCATGTACTGTTATGAGTATGTGGTCATGTGGAAGTGAGGTCAGTTTATGCATCATGTTTAGAATATTTTATGGTACTAGTGATCCAATTTGGAGTCTTCCTTTGTTATGATGTAACAACTACTACTTGTTCATCAACACTTCTAGAACAAATTCATGAAATTCCTCAATTGAATCAACATCTACAACACTTCTTCTTGAACTTTATTATATGAATCATTGTTCACAATAGGAAATGTCACTTCTTTAGACTCCTTAGAATCCTCAATATTTATATTTTTTTATCACACTCACTATCTCTATTTATATGTAATTTATTTGGTGACTAGATCTATCTATTGATATATTTTTGATTCATCATCATAGACATGAAATATACATAATATGATATTTGTATCCAACATGATACTCCTTTACTTTTGCACATGCATATATGCCTTGCTTCTAAATACTCTAAGATGTGCAATTATAGGTTTTCTCCTAGACCAATATTCTTCAAATGTAACTCCTTGTAGTGCCTTTTTTGACACTATATTTAGAAGATACACTGTAATGAATACAACTTCAACCCAATACTACTACTTTAGATTGGCTTCTATCAATATGCAACAAACTATTTTCATGATGAATGGTTTCCTCTCTTAGAAACCCTATTCTATTATGGATTTTATGTGTTATTGAGATATCATTTGATCCTATTTTAACCAAGAAATATTAAAAATATATTTATAGTATACTATCCCTTTATTTGAGCTAAGAAATTGAATAGATTTCTCAATTTTCTTACCTACTTGAAGTGCAATAAATTGAGCATGTCTAACTTTAGTTGTAAGAAACACACCAACATATTTCATGGGTAATACTTTATAAATACCTAAAAAAAATTATATCCATAAAAAATGGTTTGCATGGATTTACATAGATTGATGTGCATTACTTTTTATGATCCTTTTGCTCTATAAGTGTTCAACTCAAAAAATATTATTGTTGTTTCCTTACTAAATAACTTGAGGATGTTAGCAATGTGGTTGAAATTTTGGGTATACCAATCACCATGTGATGATTACTTAGCTAGGATAAGTATCCAAAATGTAGATTACCATATTTTATATGCCAAAGGGTGGTTGCACCTATCATGGTTATGATATTGCAACATTAAAAGATGATATGGTATTGAGAATAAACAAGCCATTATTGTAGGAACCTATTACCATAAACATATCATGTTTTATTATGAAACACATCCTTTTGCCATCAATGACTAGGAATTTTACCACCATGTTATAATTTAGAAGTTTTATTATAGACGATTTTTTTGCTAGTCCAAGTACATAGAATACATTTCTAGTGGTGCATTTACATCTAGGGAGATTTAGAGGAACATCTACCACTCCTTTGACATGAAAGGTTTTATCATTGATAATAGTGTTCGACTTCTTATCTTTGGATTGGAAGGAGTCAAACCATACTTTATGCCTAGTATTGTGTTTTCTAGCACCTAAATCAATGTACCAAATGTCATCCTTTAGTCTTGTCATAACCTTAGATATTAGTACCTTATGTGCCAGTTAAAATTCCTATTTGGAGCTAGATTCTACTTGGATATTAGTACCTTATGTGTTTGTGCAACATTCTCTTATTGTTCCTTCTACTTGACCCCTAGTTCTGACTATGTCCATTTTGAGGGTGATGGACTTGATCTTCTTGAGTCCTTAATTATACCAACAATATTTTGTATCTTGTCCTATTTCATAGATATGGTAGTACCTCTTTTATTTCTAATGTTGTTTTTATGATTATAATTACGTGGATGGATACTTTTGTGGATTTTATCTATCAAAATTTATAGAAATAAGTTTAATGTTTGTCAAATAATCTCTCAATTGGTTAGTTGCTTCTTCCTATTTAATAATATCCACCAAAAAATTAGAGGACACCTTCTTATTTAAGAAATTTGAGGAAGTGAATAACACTTGAAATGAATCTAGGATAGCATGAGTATGATGGTTACAAATAATTTATCCTCCACTATTTCATCTATGGTATTCATCTATGACATTAATTATATAACTCAAGGAAGAAATACCTCAATGATTTCTCCATATTGAAATCTCAATGTGTAGAGTTAATACTAAATGTGAAGTTTTTTTTATTCATTATTCCATTTATAGATGGTATAAAGTGTGTCTCATGTCTCCTTGGATGTTTGTGTTTCACAAATATGTGGCTAAATAATATTACTCTTGCATATGCATCATTATTACCTTGATTGGGCATCTTCATCCTCTTTAGTTTGAGTGATTTTGTTAGTGATAATATTCTATATATTTTAAACCACCAAGATGGTTCTCATATTAGTGTTCCAATATCCAAAGTTTAAACCTTTTAATAGGTAGGATTTTGTAAAAAAACTTGATGTTGCAATGGTGAGGTTTCCTTATGACTCCCAAATAATTCCAATTTCAATATACCACCAGTCCAACATATTAAACCTTTATATGTACATGTCATTATTATATACCCATTTTTACATGGAGGAAGTTATACCTATTGATATACATAGACGTAACTAAGAGAGACTTTAAGGTACATTAAATAGAATAATATGAGATACCAAGGAAGTACAAAAATATATTCCCCTATCAATGACAACTACTTAATGATAAATTATTGTACGTAAGTGTAACTTCCCTATATACTCAAAATTTCTCATGTTTAGGGTGTATTTCTAGCAACAGTGAACAATAGGGTATAAAATGATGGAGTAAAAGTATCACAAAAAATGATGTTTTTATATATTTTCAATGATTAAAAGGGTCAATGACTAATATATTATCAAGGCATATTTGTAAGGAAATAGATATAGTAGCCCAAAAAGATTGCTTTACTCGTAAACACAATCTAGAGGTATCGTTGATACCAAACACTACTTATATGCTTAATCACATGTTTAATTACTATACAAAGTATGCAAATTTTTAATCAAAAATCTTAAAATTTGAAGGTTTTTATGAATTCTGAAAATTCACCTTTTACAAAAAAAAAAAATATATTATAGTTATTTTTGTAATAATCCACTAAGTTCAAATATTTTAGTATAGTAATGTGTTTAAGACTATCTACTTTGTATTCCAACACTATACATTCTATTTGAAGTTCCAATGTCTTATCAATTAGGCCAACTCAAGTCATACTAAGCAATTATATTAAAACACAAATCAAAATATGATGAATTAAAAAAATTATTAATTTTAACAATTAAATATTAATAATTTTATAATGTATTTTATTCAAGTTAAAATCATTCTGTTTTAGGTTCATTTATTCTATTATATATCCCTTGAATGAAAGAAAAATATTTATACATGCCAAGAAAATGATTTGGTTTTAGATTCCATAGATTTATTTAGTTACTACTAGAATCTAAAAAACTAATACACATGATGATTATAATGACAATATCAATTGTGAGGTGACCCATTTATTTTTGTAACATGTTTTATTTTTATCAACACATCATTTTCATATATTCCACTTCATATGTTGTAAGGTCTATTTATTTTTTTACTATCGATTGATATTTATAGGTTACACTACCAAATTTACACAACTAGATTTATAAAAGAAATAATTACCTATGTTTATTGATATATTAGTCATGGTGAAAATAAAAGAAATTAATAGTAAAACTATCAAAATAGTGGTATAATATATTTATCGTAAATTTAATGTATATATAGACATTACATAACTAATTGAGTATATATTATATAATCTCTAGATCCTATAATAATTTGATTATTTCATGTAATTATAAAATAGTATCAAAATATTCCAAGAGGAATATCTAGACTATTTTTATATTTTTCCCACCAATATATATCTATTGTTCAAATATTTATCTCTTGCGAACCTATAAATCAAATATATGTAAACCTCTAACACCCCCATAAAAAGACGTTAAAATTTTTAAAACTCAAGTAGGCATATGAGGACCAAGTAAGTGAGTGAGGAGTAGTAAGCCTAGCTAATGAAGGAAGTGTGCATGTTTTGGAGGTAGTTTCATGAATATTGGTGTATAGGTTTTATATATTCTATATAATAATTTTTTTATTTAATTATTGTGTGATATATATAGTGTCATTCATAAGCATTATTTTTTTTTTTTTGTGGCCTTTTGTATATTTCACATGTGCATAAGTATTTTGTACTATTTGAACATCACCATATTCAATTTATAACTTAATAATAAAATCATAAGAAGAGGAGGGATTGAGGAGAAATATTATTTATTCTAAGGATTGATAGTTGTGGTTACATTCCTTGCACAACTCATCTATGGTTATGGATTTTTACAGTATATATATTTATATTTCCAATAGCTATATTTGGGTTTCTTTTACCTTACTAATATTCAAATTTAATATAAGACATTATCTTTTACTCTTAGCATCATAATTCATGCTTTACTTATAATAAATCATCTACCATCTACCTTGTGACTAGTATTTGTTATATTCATGGGTGTTAGTGTACCATTGGTATTGACCAATAATTATACCTTGTAGTATTCTTTCTTAAAGTTTCTAGTTAGATAATTTTTTTTGTATGGTTTGTGCTATCTTAATTTGCATGTGTGTATTTTATTTATTTTATTAAATAACTAGGAGGAAAAATCTAGTATTGATAGTAGTTATAGTATTCAATAGACATATCTAAATGTAATTTATTTTGAACATGACATTTGAACTAAGAAGAGCTCTTGGTTAGTATTGAAGGTGTGCTACAGAGAAAATATTCCAATATTATAAGGATTCTAATATTTTAAATCATATAATCCTAATACTTTGAGCATAATAAGAGATATTAGATGTAAAATATAATGTATTTGTAATGGATTGACTAGGAAGAAGTAATGAGATGTATTTATTCTAATATTTTATGGTGATACCATGTAATAGTATGATCCCAAAACAATGAGATCAATATTTTGTTATGCCAAGTTAGCAAGTTAATGATTGAGGAGTACAATCCATCATAGTACTCTAACTTATTGATAGATAACACAAAGATATCCCAGGAACCTAAGCAAAATGGCGTGACTATTATGCATGAATACAAAAATTTTAAGGAGTTAAAGACCCAAATTCATAATAAAAACCTATCCACTAGCCTAATATATGACGTTGATAGTATACTATATAAATATTTTACTACAATATTGAAGTGATAAATCAAACTAAGAATGATGTATGCGCATGTGACCATTGTTTAACAATAATAGAAAATTATAAAGCAAAAAGAAGATATTTTTGAGGAATATTTTGAAGAACACAATCTTATACTGAGAGGGGGTGAACAATATAAGACCACTTTTTAATATTATTTCCCAAATAGTATTATCCAATATAATAAATGGTAATATCAATAGAAATAACCAAAGCAATGCACAAATCATAACACACAATAGAGAAACCAATTTAATGTGGTTCATCCAATTTGGGCTACTCCATGAAGAAAATATTTCACTAAAAATTTTTCAATCAATCTCTTGGGAATCCTTTCTCTATTACAATGTTTATGGATCTCCATCCAAAGGAGACAGCAATCCCCTAATCAATTTTGTGGATATCTATCCATAGGAGAACTCCTTTCTCCTATTGCTTTGGCTGGTGATCTTATAGAAGAACTATTACCCCCATTGCTCTGGCTAATGGATCTCTATCTACTAAAGACACCTATCCTCACTGCC
Organism: Wollemia nobilis; assembly: GCA_028583015.1. Taxonomy (NCBI): domain Eukaryota; kingdom Viridiplantae; phylum Streptophyta; class Pinopsida; order Araucariales; family Araucariaceae; genus Wollemia; species Wollemia nobilis. The sequence continues at coordinate 1,623,962 of JAQPPZ010000152.1, forward strand.
ATGGCTAATAGATCTCTATCCACTAGAGACTGTCATTATCTATGCTCTATCACCTTCAAATATTTGTCTCAAATTTTCACTAAACACAATCCTTTGGTCTAGCACAAATCTGCTCAATTTCTATCTTTGGGCTGACATAAACCTACCCTCAAATCTACACCAAAATTTATCCTCAAATCTATACTAAACATAGTCCTTCAGTCTAGCACAAATCTATCCTCAATCTCTATCCTCTAATATGCACTAAACACAGTCCTTTAGTCTAGCACAAATCTATCCTCAATCTCTGTCCTCTGATCTGCACTAAACACAATCCTTCGGTCTAATACAAATATATCCTCAATATATGTCCTCAAGCCTTAACACAAAGCTTGAATTAATCTCAAATCAAATTTGTTGGATCTGCCCCAAACCTTAACTCAAGGTTTGAACAAATAAATCAATCGACTATGCTCACAAGTCTTCTCAAAGACATATCTCAAATATGTCTTGTAAGCTTCCACAAATGCTCACACAAATTTATCCATAAGTTCTCTCTAGAAATTGTTCAATATTATAGAAATATAAAGAGAATTGTTAGAGACTCAAAATGCTTCACATTCATCACAATGCTCAATTACTTTCAATCACTATTTTAGAAACATATAATGGTATCTTAATGGAAGATACAAGTAGGAGACTAACAAAATGGGTATGGGGCATATAGTTGCAAATATGCAAGATGAGTAGGTGGTATTGTAGCACCCTAAAATTGGCGTAGTAAACCTTAGTAAATAATTAAAATTACCTTAGTAATAATTCAAATTCAAATTTCAAACCCAAAACCGCTCCAAAACTGCCTGCTACCCGTTTCCTCATTTTTCATGCCATTTTTAGGATTTGTTTTGTCCGTTGGACGATATCGTCGCCGATCAGACGATATCGCCTCAGATCGGACGAATTCGTCTGGAGCAGAACGTCCAGACGATTTCGTCCCAAAACTAATTTTTCATAATTAGCTTCTGTTTCAACGACGTCTCTAACCTGGGCAAAAGCGTGTCTGCGCGGTTAGAGACTTCCCCATTGGAGATCTCCCAAATTGGGATGATCTCCAACCTCCCAACCTCCTTCCTATGCCTATTTAATCTTAGGCCCTCCCCTTGACATTCCCCTGGCTGAAATTTTCTGTACTTCGAGTTTTACTTGCATTAGAATGTCTTAGAATCACCATTTGCCTTTGTACCTTTTCAAATTTTCTTGCTAGGAACTTCATTGTTCTTCAACCGGAGCAAGCTTAGATCGTCGTAGATGATCTTGTACAATCTCGGACGATCACGCCCCAATTCGAGACGATTTCGTACTGCAGTCAACATTGGGGGCAATCAGTGCCTAGAGTTTGCACTTTTCCTATACCTTTCTGCTATTTTATTCTGCATCTAGTTAGTTTTATTATTATTTTCTGTTATTCTGCATCTTGGAGTTCACCCATGTAGCTTAAATACATAATAAAATCATGATTAGCTATTAAAGCATGATAATTTACTTGCATTTCTATTTGGGATTATCTTATTAACATCATTATTATCATTTCACATCATTTTCCTTTATCAGCATATGCTGCATTTTCTGTATTCTGTGTCTATTTCTCTGATTGCAGGTCTCTGACGAATTCGTTTGATGAATTCGTCAGATCTCAGACGATCCTGTCCGATTTTAGACGATCCTGTCAAATTCGTAGGCGATCTGGACTCCTTCAAAAATTAGAACCTCCATCAGACATCCGAAATCAGGTATGGCTTTTCTCATCTAGCTTGTTCTCTATGTTTTCTGTTTAAATTCTATTTTTTGTATTCATTTAAATCTGCATTTCATATAGAACAGTTTAGATTCATTTGGCCAAACCTAGGATTTGAATGATTAAAGGTAAAACTGAACACATCAAACACATTCCCAACCTAGGCGTGGAGACTGCCACTAAACGTTTCCTGGTGAACCCCACCATCCATCAAAAAATCACCTTAATACCCCTCCCCGAGAGGCGGGACCTTCAAAGGGCCTCTCAGTCCGAGGTATTGTCCCATCCTTCTCGCATCCCCCTTTCGGGCACGGATCCTTTAGCCTGAAGGTAAGGGTGCAAAAAATTTGGAGCGATACATTTTGGTGAACCCGACGTGAAACTAAAACCTTTTGAAAACAAAAAAAAACATAGATGCATTTAAAATCATTAGAAAACTACTAAGTTGCATATCATGTTTAGATGGTAGCTCCTAAGAAAAGACTAGTTGTCACTATAAATGTTGAAAACCAATTAGCAGCCATAGAAATTAATTCTGTGCTTAGAGTGCCTCAAACATATAGAAACCAACTTTTGTGGGACGAACTTAATAGGAGATTAGGTATCATTTCATCTAGATCAACCGAACTTAGGCAAATCAAGAGGTTTGCCCTAGATAGAATCCTGGATCCTCATCAACTCATTTTTTATCATGAACTTCAGAGAGCTTGCCATAGGTGGTTAGCTTATAGGAGAGCTCTTGTGTCTTCAGAATTGTTCACCTTCGAGGAATACCTCGAGAATGCAACTATTATACACCAATTCCTAGGTCATGTAGAAGACCAAGAGGTCATTCTTACGGATAGGGAAAGGTGGAGGAGAGTTCCTAGAGCTGTGTTATATCGAGAGTATTGCCACGAACTTTATTTCTACCAACTAGAGTCTGAGACAGATAATATCACTATAGCACTTTTTGTCAAATTCTTGAAAGAAAATTTTCAATTTGAAGAAGAACATTTCATGACTCCTGAAGAACTTGAGCCCGTTAATGATATTTATAAATTGTTTATAGAAAACTAGATCATTGCTTTCATTATTATTATTTCTTGCATTTAGTGTGTTGTTTGTTATCTTTATAATATTGTTATAAAAAAAAACAAGAAAAACCAAAAACATAACAAAACCAAAACATTTTATTTTAAATACTATAGTAGGTATATAATTAAAATATATACCTCTTAAGCTTGTTGCATATATATATATATATATATATATATATATATATATATATATATATATATATATATATAAAAATATATATATTTGCTGAAATCTAAGTTTAAGCACAATGACTAGACTTAGGAATGGTAAACAAACTGAAGAAGAAGAAGAAGAAGATTGGTTAGGAAAGAAAACAAAAAAATCAAATGCCCTTCCTGAGGATCCAATTCCAGAAGGAGAAACTCTAGAACAGCCAGAAGATGAGTTGGTTGTAGATGAACAAGAAGAAAATGTTAAAGAGGAAGGATCCTCATCCCCTAGAATGGCTCCAGATGGAACTGTTACTTTTGATAACTTAGATCATTTTTGGAAATTCTTCAATAATAATATTGGTGCTCTTAATATGGTAGTTCGTATTGATAGAGGACAAATTAGTGACACTCAAGCAGCCATGGAAGATATGTTTAACATACACACTAATCCCTTGTCCTTTGTTGATCAAGAAAGTGATAAAGTCTGGACCATCCAATAGAGATATGGTCACTATGATTCAGAACATGCAACAACAACAGGTTACCCAACCCCCTAAGGAACCTGTTATTGAGCCTAAAATCATTCCCACACAAAAGAGACCTTCATTCACTGCTTTATTTCGCCAAACTATTGATCAATATGCTTCAAATCGACAAAAACCTAAAATGAAGCCAAACACCAATTTTCAACAATCTGGGATACAACATAATACAACTTCAAAACTTCTTCATAACACCCTTCCTACCAACAATTTACACAATAGCAATATAGCATCTAATCTTCATGTCCCTCCATCATATGCTCACAAATCCCATATTAATGCCCTACCGAACCAATATGGTGGGCAAACCAATGAATCTGGAAGCCATGGTGAAACAGTTAGCTTCCCGCATGGACCAGATAGATCCCTACCGTCCCTCGTATAATTATCGAGAGATGTGTAGTCAACCTTTGGATCCCATAGTTGTAGCACAACCATACCCTAAGCACTTTCCCATGCCCGTCCTGCCTATATATAAAGGAACTGAAGATCCCATAGAGCATCTTCGCATGTTTAGGATAGCATGTCATGATATATCACATGATGACTTGCTATTACTAAAAATGTTCCCAAAAAGTTTAGGAGGAATGGCATTAGAGTGGTACTATCAATTGCCCACTCATTCTTTGAGAAATTTTGAAGAGACAACTGAATCTTTTGTCCATCAATTTAGTGCCTACATCGAGAGGCACGTGACCATTAAAGATTTATACAACTTAAAACAAGACAAAGATGAATGTTTTGCTGATTTCTTAGCTAGATGGAGGCAGTTGATAGGAAAACTGCACTTTGTGCTACCTTATAGGGAAATGTTGGACATTTTTATTAATAATTTGCAAGAACAACTATCCTATGAATTATCAACTGCTACCTTAACCACCTTCGATCAAGCTATAGACTTAGCTCGAAGGGTGGAAGATGCTCTCATTAGAAGAGGTCAGCTCAAAAAGAAAGATGATGAGAAAACATCCAGAAATCAATATAAAAACAAACAAGTTGTAGGTGACGGAGTCACTGATAGTAGAAACATTGCTAATGTTAATACTACGAAAACAACGGAGAAGTTTATATTAAAACCTCCTGATAAACCACCCCGAGAATTTACTAGATTGAATCAACCTTTATCAACCATTCTTCCTCAATTACTAGCACGAGGCTTGATTCAATTACCAGCTATCCAGGAACCTGATCCAACTATACCCGGATACAGAGCTGATTTACATTGTGATTTTCATAGAGGACCTGGACATGCTACAAACTCTTGCAAAATATTAAAACATAAAATACAAGACTTGATTGATAATAATGAAATGGAGGTGCAAGCCTTTCAACCTAAACAAAATCCTCCTAATAATGCTCAAAAGAACATTCCCCAAAATCAGAATCAGAATGCCAATCAATCATTGGACATATTTCAACATCCTTTACCAAAACATGGTAAAGAGGTGGCTAATCAAATCGAACATCATAATGTTCCCCCTCCTACCCGATATGTAGGGACTATTAGCGGACAATTATCTGTTCAGGATCCTCAAATATTTGGCACAACTTTCTCCATGGTTACGTCCAGACCCCTATATAATACTCAAACACCGGATCCTAGTGATGTAGAATCGGATACTGAAAGTGAAATAGACATCACCTCAAACCAATCGAATAGTTCTAAAAATGAATCAGATCCGATTCAACCTATCACAGATGCTATGGTTCCGAAAGAACCATTTCCTAGAAGAGTTACTACTCGACCCTCTTCTAATCAGTTCCTTCCTAATGAACAAGCCATAAACGCTCAACCGAGACCAATTCAACGTCTTCAATATAACATTGTAGGTACCATCGGAGTCGTTACCAGACAACAGGCTCAAAACTCTCAACAGGATCAAACTCAGAATGATGGATCAACTCCATTTATTTTGAAAAATCCCAATAAAGGGAATCATATGTCTAATGTTCAACCTAAGCCTCCTTACAATATTAATGAACAATTATCCAATACTACAGCCAGAATTTCCCTTTTGGACTTGTTAAGATCTTCTCCTACCCATAGGGATGAGTTAATGCTCACATTAAGCCAAATGATGGTACCTCAAAATATTCAACCTGAAGCCATGTCCAATACTATCATCACTCGAGAAGTCGATTGTATTGACTTTCGAGATAAAGATATCCCACAACATAGTTTACATAAGGATAACCCCTTATATATTACTGCCCTAATTGGAGATGTAGCTGTTAAACGAGTCTTGATTGATAATGGTTCATCTTTAAACATATGCACTTTTGACTTCTACCAAAGATTTGGCTTTAGGAGTGACGAGATGAAAAGAACGGATATGATTATCAAAGCCTTCAATGACGAGACACAAGAAACGTGTGGAGTCATTACTATACCCTTGCAAGTTGGTCCTAGAACCCTAGATACAACCGTGTTTATTGTACATTGCCCTGCATCGTACAATATACTTTTGGGTCGCCCTTGGATCAATGCGATGCGAGCGGTCCCTTCCACTTTACATCAGTGTGTTAAATTTGAATTTAAAAACCAGTTGGTTACCATTCATGGTGATCCTAGACCCTTTGATATGTGTGCTTTGGCAGAACCCGTTGGAGTGCAATTTTGCCCCGCCCTGTCATCCACACATCCTAGTTCTTATCATCCATCCAAACGTGTGAAACACACACCCATAACATCATCTACCCCATCAACTACACCTATACATTTAACTCAACCATCTTCTAAACAAACCACATTAGGACCTCGAAAAGAGCCTAAACCTACACCCAATGCTTCCCGTTTTACTCCTATATCTTCCATACCCATAGACTCATCCATCGATATCCCTATAACATCATCATCCACTACAGGCATCCTTCCCACATCAGAAGATCAAGGAAATGTTCCTTCTACCTCTTATGCTCTCACTGATGAGCTCTTACCTGATTTATCTAAAATTCTTATATCAGAAGAGATCAACATGCTTCTATGCAAGACTTCCCTCATTTTAAATAAACTCCCACCTTCTCCTCGTACCTTGGGCCTCCCACAACCTATGGGAAGTATCTACCAAGTCGGAAGTTGTGCTTTTGTTTATAAAGGATATGATTGGGGAAGAATACCCCGAAACATCAAGACGCATTGTGATGGATATGCTCGATGCTATTTTGCTAATGAATATATTAAAGCTAAACCCATAATGCTTAAATTGGGCTATAAAGGGAAAGGTTTGGGACCTTTCCAAAATGGTATGAAAGAACCTTTCGAGGTAGAACCGTGGCCTGCCCGCTGTGGTGTGGGCCTATTTCCTAGTAAGGGTCAGCCCTTTCCATTTGAGGATGATGACCATCTCATATGTTATCAAGATTATCTAGATAAACAAGATTCTTTGTATCCAAAGAATTCTTCTACCTGCAATATGCTATCCATAGCCTACCCTGAAATGATTGTCGAATCCGACGATGAGTTGGAAGGAGATATTTTCCATGATGTCTCCATTGAAGAGTTGTTACACAATGATTTTTATTTTGATGGTTCTATACCTACTATAGCCCAGCTTGAGGCCACGACTCCTCAAGATGAATTATCCAAGTTAACCTTAAAGGAATTACAAGAATTGGGCATTTCACCCGCCCCACCTAATTTTGAAAGAGATCTACACATGGAAGTAGAAAACGTCATTAAGGTTAACATTGGAACTGAGGATAATCCTCACATCATCGGTATTGGATCAGAATTAAGTCAAGAAAAACAAGAGCAATACATTGCATTCCTTAAAGAATATGAAGATGTCTTCGCTTGGACTGAACACAAGTCTCTAAATTTATTTTTAATCAAATCATTTTAATTCATTAATAACTAATATGTTAAGAAATTATGCCAAAAATATAAGATTCAACATCTGGTCCACTCCCTATTATCCACGTGGACAACATCCAATAAAACATTAATTAAAATCCTTAAAGATTCAATTATATCACTTTTGGATATCCACTAGTATTCGTACTCCCAAGGTACTTCACCTTTTGTTTTGGTTTATGGCACAAAAATTGTTTTTCCCTTTGAATTAGAAGTTCCTTCTTTGGCTCTACTACTTCAAGATACCGAAGTAGGAGATGAATATCGAGCTGGCAGACTCAATCAGCTGGAACTCCTAGATGAAAAGTGCATCAATGCTTTGGAGCATCTTCGTGCCTACCAAAACAAGCTTAAAAGATCATATGCTAAGAAAGTTCGTCATCGATCCTTTGAGGTCGGCGACCTTGTTTTAAAAGAAAATAAAAAAAATACTAATGCAACTAAAGACCTTAAAGGTAAATTTGAGCCCAACTGGCTTGGACCATATATTATCACTCGCTAAATTTGAATCGGGAGCATACAAATTAGCTACCTTAGATGGTAAAGATTTAAAAGAACCTATGAATATTATGCATCTTAAGCGATATTATGCATAAAATTTGGTCATTTCATCATTTGTATATATTTTGCATCTTGTCTCATTTTAGATATATATATATATAACTGTTTAAACAAAAACAAACAAAAATAAAACAACAATATTATTGACTCTTTCAAACCAAAAAAAAAAATAAAGAGAAGAAAAGAGAGTCAAAATTATCAAAATCTTCAAAAATATTTGTTGTATATATTTCTTCTTGAAGTATTGCAGTCATATTTTCAAATTATTTTGGATAAATTAGCATTTATTTGGAATCTCTCACTTTTACAAACACAAAAATAAATATCTTGATTTTATTTGGTATGATTATTAATCTCTCTTATATCAAAGTCCACAAATTCAATTAAATAAAGTTTGAGCACAGAGAATTGATCTTGTTATTTACTTAAACCAAGCATATCCTTTCACAATAAAATGATTATATTTGTAATGTCCATGCTATGCTACATAGTAGAAGTGGTTTCTTGAGCGAAAAGTTTCCCCTGCTATCCTATCATGCACATGGTCTAGAATCTTTGAGAATTGACAAAAGGACAAGCTCACCCCTACCCGAATAAAAATCCCTTGCTCTACAGCTAATCCGAGCAAGTATCCCTAGCATAGGAAGAAAAAGAAAATTCAAGCAAAAAGAGAAAAAGAAGCATTATTTCAGAATCATTTTGTACTCTCTTAGCAATATTTCAGCATTATCTCAAATATCAAGCAAAAATACAAAAAAAAAAAAAAAAAGAAAAGAAAAAAAAAAGCAAAAAAGAAAAAGCAAAAGCAAAAGCAATAAAATCCCTTTCCCTACCCATTGAAAAGAAAAGAAGGGTTGATGAGCTTGAATCCCTGGAATTCTCAATTATTCGAAAACTGTGAGGTAAGCCCCATAACAGGTGGTTTGTGCCCAACCCGCTTGGCCTTGGGTAACTCCTAGCGTGGTGATATGTCTGTCACATTAGCGACCTTCTTTTGTACAGACCTATGTCCGCTTATGGATTAGCTAGCTCTTGATAACCCGACTTACATAGTAGTCCGGTACGGTTATATGCATCTAAATCATGGTTAATGAACACTTATTTGGTTAATTCAAATCACTTGTATCAAATTATCTTGCTCAAAATCGGTAAATGAACAATACAATCGCACACACATTTGTATTTGAGAGATTTTGTATCATTATGATAAATCAAGATCGGTAATGAATTCACATTTGCACATGAGGATTCCTTATAAATCTACATTTCTCTTTGAGATAATTTAAAATATTTCTGTAACTCTTTTTGGAATAATTTTATCCTTTTATTTCAGAATTTTTGTTTTGTATCAAAGCAATTACATACATCTTCTCACAAAATCTCAAAAATAATTTCAAACAAAAGTTTTCATATTATTATTTTTTTGTTTATCAAAGATCAAAAATGCATCTTGCAATAAAACCAACAATCTATTTTCTTCTTTGGATTTCGCGATGATGGTATAAGTCTATACCTAAATATTCTATGCCTAGCGCAAACCATCGTTCTAATTTTCTTTCCCATTTATTTTAAAACATAATTCATCAAAACATGTGACTTGCATCATTATGTTACACAATTATGCTTTACAAACAAACAAACACTTATTACTATTTCATGTCATTATGTCAAACTTCAATTTTGCAATGATGGTATAATTCCTAGGGAATTATTCAAAAATTTTATCACACTTAGGAATTTATGCCTAGCAAAAATCATTTTCTAATATATTTCATGCATAATATTTTCATGGAAATCTGAAAACAAATCACCATCATCATCATCATTTGCATCATCACAACAAAGTCTTAAGACAGTCTCTTAAGCACTCTTTTACTTTTAACAATATTTCTATACTGGGATTAGCTTGACGACCGAGTGAGCGGTGACTCCATGAAATGGTCTATAATAGCGACAATGTCCTTTGAAATTATTGTTAGAAGTCCCTTTTATTTTTTATCAAATCACACCACAAACAACCAATTTGTTTACATCAGATTATTTCATTTAAATTTTAAAAGCATGACATTCAAACCATAATATTTCCAAACGACATAATTACATGAATCATCAAATCAATCACATCAAAACATTAAAGCATCATACAAACACATAAGACAAGTCATATGATCAAAAATATCTCATCTATATATATATCAACAATATATACATCATCTCAAAACTGGATCGGTATGCCACAATCTGTACCTCGGCATACTCAATCCTCTATCAAAAATAATAAACACTATGTATCAATCTGTGCAGTGCAGTCTGTAGCAGCTAGCCTCGAGAACCTCTCGAGCTCTCAGCCTCATCTCCTCCCCCGCCCTGAGGTGGACGAGGTGGCCCCATCGTAGTCCGTGTGGTGCTATGAGTCCTGGACTCTGATCGTGATGATGTCCTCGATGACCTCATCATGACAGGCTCCGCAATGGGGGCCGACAATGGTAACCTCTGCCCCTCTGGTACCATATGGTGGTATAGCATCTGATAGAATGTGATCTGGGCAATAGCCCATGCTAGGTCCCGAGTGCTCGCCCCTCCGCTCCGTGCTCTGAGGCGTGCGACCTCATCTCCGAGCTGTGTGGCCTCCTCTCGGTGTCGTGCAGCCTCATCCTGCAAGGACTGCACCTGAGCCTGGAGATGAACAGTCTCCGCCCGAAGAGTAGCCATCTCGCTACTCTCTCCTACCTCGACACCCTTGCCCTTATCGGGCGATGGTGGCCTCTCTCTCCATGGAGAAGGGGGTCTCTCCTCCCTCCTCTCCCACTGCCATGGCCTCTGCTGAGCCTGTGGCCTCCTCTGCTCTCTCCCACCGTGACCCTGTGCCACCTCAATGGCCGCCTGGCATCGCCTCCCCATCCGACGCACAACTACATGAATCGGACCCTGAGCCCTCATCATCCGAGGAGGGTGGATGCCTGCGTACCAGGCATCATAGCCATCAGCAACCCCTACATCATCCCCATCCATTGGCTGAATGGGGGCATCATCCACGTCCTCACTCCAGAAGCGCTGCATATCTGGAGCCCCACTGACTGTAGTGTTATCCCGGATGGTCCGAGAAAACTCGTAGTCCCTGAGAGATGGGATCCCCTGCTGTAGACCGAACCGCCTCAAAACTCGGTCATAGCGGTGGAGCTCCACCTCTCCCCTCTCCATCCTCAGCCAACAGGTTCGCCTAACGTGAGCCAGCTCCTCGTCCATCCTTGGCCCACCCTGGATGATCTCTCCAAGGCCTCCGGGTGATCCGGTCGGAGACAAGGTCATCAAGTAGTCTCCGGGACATTGGCAGATCTATCCGCCACTGTGACCCTCTTCGGAGCCACCAGTAGAAAACTTGGGGCCTCTCCCCATCAATCCCTATCAGTGGGAGCCCTATCGGCCTCCGCACCGTGATGTGCTCCCAACACCAAACCTGTAGTAGTGATGTCATGACCAGACATCGGTCGCCCTTGTATACGACCCCATGCAGGATCCTATACAATCGACATAGTACAAAGCTCCCCCAAGCAAACCTGTACCCGTGGTCTCTCATGTCGTAGACCACATCTGTCAGTAGCCATGGTACTCTGCATCCACTCTGATGGCATAGCAGCAGACCACCTACCACCCCGGCCAAAACCTATGTCAGTCTAGATGCCCCAGGCATCTGGCGTAGCGACTCGATGTTCACTCCGCCCTTCTCCAGGGCGAAGCTCGGATCTTCGCACAGTCGCATCATCACGTGGCCCTGATTGGCCATGGGAGTTATTAGCCATCCTTGTATGGGGATCCTCAAAATCCTCCATACATCCTCCAATGTGGGAGTCATCTCCCCTATCGGTAACCGAAAACAAGAAGAACCCGGATACCACCTCTCTGCTAGGGGTGTCAATAGCCCCATATCTGTAGAAACCTGTGGCATATCTGCCACATGCTGCAAGCCGACTTGAGCCAACTGATCTCGCTCTGCCTGAGATAGAGTGGCCAAGTCATCCCTCAGCCCACCGTATTTCCATTCTCGGCTCTTTAGTAATCCTCTCTGCAACATAAACAACAAAACAATAAAAATCATTAATAAAACAGTGATTAAAAATGCAAGTAAAACAAGTTCAATTTCATACAAATGATGATATCGTCCACTATTGGATGATATCATCCAAAATTTGAGCAAATTCATCTCCGATTTCGCAAGAGGGAATCGTCCCTTATTGTACGAAATCGTCCCCATATCGTCGATTTCGCCCTTGGACGAAATCGACGATATCGAGACGATTTCGATGAAATTGAGACGATTTCGTCCCGACGACGTCGACGGCCCAAAAATGGCCGTGATGCTCAAAAATCATTCAAAATTAATCTAAAAAGCATGAAATTCAAAATTAAAGCCTTCTAAACTAAGTTTGGACCCTTACCCGTAGCCCGCGTCGGACCTCTGTCGATCTGTGCGTTGTCTCGACCATCTTGTCTGCAGAGCTCTAGAAACCAAGAAAATGAACAGTAAAAATGAATTAGGGTTTTCCCTATTTTTCTTAATTTTATTCAAAAAACAATTAAAAACATTTTAAAATTTTGCTTTTCCGCGTTTTTACCTCAAACGTTCGATTTGGGTAAAAACACGGAGGGGGCACCATAGTAAGTTGTCGTACGATTCGACCTAGAATCGTCGCCTAAAAATGGGAATAATTTTTGCTTTCTCGTAGATCGAGAAGAACTCATCTTTAACGCATTTTCTTCGAAAAATTCGCTAAAGAGGGGGCAAAATGTAGCACCCTAAAATTGGCGCAGTAAACCTTAGTAAATAATTAAAATTACCTTAGTAATAATTCAAATTCAAATTTCAACCCCAAAACCGCTCCAAAACCGCCTGCTACCCGTTTCCTCATTTTTTGCACCATTTTTAGGATTTGTTTTGTCCGTTGGACGATATCGTCGCCGATCAGACGATATCGCCTCAGATCGGACGAATTCGTCTAGAGCAGAACGTCCAGACGATTTCGTCCCAAAACTAATTTTTCATAATTAGCTTCTGTTTCAACGACGTCTCTAACCTGGGCAAAAGCGTGTCTGCGCGGTTAGAGACCTCCCCCATTGGAGATCTTCCAAATTAGGATGATCTCCAACCTCCCAACCTCCTTCCTATGCCTATTTAATCTTAGGCCCTCCCCTTGACATTCCCCTGGCTGAAATTTCTTGTAACACGAGTTCTACATGCATTAGACCATCTTAAATCACCATTTGCCTTTGTCCTTTTCAAATTTTCTTGCAGGAACTTCATTATTCTTCAGCCGGAGCAAGCTCAGATCATCGCAGATGATCTTGTACAATCTCGGACGATCACGCCCCAATTCGAGACGATTTCGACTGCAGTCAACATTGGGGGCAATCAGTGCCCAGAGTTTGCGCTTTTCCTATACCTTTCTGCTATTTTATTCTGCATCTAGTTAGTTTTATTATTATTTCTTATTATTATGCATCTTGGAGTTCACCCATGTAGCTTAAATACATAATAAAATCATGATTAGCTATTAAAGCATGATAATTTACTTGCATTTCTATTTGGGATTATCTTATTAACATCATTATTATCATTTCACATCATTTTCCTTTATCAGCATAGCTGCATTTTCTATATTCTATGTCTATTTCTCTGATTGCAGGTCTCGACGAATTTTTCTGATGAATTCGTCAGATCTCAGATGATCCTGTTCGATTTCGAGACGATCCTGTCAAATCAGAGGCGATCTGGACTGCTTCAAAAATCAGAACCTCCATCAGACATCCGAAATCAGGTATGGTTTTTCTCATCTAGCTTATTCTCTGTATTTTCTGTTTAAATCTATTTTTTGTATTCATTTAAATCTGCATTTCATATAGAACAGTTTAGATTCATTTGGCCAAACCTAGGATTTGAATGATTAAAGGTAAAATTGAACACATCAAACACATTCCCAACCTAGGCGTGGAGACTGCCACTAAACGTTTCCTGGTGAACCCCACCATCCGTCGAAAAATCACCTTAATACCCCTCCCCCGAGAGGCGGGACCTTCAAAGGGCCTCTCAGTCTGAGGTATTGTCCCATCCTTCTCGCATCCCCCTTCCGGGCATGGATCCTTTAGCCTGAAGGTAAGGGTGCGAAAAATTTGGAGCGATACAGGTATTTACCTTGGAATCATTGGTACTATCACATCTATATCATACATTATACTGGATAGTGTACAAATGTGATCATAGTTTGGTGTGTTGCACTTTTATTTAGGCTTAGGTATGGGAGCATATCATGATCCTAAGGCCACAAATATTTCCAAGGGTAGGGGATGATAATTAGCTACCTATGGCACAACATCTACTATAAGTTGCCTTTTAGATGTGAAGAAAGCAATAAATGATATTTACGTATATCATATATGTTGTGGCTAGCGCACAACTCACCCCAAAATTGGGGACCCACCTTAAATAGTTGATTTTTAGGATTTTGGTTGTCTTTGAGCGCTAATTTGGATAGGTTCCAAGGTCTAGTATAAGATTGATATCTCCTTGTGTTTGTGCTATGTGTCCAATGTTTGGTTTAGCTTTAATGTTGGTTGCTTTTGGTTTGTTTTACTTTAAATTAGCTTTAACTGATTTATGCATTAAGTTAATTTAAAAAATAAAAAATAAAGAAAAATAATAAGATAAAAAAAAAGTCTCCCCTCTTCATTATTTTCGTTTCACTTTAATTCTTCTTTATATTAAAGATAAAATAAAGAGTGAAATAAAATAATAAAAAATAATAATTGAAAATATGGTAATAATAATAATAATAATAATAATAATAGAAATAAAAAATAAAATTTTAACATATATGTATTGTTGACATATTATACACATATACTAATAAAAATAAGCAAATAAAATAGAAGGTACACATGCTTTGATGATTGGGTTTATATTTTGGGTGCCCATGTTGTTTTATATTTTATTTACTTGATAGCCTATAGTTTCTATTGTTTCTTGGGTTATTCTCATAGTCATTTACTCATGCGTGTAGGTGACGTAAATAAAGACCATACGAGGATAACCCGAAGCCCAAGACCAATGATGACAAATTATAGGGGTGCGAGGTGGAAGAGTTCAGTTTGATTGGTGAGACGAGTGTCACACATGGACCTACGACCTAGGGCTTGATGTTAAAGGTGGAGCCTGAATCTGGCCAACCAAAAGTTGACTCCAAGGCCCGACCTAGACCAACGTGGATGAAGGGCATGGGTATGAATGACCGTGGTGAGATGGTATACGTCAAGATGTGATAGACAAACATACGATAATTGCAACAAGCAGCACCATTGTTTGGTAGGCAGGTTGGAGGGTTTGCGAAGGACGTTGAGTGGTTTTGAGAAACACAGTGGTATGCGGACAACAATATACCAATGTGGCGATGACATAGTATGCAGTGAAACCAGATTTCGGATGGTCATTCAAAAGCGTGAGGCACTGGTCATGACATCCTCTAAAGGTGGAAGTACAAAATGAGGAAGACAAGCAAATCAAGCACACGTAGGAGGATTGGATGTATGAGGTGGCTACATAGAATTAATTCAAGGCAAGTGTGATGTGATAGTGGTTAGATGAGGCATATATTATCACAGATGGCATGTGTGCCACAATTATCAAGTTTATTATACTCAATAGTAGCTTTGACGAAAGTAGAAGTCGAGGTAGAACGTTGACATCGAGGAATTGATAACGCGATATATGCAAAGGTTGAATAGATTCCGATATCATTTTGATTGCATTCGCAGCAGTGATTGCATTGTCCGTTTCATGGTTGGGAATGGTAGATAAATCAGGATGCATAGTGAGTTGGTATTTTAAATTTGTGGTTTCCACAGTCGACTACCCAGGGAAATTATAGACAGTTTACACTGGGATAAAATCATTGATGGGTGTAATCAGTCATATCAATACTGAATATTCGAATATGGATGATGTAGGATCCATCTGGCAACGTGAAGATATTTCATGGTCAGGGCAGAAATCCACAGCAATGCAATTATCTCATATGCATTGCCTAGCAAGACAGTAGATATCACCAGATCGTCGAACAACCCTCCCCAAACGTCAGAGTCAGACGTATGTGCTATACACTGGTGGTAAACCCAACATTGTAAGTTAATGGCACAAAAGTGGATTCGAGTGACATGGTACCGGAAAAAAAGGGGGCCATCGACGATTATGGGTGAGCTGATGGATGGGTCCAAGTTTAGTATGTATATATGTAATCTTTAGTGGATTACCAAACAGAAAGTAAGGTGAAACCATGGAAAGTGTTTCATGCCCAATAAAACCATCATAGCAGCTAGCTCGGTAAGCCGATGCATTGTCATCAGATAACGTGGCATTGGCATCAACATTCTAGAGAAGGACATCTGCATACCGGGTCATCAAATGTAGTATAGGTGTTGCAGGGTGCTTCCAGCAATGAGTGTAAAATCGTAGTCTATTTTAATGGTGAACAATTGATGCAAGAAGAATGGCTCTAACATAGTACATTCAATAGCAATGAAACAATGACGTTGAGGGGACTCCATGGAAAATGCACAGTGAGTCATAGAGAAACCACTTATGGCAGGGGTATTGATGATGGACCCAGTATAATTACAAGTGGTAGTAGGGTTGAAATTGGTTATAGGTTCACTAATATTACGAAGGTTGGATAGCGTCGACCCGCATAGCGTGTGAAGGCAGTGTAACTGGTGTACATGTAAAGATGGGCCATCATGGCTTGATAACAGTCAGAGGGGCTTGTTTTAGATGCAACAACCTCATGGGGATATATTTGGTGTGCTTCAGACTATGTGACGATGTAGTGCAGAGGTGGAAGTAAATTGTCAGACCTATCGAGGCAACATGTTTGAAAATAAGCACCGTTGAGGCAACATGGAGAGAGTGGTTGAAAGTCACAAGGTGCAACGGAGCATGGCTTCGTGATGTTCATGATTACCTCACTCTATCGAATATTCAAGTTCGAGTTAAGGTGAGACACTATCTGAAGTAGAGCTAGGCGCAATGGCAATGTATAATCATAGTCACTAGTGGGGCATTTATGGTCGATGTAGGGGAATATTTAGACCACACAGAATGTATCGCTATGTAAGAGAGAAAGCTGGGGGGAAAGCTCATCCACGTAGTCCATCAGATGAAGATGTCAAAAGTCTGCACTAAGCACTCCAAAATGGAAAACATAGAATGAATATGGGCCATCACACTGATGTAGCCTCCACATGTGCACCGTATGGATAGGAAATCTCAGAAGAAGATGACTATGCATAGCAGTGACACAACAGCGAGGTAGCAATGGCAACAATTAGGCTACGACAACAACAGTTTCATAGGTAGAAGCATCACGGGTGAGCCTGGATGTTGAGGGGTCCGTATGGGTCGACCACATCGCGGGTGGCATAAATAATTGGCTTCATGGATAAAACATGTCTATGGTTCGAAGTCAAGGTGGCCAAAGTTGACGAATTTCCCCATGGCTGGGGAATGGTTATTTTTAGCCTATTTTAAACATATTCTAGTACCCCTTACACACGTAAGTTCGCATAAATTTAGAGGTAGTAAAGAACATTTAATTGAGCCAAACATATTCGTTACGACGAATACTTCATGATTTTATTGGTGTTGGATAGATGATAAGGTAAGAGTACAAGGCGTTTAAGAGTGATCTACGGTGGATAAAACAAGGGGTTGAATGTTGCAATGCCCTCAAAAGGTGTTACAAATGGGGACGTTTCAAAAAATTGAACGGCCAAAAAGAATGCCAAGCGAATGAAAATGAAACGCAGGGAACAAAGTCCAAGAGATGAGGAGAACGAGAAGGGTTGGAAAATGAAACGGAAGGGGCAGAATGTAAATTTTAAATACATTATTTGAAAACAGAAAAGGGGTTGGTTCTTTTTGGGAAGACAAAAGATGCTGTTGGAATTTTTTTATAAATCAGACATCTTATTTTTAATGCAAATACTTTTTATAAATTTGGACTTTGTTAGTATAATGGGAGGGGAAATTGTTTTGCATGTTTGTATTTAATTTCTCATTTTTCCCTTTTTTAGTTTTTGGACTTATAGATGATTTTTGCTGTATTTTAATGGTTACATTATTCAATGTTGGAAGTCTTAAATTTATTTTATGTGTCCTTAGGAGCTAGCACTTAGTTTATTTTGATTGTGCAAATGCAGGTTGGAATAGACTAGGTTGTATGCAAAAGTTTCTCATATCTTCGGTTTTGCATGACAGGGTAACATTAAACTGACAAGGCTTTGCATGTTTACGTTTTCAGCATTCAAGTTTATTTCCAGATTGTTTTTTTTTTTTTTAATCAAAAAATCCCTTGTGGGGCCACCTTGGTCTAAGAGACCACGAACAGGGGGTTTCTACACCGTCAAAGTCACTAAGGAGTCGCACCCGACCTTACCCGCACCAACATTATGAATTGAATTTTGGATACCCAATTTAGCCTTTTGGTAGGGTGGAGATTTGAACCTGGGACCTCCCTTGGAGGATTGCCCTCTCCTCTCCAACTCACCTACAACACCTGGGTATGTTTATTCCTAGATTGTTATTTTTATTTTTTAATCCTTATTTTTGTAGATTTTTTTTAAACTTCAAAGATTAAAATAAAAATAAAAAATTAAAATTAAAATGACAAAAATAAATACACGAGTTGAAGAATGAGCTACAATATTTCATCATTCCAAAGCCATTTCAATTTTATAAAAATTATTGAAAATCACTATTTTATAAGGATTTTCATAATTCGAAATTTTTTATTTTTACATTTTGAACATAAATCAACTTTTTTTTTTTTAGCTTTACATTTTTATTTGCAAGCATAAACGAACTTCCCTTTGTAAAAGTTGAAATCTCATTAAAGGGGGAAAATTTTTATGGCATTCCATAAACTATCATTTTTGGAGCAATAAATTCATCTCTCTTTATGAAAATTTGGATTTCATCAAAGAGAGGTAATTTATAAATTACATCAAAGGCTATTGTTTTAAAGCATTAGATTATTCCTTCTTTATGAAAATTATGATTTCATCAAATATGGATAATTAATAATGATATTTTAAGGCCATATTTTTAAGGCAATAATGTGTTGTCTCTTTATGAAAATTAATTTCATCAAAGAGGGATAATTTATTTATTATATCAAAGGCTAAATAACTACAAAGTTTGTCATCTAAATTATTTCATATAGAGGTTAAAAGCAACATAAAAATAATTCTTTCATCATTTGAAATTCATATTTATAGATAGGTTATAATCTTCTACTTCATGCATAAAGTAGGATTTAATGCAAGGTAAAACTTATTTAAAATCTACTTAATCAAAAGAAGATAAAATATACCTTAAAACATTTCAAGATAAAAGGAATTAATACTTTACATCGTGGTTATATGAGGGCCAGTACATATTTGCTTTTCTTTAAATTTTATGAACAATCATTAGTATAGCATGATAAAATAAACCAACACATGCCCCTTGTTAACAGTTACTTGCAATCACTAAGGTATTCCTAGCACTTATTTGACAATATTATAAATACACATGTGCAATGCTTACATAGCAAAACCTTGGAGAAGTTGTTTTGGTTTATAACTTCTTTGCAAGAGAGGGTTTTGGGATCAAAATCTTAAGGGTGAGTGTAATGTTACAATTGGGTAAAATTACCACTCAACATTTTAACGTTAGAAGAAGGGCTTGAATTGGGGTTATTTTATTTATGTTAAATTATTCATTGTTATTCTAAATGCTTTGGAATCATTCATGCAATGAATAATATGATTTTGGTGTAGCCTTGAGAGCTCTAAATTGCTAAATATTTCAAGTCCATTTGACTATCATCTTTGGCCTTCTTTAGTACTCAACACTTTGGGATCTATGAGGACTTGAATTGATTTATTTTGTTGCTATTTAGATGCTAAATTGTTCATGTTACTTGAAATATTTATTCGAAGACATTGGTCTTAACTAACAAGGTTGTTTCCATATGATTACTTTTATTGATTCTAACATTTTCTATTTGATGATGTGTTAATACTAACCTTTTGCAAATTTGAGAATGTTCTTCAATTTCATGGTTTAATGGATGCATATCTTTTGGTTGATTCTAATATGATGATTCATATGTTAAACATTTAAAGTTTGTTAGTCATTTCATGCTTCTTCACAAGATATTTTATTTGACTAACAAAATTGGTTCTGATGTTATTATTTGAATTTCACTAATGAATAAATTTAGTGAAATAAGAGGAGAAATGGTATCTCTATTAGGGGACTATTATAGTAATTTAAAAATACTTGGAATACTTCACCAAATTCTGAAAACTGTTTGGATTTTCCACCATAGTTTAGTCAAAATGAGACAATAGGATACATGCAAAAATTGCATGTCCAAAATAGCATATTATTTCATTGGCAAATTTTCCATGAGGATGTTGCTTGTAAGTTATTATATTACATATTAGATGACAATGAAAGCACGAGATTCCGGGCGAAGGAAACACTAATTGCGATGCATTCAAAATCAAATACGCTTAAGTCCTAGAAATGTAGAATGCATGAAATGAAAGAGACGCATTGAAATGAGATACAAGCAAATGGAGAAAACACAGCCCTTTCATTAAACTCTCTTGATCTCTGTTACAAAGACGCCTCCTCCCTTTTCAGGGGCTAGGAGCGTTAAAAGAATTTGATTACAATCAAGACTTAAGGTTCCTCTTTCCGCGTGCCCACACTTGAGATGGGCGGGCCAAGACGATGCCGCCGCTGATGTTGATGAGTCCTTGACCTCTGCTGCTCCTCCTGCGAACAAAGAAACAACGAAGATGTCAGTAGCACCTGCTGCACATAAGAAGTGTTTGTTCTCTAAAATCGCCAAAAGATGCATACAAACATTTGTCTGAAACAGTGAATAAAGTGAGTCCAAATGACCTGAAAACCTGACAGAAGACAGAAGATATTACCAGAAGGCCATTGCCACTGAGACAGTCGGCCAATCTGCCTTCACCTGGAATTCGTCCCTGGGCAGGACGAATTCTGACTGCAATTCGTCCCTGGGTGGGACGAATTCTACTGTGTTGGAAAAGCCGAACTGACACCGCTCCAATGTCGACTCCCGAGACCTCCAAAACACCTGCAAACAGGGGGGTTATGTAATTGGGGCCATTTTGGGATGACCCAGATGGTCGGATTCTCCCAATTTGGCCTCTATCCTCGGGAATTCGATATCGCCACCTGCAAGTTAGTAGGACAACAAAGCGACAAAAGGCATGATAAAATCTGATCAAAATGTTATGAAATTGAAGCTATGAGTTAACCAAACAGAATAACATGAGATGCAACCTGAAACAATAATCTAGAATGCTTTTAGAATAAAACTTGGAAAGTGCGGGGGTGCCCAAGTGGGCCTCCCACCGTTGGCACTTGATTTCGGAGCCAATCCACTAGGGATGGGTCCAAAACCTCTTAGGATTGGGATGTCTGCAAATTGGTGGTGTGAGGTGGTCAAATGTTGGGTTTGGGTTGGATCCACGCTTCCAAAAGCCACCCAATAACCTCCCTTGCGAAAGAGATTAGTGGATGTGAGAAGGTGAATCAAAAGGATGCAAGTGGGTAATCAATCGGACAGCACTTCGTTGCTTGAAATCGCCTCCAATCTGTTCTTTTGGGTGAGAAAAGTCCCACCTTTTATAGACCCATGGGGTCTCTTTTGAGAGGGAAGCATAAGCGCCATGTGTTGGTCATAGGTGCCATGTGGCAGTCAAGTCTTCCCATGAGGGAGGGGAGTCCTCCATGACTTGGGCTTTCATAATCGCCCTTGTGACAGTCCTCTAACGGCCTATCTGTCCACCCACACACGCGTGCGAGGCAGGAGTCATCAACTGACTGTCCTGGGCTGCCACTTGGCGCCATTCTTCTTTTTGCCCGTTAAACTCAGAATTCGTCCCTACCAGAGACGAATTCAGAATTCGTCTCTGGGTGAGACGGATTCCATTTTGAATTCGTCCCTGGGTGAGACGAATACTGAGCAAAGTGTCTAAATGTACCAAATTGCCTCTTGACCTTACAAAATTGCTATGAAAGTGGTTAGGACCACTGTTTGACCTCTGAGGGCTGCCCTGGGGGCTGTGTTTGTCAAAGCGATCAGTGTTTGCAGTCACATAATCGGATTGGTGCTGTTTTGGTGTCTACAGATGCCCCTTTTTGGGATGCGCTGTGCATAGCGCAGCGTCGAGCAAAAATAGATAACCAAAGCACTAATGATTAGGGTTTCTTGGTAACCTAACCAACTTTTGATGCCCCAAGCATGGAAAGGGCATGCATTCTTGAATCCTTGCTTCGACGAGCTAAGGAGTTTGATTTCAAGTGTTAACCTATTTTGGTGAGGTGTGACTTGAGCTTGGACATTGATCAGTCATGATTAGGCAAAGGGCGCAACCTTTTATCCTCGGGGGAACCTTGTGTTCATGATTCACGAAATGCCAAGTGTTTGATTGATTTGATTGTTGCTTGTTTACTGCCCCAAGCAGGAGCGTGATTGTCTTTGTCAATGATTCTTTGAATGCATGTCGTTTTCCTTAATTGGGTGTGTGATTGTTGATTGGTGACTAAGTGTGACTACCCCCTCAAGCGACGAATCGATGAGGGAATGACCTTCATGAGAAAAACGACGAGTCGCTTGACCCAAGATGACTTGTGCAAGGGTGCCTTTAGATGTTTTACCGTTTAAGAATGTGCAATTTTTCCAACATTTGGACCTATTTTTGGTGGGTGTTAACCCTTTTGGTGATGCCATAATGGGGTGAAATCATCAAAAACCCATCTTCCCGTGGAGCGGTCCGGCTATGGTAGCCTTCTTGGGGAAGTAGGAGAGTGACAATTTGAACCCCGACATCGAATTTCTTTGCCTAGAGGTTAAGTGCAAGAGCACTTGTGTCCGGCAATGCTTATTGCTGTGTTTTTGTGTTGCGTTTATTTGTTGTTTTTGTTGTTTTTTGTGACACCATTTGGGGATTAAATTATCGGAAATCCGTCTTCCCGTGGAGCGGTCCGGCTATGGTAGCCTTCTTAGGGAGTAGGATAGTGATAATTTGTGACTCCAATGTCTATTTTGTATGCGCTGGATGTCAGGTGCAGTAGCACTCCTATCGGGCAAATTTATTGTCTATTTTTAGTGCATTTTTTATCATTTTTTGATGTTTTTGAAGTTCTGGCCTGAATTCGTCCCTGGGTGGGACGAATTCCATCTGTAGAATTCGTCCCTAGGTGGGACGAGCGCTAACCAGAGTGCTCATCCCAGTCAAGGATGAATTCCAGCTCAGAGGTCTATTTAAGGGCCAAAACTTGAATTTGGGCTCATTTGTGTCATTTTTTTCTTGCGATTTTGGAGCTCTGGGAGGAGGAGGTAATTCTGCGAAGCGAAGCGCTGCTGGAATTCTCTCTGCCATCATGAGTGCACAAACTGGTTCGAGCGGCGGAGCCGAGGCGAAACCTGTAAGTGCCTCTTAGAGTTTATTTTTGTTTAAAATTGCACTTGTTTTATTTAACTGTTTTTGTGATGATGTTTTTCAAAATATGTTTTAAAACTTAAACCCTGAAACT
The DNA here is from genome assembly GCA_028583015.1 of Wollemia nobilis. Lineage (NCBI taxonomy): Eukaryota > Viridiplantae > Streptophyta > Pinopsida > Araucariales > Araucariaceae > Wollemia > Wollemia nobilis. The sequence continues at coordinate 1,647,594 of JAQPPZ010000152.1, forward strand.
GGATTTAAGACAACTAAGTTTTACTGTACAATTAAACGTAACGTAAAACCTAGGTAAAGAATTTTTCTTATGACTAAACCCTAGGATAACGAAACGTAAAACCCTAAGACGTATTATTTTTTTTTTTTTTGAATTTTTTTTTATTTTTTTGAATTAATCAGTTAAGATTAGAAACCTTGGAACTGAAGATTTTTTTTTTTTTTATTTGAATTTTTGCTCTTGTTATTGCTGTACAGTTCTTTTCCATGATTTTTAATTTTTTTTGTTGAATTGTTTTCTTTTGCAGGTTAGGAGCCGGTACCGTGTACCTGCTGCTTTTACTGAGGCGTGGGGTGCACTGACTGATGATGATTGGGAATGGCTTGATGCCCTTGGGCTCAAGCAGGTGTCTCGACTGGAGCTCGTGGTCCCGGATCAGGCCTATCTGACGGCCCTGATCAAACTTTGGGATCCGCGGACCAACACGTTCCATCTCCCGACAGGGGAGATGACTGTGACTTTGGAGGATGTCTATCGGTTGCTTCGGATTTCGATAGATGGACTGCCCATTAGGACATCGCCGCGTGATCACGGATCTATTGTACTTACGAGATGCTTTGGGCATGGGGGGCGGTTGGGTGTAACGAACCCAGTGGAGACAGCCGAGGTGGACTGCCAGGCTGGCGGGATTTTGGTTGGCTGGTGGCAGGAGAGGGGGGTGTTAGGAGTGAGGCACGCATTCTTGATGGGCCTCATTTCTAACATGCTTCTACCTGATTCGTCAGGCGTGAGGTTCCCGTGGAACCTGCTGGATTTGGTGTGGCAGTTGGTAGAGTGCCCGATAGAGGCACCGCTGATTTTGAGATGGGGACAGACATTGTTGGCACAGCTCTACGGGGAGTTGTATGGGGTCCGCTGTCGGCAACGAAAGGGGGTCAGCTATAGTTATCTGCTGCAGTGCTGGGGTTGGCAGCACATAGCAGTTGAGAGGCCAACCGGGTTACCATGGATGACTCGGGCGGTGATGGATGATGTGGAGATAGGCTATGCAGTTTTGTGGCGGCGGTCTACGGAGCAGGGGCAGAGTCGGCGATGGGCAGGTGTTGTAGAGCATTATACTGATGCCTTCTCTCGGCTCACTCCAGGGGAGGTGGTTTGGCACCCTTATCGGGACTGTCCAGCCTGGCCGGAGGCTGGAGAGTGGCTCCGATGGGTACGCAGGGAGCGGTGGTTGATTGGGCGGCACGGGACCGAGCATGAGTTTTTCTCATATAGCCGGGTTACACGACAGTTTGGGGTGCGCCAGGGGTTTCCTGGTGAGCCTGTGGTCTATCGACATCGGGGTGATGAGAGGGCTCTAGATCCACCGGTCACCGTGCCATTGGGCGAGGAGTCAGATGCGGTGATTGACGTCCCGGACGTAGATGACGTCGGGACTACCACTGAGTATGACTCGTGGTGGGTGCTACGGCGATGGAGAGGGGAGGGGCCACTAGGAGGCACAGAGGCGGCAGTGGAGGGTGCTGAGGCAGCAGGGGATGATTGGGGAGGTCCATTGGATGATGCGGACATGGTGGATGTGGGGAATGAGGATGTTGATTTTGGTGCTCCGGATCAGCCGGACATGCAGGATGTGGAGGAGCAGTGGGAGCCAGAGCAGGCTGCTATTCCAGAGGGTCCTGTTCGTCAGGCAGATACAGAGGAGATGGAGTCTGAGGTATGCGCTGAGAATGCGTGACTGACAGAGCTACTACGGATACGAGATCTGGAGCTGGGGGACGCGCTACGGGAGAGGGATCTCCTACGGGCCCAGCTAGCAGAGCGGGATAGGGTTCTGGCACAGCGTGATGATGCAGTATCTTACTATCATCGATGAGAGGCAGAATGGTGTAGGCATCGGCTAGACTTGGAGAGGGAGGTCATCCGCCTTGGCGGGCGGCTGCCTGAGCCCTCGGGCAGTGGATCTTCACGTCGGATGAGGGATAGTGCGACTGAGCAGTCAGCATCATCTCGTCGCAGGCGATTAGATGAGGGAGGTGGTAGTAGGCATGATGCGGGGGCTAGTAGTAGCCGCCCTACAGGGTCCCATAGGACCCATACCACGGGGGGTAGTTCCCGTCGCACCGATCCTGCGTGATCATGGTGGTCGACGCCTTAGGTTGGGTTTTTGGATATGATTGTTGGGTCTGAGGACCAGTTTTGTAGCCTACGGGCATTTTTTTGACGATATATATATATATATACCTATTTTATTTTGGTTATGTACATGTGATGATCTGATGTTTATTCATGATGGCTAATGACTATGCATGTTTATTTATTTTGATGAATGCTTATGCAAATGATGAATGCAAATGTTTTTGATTCTTATGTGATATGCAAAATGGATGAATGGAATTTGTGATTTTTGGCTATGGCACCATAGACTGTTTTAGGATGCTTTTTATTTTTGTTTTTATGCGATTGCATGACGTTGTATATGTAGCTGTGGTTTTTTCTTTTTTTGTGTATTTTTTGATGGTATTGTAAGAATGAGAAGTAGCGCAGTTGGTTTAGAAATGTAGCTAAGGTTTTCTGAGACTCAGACGGTTTTAACTCACTAGCCATGACTGTACTTTGTCTTACAAGACTTTTGAACAAGGTATGAATCGAACTTGTTTTTGACCGAGCTATTTCACATCCCTGTGTGTGCAATTGAGTTCATTTATGTGGTATTTGTCAGGATACCGCCAGTGCCAGATGGGCTTTCAACCGAACCTGTATTGAGGATCACCTAATTAGCTCCACTAACTCCTTTGTTGTATTCAGTTAGATTAATCTACGATGTTATCCAGGATGCCATAAGCTAGCTCATCCACATGCAAACATTGATCTGTACGCAAGTTAATGTGACAGATATATCGTCATGCGAGAAGTTTACCGCCAGTTATCGATAGGCTATCAACCAAACCGGTATTGAGGCTTGCCTCATGACCTATTAGAATGCTTGAGAGTTCCAGGGATTCAAGTTCAACTCCCTTCTTTTCTTCAATTGTATTGGGATACTTGCTCGTTTGTAGTGATAAGATCACTGTTTATTTTGATTTGTTTTTCTTTTGAGCAAGGGATTGGGGAGATGGAGTGATGAAAATCACTATCGTTTGTGCCGTTTGATGTGTGCACTTGTATGATGTCAAATATTTGAGTTTTTGACATTTTGCAAATTTTTGATGTTTTGCAACTATTGAGAACTAGGGATTCTTAGGGAATTGGGTAGGGAGGATGCTTGTCCTTTTGCCAACTCTCAGCATTCTTGGGGTCATTCGCACAGGGGGATGAGCACGATAACCGTTTCGCTTATGGTGACTTGGATTACCCTACAGGTTTCATCTTTCGTTCACACAACTTAGGAATTGTTTTATGTGTTTTTATGTGTGTTGGGATGTTACGTAACAAGGTGTATTTCAAGTTTAACTCTACCTTCGTAAAATCTGTTGACTTGATACATTACATGGCTAAAGAGGAAAATGATGACTGAATCACGAAAACTTTTAATACATTAAAAGACCACTGACTCTAGTGTGGTAAAAAGCAATGCATGGTGTTTTCGTTGTTTTTGTAAAATGGAACAGTGTGGAACAAGATGGACTAGCAGAGCAATTACAGCCTATGGTGCCTTTGACCTGTACGACCACAAATATGCAATGTATGGATGCAATGCTTAATGCAGCTACATATTTTTGTATTTTTGATGTATTGATTTTTGTGAATATGAATATGAGGTGCGAGAAGAGCTCTCTATTGATGAGTTTGAGTATGCCTAGAAATGAGATGCAAATTTTTGTTGTTTTTGATTATTTTTTATTTTTGACCAAGTGATTGTGGACATCCTTGGAGCATTTTGGTGACCAAGTGATTGCGATAATCCTTGGGGCTTTTGGGGTGACCAAGTGATTGCGATAATCCTTGGAGCTTTTGAGGTTACCAACTGAGTTTTAACGTTATTTGAGGTTTGTGACCAAGTGATTGCGATAATCCTTGGAGCTTTTGGGGTTTGACCAAGTGATTGCGATAATCCTTGGAGCATTTTTAGGGTTTGACCAAGTGATTGCGATAATCCTTGGAGCTTTTTGGGTTTTTGACCAAGTGATTGCGATAATCCTTGGAGCTTTTTGGGTTTTGACCAAGTGATTGCGATAATCCTTGGAGCTTTTTTGGTTTTTGACCAAGTGATTGCGATAATCCTTGGAGCTTTTGGGTTTTTGACCAAGTGATTGCGATAATCCTTGGAGCTTTTTGGTTTTTGACCAAGTGATTGCGATAATCCTTGGAGCTTTTGTTTGACCAAGTGATTGCGATAATCCTTGGAGCTTTTTGGATATTCTTGGAATTTTTTGATTTTAATAATCCTTGGAGCTTTTGTGTTTTTGACCAAGCGATTTTATGGATCCTTGGAGCATTTTTGGGACATGGCTCTCTTATATATAAAATGGTCGCAAATGACTGATATTCAAGGGTTCTGTTTCCTTGATACCGTCAAGAGAAGCTAGCCGGTACGTCCGGGGTCCTATTTTGCTATCAATGACATATGGACCTAACCAATTTGCCGTGAACTTGTCCCTCGGGTGGGACGACAAATTAGAGTTCTGTTGGTTTTCCTTCAAAACCAAATCACCAACCCGAAAGTCCCTTAGGTGAACTTTCATGTTGTAAGCTTTCTTAAGCCGCTCTTGGTAGATACGTAAGTGCTCGAGAGCATTAACGCGTCGTTCGTCGAGCAACGTAAGTTGGTCTAATCGGGCCTGCCGTGCAGTGTCATCATCGATGAACTCCTGCATTGATATGCGGAGGGAAGGAATTTCCAACTCGAGAGGCATTACTGCCTCTGAGCCATACACGAGCAAAACGGAGTTGCCCCAGTTGGCGTCCGAATGCTAGTGCGATAAGCCCAAAGGGCAAGTGGGATTTGTATGTGCCAATCCTTATGACTGTCTATGACTATCTTTTTAAGGATGGCGACTAGCATTTTGTTTGACGCCTCTGCTTGCCCATTTGCTTGCGGATAATAGGGTGTTGAAAAGCTGTGCTGAATTTTGTACTTTGTGGTCAAAGCACGCACGTCTTTGTTCTTGAATGATGGCCCATTATCCGAGATTATTTTGGATGGAATACCAAAATGACATATGATGTTATGCAAGATGAACTCCACAATACGGGGTCCTGTCGTAGAGGTTAACGGAATTGCTTCCACCCATTTAGTAAAATACTCTGTGGCCGTTATGATAAACGTGTGACGGCCTGATGATGCAGGGGAGATCTTTCCAATTAGATCGAAGCCCCATTGCAAAAATGGCCAAGCAGACTGGACTACTCGCAAGGCACGGGAAGGTACGTGCATCAAATTGGCATGATGTTGACATTTCACGCACTTCTTGACATATGCGCAACAATCTCGCTCTAAAGATGGCCAATAATATCCCATGCGAAGAATGCGCTTTGCAATGGCCATACCACTAAAGTGGCCACCACATGTACCGTCGTGCGCTTGGGCGACTGCCCAAGTGGACTCTTGCTGGTCCAAACAACGAAGAAGAATTCCGTCATAGCTGCGACGATACAAAATGTCTCCTATCAAGACATACTTAGCCGCTTTCTGCTTGAATGTTCGTTTTGCGGCGTGCGTCAATCCAAAGGGAAGATTACCTAACTTGAGGTAGTCTCTAATGGGTAAATACCAGTCTTGTTGATCAGAAACCTCGACAGTATGAACAGCCAATCCCTTTTGAAGTTCTTCCCTAACAAATGCTGAATGGGATAGAACTTGTAAGAATAGCGTTGTGTTGCTATTAGTGGGAGTGGGGGAAAACAAGGACCCCCAGTTGGCACGTCTCAGACGATCTCGGATTCGAAAGAACTTATCCGAAGATGGTTCAATCTGGATCATGTGGATTCCTGGCGTCAAGTCTGAGCTTGCGCGCTCCATCGTGGATTGCGATAAGGTTTTGACTTGAATGGTTGTCATATCACCGAAAAGGTCTTGCGGGATTAGTGACCCCAATGAGGCCATTGTGTCCGCAAAATGATTCGATGATCGAGGGAGTGCCTCGATGTCATACCACTCAAGTTTTGCCAGGAATTTGTCCACAAGGGCTTTATAGGCCTTCAGAACTGGGCATTTGCATTGATATACCCCTTTGACTTGATTGACGATTAACAACGAATCACCAAAGATGTTCAGTCTTTTGATGTTCATGGCGATTGCTGTCTGAAGACCTAGGAGCAAGGCTTCATATTCTGCATTATTGTTGGTGCACTGGAAGTTTAATTTAAATGACAGGGGCATTGGAGCACCCTGCGGTGTGAAGAATACAATTCCCGCACCACCACCTTGCTCACATTTAGAACCATCGAAGAATAGGGTTATGTCGGCCTGTGACTCAGGCTCATCAGAATCTGGCGATTCTGAGACATGGAAGACCCCATCATCGGGTAGTTCTATGACCAGAGGCTGATCGTCTTCAAGAGGAGCCTCCGCTAGTTGATCGGCTATGACTTGTCCTTTGATAGATTTTTGTCCAATAAACTCTATGTCAAATTTCGTCAACAACATGATCCATTTCGTCGTGCGACTACTATGATAAGTGCGACTCATCATGTATCGCAATGGATTCTCCTTAGACACAACATACGTAGTGTTGCTCAGCATGTAGTGGCGTAGCTTTTTGGTAGCAAACACCACTGCCAAGCAGAGTTTCTCAACGTATGCATAGTTAAGTTCGTAACTGACAGGGTGCGGCTAAGATAGTAAGTAGCCTGTTCTTTGTGAAGTTCATTCTTTTGGGCTAGCATGGCGCCCAGTGCCACCTCAGTAGCTGAGATGTATAAGTAGAACGGCACTCCTGGTCTAGGTGGTGCCAATACTGGTGGCGAAGCCAGGTATTGTTTGATTTCGTCAAAGGCTGACTGGCACTCGTCATCCCAGTGAAATGTAACCCCCTTGTGCAATAATTTGTTCATGGGTCGGCATTTGTCAGATAATTGCGCTATGAAGCATTTAATCGACGCGACCTTTCCTTGCAGACTTCGAGCTGCTTGATAGTGGTTGGGGGAGCCATTTCAAGGATTGCCTTGACTTTGTTTGGGTCCACTTCGATGCCTCATTTTGAGACTATAAAACCCAAGAGTTTTCCAGATGTGACGCCAAATACGCACTTCTTGGGGTTCAGTCTGACCTTATGCTCTATGAGGCGATCGAGAATCTTGCTTAAGTCACCGAGATGATCTGAGCGCAAAAGAGACTTGGCTAACAAATCATCCATGTAATCTTCCAAAGTTTTGTGCATGTAATCATGGAAGATATACGTCATGGCACGTTGGTATGTAGCGCCAGCATTTTTAAGGCCAAAAGGCATGACCTTATAACAAAATGTTCCCCAAGGCGTTGTGAATGCCGTTTTGAGTTGGTCTTCAGGATTGATACGAATTTGATTGTATCCTGAGAAACCATCCATTAGGGAGAGCATTTCGTGACCTGCTGTAGCGTCTACCAACGCGTCGATGCTTGGCAAGGGGAAATCATCCTTAGGACTCGCTTTGTTTAGATCTCAAAAATCGGTGCATATGCGAATCCTCCCGTCGGGCTTCTTGACGGGAACCATGTTGGACAGCCATGGCGGATAATCCACGCAGATGACAAACTGTGCATCCAACAGCTTTTGCAATTCATCTTTGACCATCAAGGCCACTGTTGGGTGCATCTTTCGTAGTTTTTGCTTTACGGGCTTGATTGTCGGATCAAGCGTTAAATTATGCGTGACTAGCTACGGGTCTAGTCCCGGCATGTCTCGGTATGACCATGCAAAAACCTCCTTCTTCTCTTTGAGAAGGGCAATGTAGTCGGCTTGCTCTTCGGGGGAAAGACTTACCCCAAGCTTGAGAATCTGTGGATTCATTGGGTCTAAGCCGATGTCTACGTCAGTCGTTTCCTCGACTGACATGTGGGATCCTTCCTCCAACTGATGTGGAGTCGGGATCAAATGGATATCATTGGCTGAGTTTAAATCTACGTTTGGAACCTCGGGTCCCTCTTCAGCCTGAAAAATATCTTGAGTTGTCCTTGGGGTCAAATGAGGCATTTCACCGAAAGGCCAGTACTCTGATGGTGATAAAGGTGAATTGACGTGATCCCAGTCGATGGCATCTATGTCTAGATGCAATGACCGTGATGGATCGGCCGGATTGCGGATGGGTGCGGTCAAATCAATGGAGATCATGTGGATGGAATGAATTTGGTCTCCATTACCGTGGGTGTTATAGCTCGATCATTCTAGATGCTCCCTATGCTCTGGATCTGGTTCTGTAGGGACGGGTATGAACGGATCGGCCCTATGTGTTGATAGGAGGACGGGGTCTTCCCTTGGTACTGATGTCATGATAGGGTCTCGGGGTGGACGGTGCTCATCGTGAATTTGGAGCCATGGATCCAACACTTGGTCCCACCTTGCTGGGTCTACCCACCATTCATGCCCTAGCCGTATGCCCATTTGTCCCATTAGATCTTCATGAGTTAAAGGGCGATAATTCCGTCGCGCATGTCTGAGATAGATCATCTCAGTCTCATCTTCTGAATCACTTTCGGAGATCCAAAAATGTTCATTCTCTTCAGCAATAGTTACTTGCGACGTTGAGGGTTCTCCTTGTTCCAGCAAATTGATCCGGTCCCATTGCGATTGTTCCCCTCTTGGTGGAGGGACCTGATTCTCTTGACACTGTATTGATTCAACTGGAACTTCTAAGGGGAATAGCTTCAAAAAGATGTCCGGAAGCCGTTGATGTTCTCTTTGAGGATTAATCTCCGAACTTTCACCTCTCTCTAGCAAAGGAGAGGGATTACTACTGTTGCCAAGGGTGTTTGTTGACCATGGGAGGTAATCTCCCAAGGTATATTCTGTATTTGGGTTGGCATAAGGATCTGGTGCCAATCCCCCCTTGTTGCCTATTTCTAGGCCTTGCATATTTTTGACCAAGATGTCTAAGGGCAGGGGGTGGTTGAACCCTACTCCTGACTTATCATATGGCATCTGGTATCTTGGTTGGCAAAGGACACGCATCCCTTGCTCATATCTGCCTAGCCCGTATCCATGCCAATTGCATTGGTCGAGATATCTTAGAGCGAATTCTGGGTTTGACAGATAGTTGATATTTTCAACAAAAGGCTCTTCGTCTGCTTCCTTTTGTTTGCATGGTTCAAGACCATGATCAAGGCCCCCATACACAAAATTCGTCTGGTTTGGTGGGTAGCCTAGAGGAACAACTGTCCCTATGGGAAGGCGAGGTCTTCCCATGTCCTGTACTGACTCCAATGCGGGGGTTGCCACAACATTTTGCACTAAATACTCCCCCAGGCCCGTACTGGCCATTTCAACAGTGATTGTTGATGATTGGGTGGGAGGAAACGGGAGTCCTTCCTGAGTCCATTCCATGTTCGGCATTTTAGGAGTCTCCGCTTCTACTGTGTGAGGTGTTTCTTCTGTTGATACCGTTGAAATTGTGGGCAACCCCTCTTCTAGGGGCTTAGCCTCTTCCATGATCTGTTTTCCCTTGTCCTTCTGTTTGGCCATGGCAAGTGGCATTGATAATGAAGGAGCAGATGATGAAGACTCACCTGGCTGGGATTTTGTTGATTTGGTCACCGGTGGTGCCTGCGGTATTGGACCCTGTTTAGATGGATTTAACTGGAAATCCAAATGCGTTGAAGGGAGGGTCGATTGAGGCATGAATTGTACCGCATTGCAATACTTGAAGGGCTCTAAGTCCATTGGGACTACATGTATTTCTCCTTCAAAAGCATACTTTAAGCACTGGTGAGCGATCGAAGGGACACACTTCATGTCCCTGATCCAAGGCCGCCCTAGCAAGTATATTATAAGCCATCTCGCCTTCCAACACATGGCACAATGTAGGTATTGTCTTTTGTCCTACCCGGACAGGCAGAACAACCGTGCCGATCGTCGAGCATATTGCATCGTTGAAAGCTCGCAGTGTGTACGTGGAGGCTGTGATGTGAGAGGTCGGCGACTTCAAATGTTTTAAGGCTGCAGTGGTAATGATGTTACTTGGACGAGCCAGTATCTACCAACACTCTCTTGTACGGGATCCCGTTGACCCGCGCGATAACGTGCGGGGGTGGATCTGCCATGTCATTCGATATTGTTTTGACTTCATCTTCTCCGAAGGTGATGACCGGCTCCGTACATCGTTTCACATGTCCCACGAAGTTGTTGAAAGAATTTGCTTCGTGAGGCTGTAATTCGATGGCTTTTAAAATGTCCATAAGAGCTTCCCTATGGGGTGCTTGACTGTTGAATAAGCTCGTAAATGGACAGCCTAGCCGATGTGGTCCGCAAACTCTACGTGAGTTTGGTCCGTATCGTGACCTCGGGTCTAGGCGGAGGCAACTGCGTTGGGCGTTGTTGAGGCTGCGATGTTGTCGGAACTTCCCTCGTAGCTACCTCGGGGGCAACTATTGGGTACTTTTTGTTCCTTGTCACTATACTAATCATTCCCACAAATCCTTGCATGGGAAGATTCTGTCGCACCTCGTTAATCTGGAGAGGTTTTGCCTGTGCTTCGTGGGCAGGCAAAGGGTCCTTGAATACCCCCATTTGTTGATTATTTGGCGCTATGGGGTTGTCCACGGCCAATGTTCTATTGTCGATCAAATCTTGGATTAATTCTTTGAATTTCCAGCATCCATTCAAGTCGTGTCCTCTGCGCCTATGGAATCTACAATACAATTCCTCTCTGTATCCCCTAGGCTTAGGAGCGTTAGGGTCTATAGTTTGGATTTCTGGCAGAGTGACTAAATTTGCCGCTGACAAGCGGTCAAATAGGGAGTCCCTGGACTCCGTGTAAGGGGTGAATTGTCGCCTAGGGCGACGTTGCTGATTCTGCTCCTGCCTTCTATTATCTCTTTCATAACCAGGAGGCACTGCCTGGTAATTAGCCTTTTGGGGCTGCATTTCTTGCACAGGCGCGGGAACATTTATCGCAACTTGGTTAACCGCAGCGTGTTGTGATTGCGTTGTCCCGGTCTTAGTGGTTTTATTCCACTCTTTCTTTTTAGGCTTGGCGATTGCGCCTTCGCCTATTTTGATCTCTTCTATAACTCTGGCTTGTGCCAAAGCTTCTTCTAAGCTGGCGTATTGCTGTAGCTGCAATAGCCCAGAGATCGATTTCAAGCAACTTTTTGCGAACATCTGTGTGAGATCAGACATAGGGGGACGGTAAGGTAACTTAGAAAGCAAAGCTCTCCATCGATTCCCGTATGCTGCCATTGTTTCTTCCTCAAATTGCTCGAGGCTAGCCAGATCACTTGGTGATGCCTTCTTCCTTGTTTTGAAGGCAAAGCGTTCAAGAAACGCATCTACTAATTGATCTAGGTTGCTTATGCTGTGTTTGGGTAATTGTGTGAACCAATCCGAGGCAGGGCCTGCGAATGTGGTTATGAATGTCCTAAGCAACAATGCGTCATTATCTTGGATGCCGAAGCATTGACTTAGGAACCTTGTGACATGTTCTTGTGCGTCCTCTTCACCTTTAAAGATTGCCAATTGAGGCAACTTGAAGTGTTCGGGGTAAAGAGGTGTTGGCACTGAGGGATGCACTGGATGACTGCGGAGTTGACGTAACGTGGGCTTTTGATGCCCAAAAGTTTTTGTCTCCACAGACTCCAAACGCTCTAATAGCGCTTTGTATGCATCTGAAGATTTTATCTCCTCCTCTTTTGTTTGCTCCCGTTGTGCGTTATGGAAGACTGGAGGCCTATGGAGGGGTGGTCGATTGGCAGCCCTCCCGCCTTGATGGGGTGTTTCGGCCCATTCTATTTCTGGTTCGTACTCCTCATAAAATTCTTGAGGAGTCTCTAGGCGAGACCTATGACCCTGATTGAGTCCCTGCTGAGGGTACCCATCATTGTTTCGGGGAGTGGCCTCCCTCTCGGGTCTATAAGGTCTCGGAGGCAAAGCTTGACGAGGTCGTGGAGACCTGTCCTGCACCAATGGATTATGCCTCTCATATTGTTTGGCTCTTTGGGTGCGAGGGGTTGGCCCCCTCTCAGGTAGTTCATAGCGTAACTCATCCGCTTCGCGTTGCATGCGCTCTCTATCCAAGCGGTGTCGATACTCTATCTCCTGATGACTTTGTTTAAGCCGCACGATTTGGGCTTGACGGGTGGCATGTCTGGCGACTATCGGGTCAATTTGGTCTACCCTATTTTTCTCAGGAGGTTGGAATGTTTCTCCTATGTGTTTGCCTCGATCTTGATGATCTAAAATTTCAATGGGTCGCTTCCCTCTGTCGAGGTAGGCGACATTTACTCGAGGCTCTGGCCTCGATGTATGATCATGATACCTAGCAAGGGCGGAAATGCAAGGTTCCCACGTTGTTTGTTGTCCTCGAGGAATGCGATGGCTTTCCTCGTACTCCCTTTCATTGGTTTGAAAGGGGCGAGCGGAGTTAGCTCGCCCTGTGTAAGGAGCCCTGCGCTCTGGATTTTGTCTTTCTGTCCTGATGGGAGGTAAAGAAGGGACGCCATATCCACGTTGTCCCTCCAAATGGACAGTGTGCCTCTCTAGCGTTTCATCACGCTGTGGCCACTCATGTCTAACCTCAGAAGGCGATTCTCTATTTACATCAAGGTCTACATGTAAAGCGTCTTCCCGAAAGGGGCTGTTTTGAATGGGCATACCCCATCGAGGATTCTGACATGGATTCTTTTGTAGGCCAGACCGATAAGGCGGTATGACCAAGTCCTCAGGACTGAAGCGAAGGTGACTTGTGCCTGCTTCTTGTGTACCTTTCGGAGCTTCTGCCCTTGATTGGGCTTGGCTACGGGTGTACACCATTGCGGTGCTTCTCTACTATCTAAGTAGATTTTTATCTCGTTTATGATGATTTTTCTTTTTGTCTACACTAAGCGGAAATGAACACACACATACAAAAACCGTGATTATCTCTTTTAAGGATTAATGGTGTGTCCTAAACTGGTTTAGTGCATTTTGATGTTTTGTTTTGTTTTTTGAATGTTTTTGAAGAACGTTTAAATGCATAATGAAGGCTCATATAACTCCCAAAATGGTCGCCCCTTCAATATACCAACCAGGCCGATATACCAACCTCTCTATATACCCGCCCTTACGAGAGGGAGACTATAGGTACGTGAGAGCAGAAGGTACGTGGTACGTAGGCGGTACGGAAGGGGGATTGTCCTGTTAATGACACCTACCATAGAAGACTTATCCTCGTGCGCATGGGAATCACCCCAGTGACACTCGGTCAGCTTTCGTCAGGATTTACGCCTAACAACAGTGACAATCGGGGAAATGGATGCAAAGCTAAGCCAAGGTGGTGATGAACCCACCGTTGGTCTTGCTCAAGGGCTGGGGTCTTACGACCAGCTCCTTGGTTTAAAGTTATTGCGTGAAGTGTGTGGGATTCATTTTATTTAGCGAAAATGAAACAAGCATAAATGACTTTCCCTAAGCATGCAGGATAAAATGAAAACAATCAAAGGAACAGAACAGAAACAGAAAAATTTAACAGAGATTATAAAAATCCCTACCTCTTCTCTGCCTGGACCGGTTGCTTCTGAATTTCTGCTCTGAAAATCCACAGGAAGGAATTCGTCCCTCTGTGAGACGAATTTCAGAACAGAATTCGTCCCTGCCAGAGACGAATTTGAATTCGTCTCAGGGTCAGACGAATTACAGTAAAGAATTCGTCACAGTCAGAGACGAATAACAGTCTGCAACAAAAAAATGTACCTGTCAAGCACAAAACACAAAAATTTAATCAGTTTCTGTGATCTTAAAAACTAGGGAACAGGGTCCCACCGTGATCGCCACTGAAAGCACGAGATTTCGGGCGAAGGAAACACTAATTGCGATGCATTCAAAATCAAATACGCTTAAGTCCTAGAAATGTAGAATGCATGAAATGAAAGAGACGCATTGAAATGAGATACAAGCAAATGGAGAAAACACAGCCCTTTCATTAAACTCTCTTGATCTCTCGTTACAAAGATGCCTCCTCCCTTTTCAGGGGCTAGGAGCGTTAAAAGAATTTGATTACAATCAAGACTTAAGGTCCCTCTTTCCGCGTGCCCACACTTGAGATGGGCGGGCCAAGACGATGCCGTCGCTGATGTTGATGAGTCCTTGACCTCTGCTGCTCCTCCTGCGAACAAAGAAACAACGAAGATGTCAGTAGCACCTGCTGCAAATAAGAAGTGTTTGTTCTCTAAAATCGCCAAAAGATGCATATAAACATTTGTCTGAAACAGTGAGTAAAGTGAGTCCAAATGACCTGAAAACCTGACAGAAGACAGAAGATATTACCAGAAGGCCATTGCCACTGAGACAGTCGGCCAATCTGCCTTCACCTGGAATTCGTCCCTGGGCAGGACGACTCGACCGCAATTCATCCCTGGGTGGGACGAATTCTACCGTGTTGGAAAAGCCGAAGCGACACCGCTCCAATGTCGACTCCCGAGACCTCCAAAACACCTGCAAACAGGGGGTTATGTAATTGGGGCCATTTTGGGATGACCCAGATGGTCGGATTCTCCCAATTTGGCCTCTATCCTCGGGAATTCGATATCGCCACCTGCAAGTTAGTAGGACAACAAAGCGACAAAAGGCATGATAAAATCTGATCAAAATGTTATGAAATTGAAGCTATGAGTTAACCAAATAGAATAACATGAGATGCAACATGAAACAATAATCTAGAATGCTTTTAAAATAAAACTTGGAAAGTGCGGGGGTGCCCAAGTGGGCCTCCCACCGTTGGCACTTGATTTCGGAGCCAATCCACTAGGGATGGGCCCAAAACCTCTTAGGATTGGGATGTCTGCAAATTGGTGGTGTAAGGTGGTCAAATGTTGGATTTGGGTTGGATCCACGCTTCCAAAAGCCACCCAATAACCTCCCTTGCGAAAGAGATTAGTGGATGTGAGAAGGTGAATCAAAAGGATGCAAGTGGGTAATCAATCGGACAACACTTCGTTGCTTGAAATCGCCTCCAATCTGCTCTTTTGGGTGAGAAAAGTCCCACCTTTTATAGACCCATGGGGTCTCTTTTGAGAGGGAAGCATAAGCGCCATGTGTTGGTCATAGGTGCCATGTGGCAGTCAAGTCTTCCCATGAGGGAGGGGAGTCCTCCATGACTTGGGCTTTCATAACTGCCCTTGTGACAGTCCTCTAACGGCCTATCTGTCCACCCACACACGCGTGCGAGGCAGGAGTCATCAACTGACTGTCTTGGGCTGCCACTTGGCGCCATTCTTCTTTTTGCCCGTTAAACTCAGAATTCGTCCCTACCAGAGACGAATTCAGAATTCGTCTCTCGGGTGAGACGGATTCCATTTTGAATTCGTCCCTGGGTGAGACGAATACTGAGCAAAGTGTCTAAATGTACCAAATTGCCTCTTGACCTTACAAAATTGCTATGAAAGTGGTTAGGACCACTTTTTGACCTCTGAGGGCTGCCCTGGGGGCTGTGTTTGTCAAAGCGATCAGTGTTTGCAGTCACATAATCGGATTGGTGCTGTTTTGGTGTCTACAAAAAAATCAATGGGTTGGTATGGCCAATTACCTTTAGAGTTTAAGGCTTCTTGGTCTCAACTATAAGCAACATTTCTTGACCATTTAAGAAATCAAGCTGACCTAGTGGTGTTGAAAAATCAGTTTACCTCTATCTGTAAATAACCTAATGAATCCATGAGTCAATTCAATGATAGGTTTCAAGGGTTGTACACTGAAGTTGTGGAAAATTTTGACATAACAGAAGAGGAAGCTTTTCAAATTTACTTGGGAGCCATACACCCCATAGTTGCTACATTTTTAAGGGAAAATATTGATGACCCATATTTGCATAGAGTCTATGAGGTCACAATAATGTTAGAACAATGGTCTATTTTAGAAATGGAAAAGGAGGTGCAAGTTTCCAAGCCAATATCCACCAATGAGGATTGTGTAGATATGGGTCCATCTCTAGAAATGCATGAGTATTTATATAATGAAGGTCTCCTAAAACTAACTAGTTTTCAGATATGTGATACGACAAAACCTCTCATATAATTGAATAAAGTGGTTGAAAGAGAATTAATAAATAAATTTGAAGACATAATAGAATTTCACCACTTGTTCTCGGAAGAAACGTTGGATGAGATTCTTGAAACAAATGGTCAATAAAATCCACACCTTCCAAATTGTGATAATATTCAATCATGGGTTACAAATGTAGATAGTGATCTTACAAAATTGAGTACAAAGAGTAGCCCACATTTGGAAATCATTGAACGATCTAAGGAAGGTGAAGGTGAATTTGATGAGAAACACATTGATGAATTGGAATATATTGAAGAAGTAGTTGAGAATCATCATTTGATTTTGGAAGATGATTATTATGATTCTTGGAAGAAGTGGGAAGAATAAACTCACTCCAAACCTTCTAATGAAACTTTTGTATCAATTGATATGCAGTATAATACAATTGCTTTCTCGCATGAGAATATTACAAGTCCTGTACAATTTGAGAATATTTTGGAAGAAGGGTTGGAATTTCATCAAGCGTTGGAGAATGATAATGATTCTACTACCAAAGATAAAGAAGAAAAAGAATTGATATATGAATCAATATATCATGTCACAGATACCATAGAGTTTCATTCCACAAATTTAGATGAAAATTTTTACAATGGTTGAGGGAGATATGAAGAATCATCTACTTTTCACAACCCTATCAATGAGATTTCTATTAACATGCAGGATGCCAAAATCATCAGTTCATATGAAGATATTGCATTTTCAAGAATAGAGAAGGTGCCAAAATTAGATCATGATGAATATGAATCCATTGAAGATATTGATAAAATAGAAAGGGAAAAAATAGTAAAGTTTTCTTATGACTCATATGTGTTGGATGAGGAAGAGGTAAACTCTTCTATTTTATTTTGGGAGACTAAAAATTTGGGTACAGATTCACATGATTATCTTGAATATTCAAAGGAAGAGAAATCATGGATGGTTAATACGAAATTAGAACCAAATGACAAAGAGGTTGATCTATTTGAAGCAAATCAAGTGATTGATCATGGTGATATGTTATTTGACATGCACCTTGACCAACAAGATGTAATGTTTGAAAAGGATGGGCATACTTTTGATTGGGTTCCTACCTTCAGTATTTTTTATGAACAGTAATCAATGAATATGAAAGACTACAATATGATGAAAAAGATAAAGACCATGAGGTAGAAGAAGAAATCACAATGACTCACCAAGTTTTGGTAAATGAAAATATACAAAAGGTAGAATCTAACCTTTTGTGTCCAAGCATCCAAGATTTAGGTGAAAACGGGTATAACTACTTATTGCATTCAAATGTTGCTTGTGATAAAATATCATTAGAGGTGAATGAAGAACTAGTATTGATTTATACTCATATATTTAGTAATATTGCTTTGGTGAATGACATAGAATTTGATGTGTTTGAATTGTTGAATCAAGTTCATCAATAATTAACAATCGAATCTAGGATAAAATATTATAATGATTATCATTTAATAGATATCCTAGATGCTTGTAAATTTTTGTGTAAGTTTGATTGACCTACAAACATGGAAAATGATTTGGCTTTAAAATTTTTAGAAATAGGTTCTTGTTTGCAAAAATTCATTTTGGATAAAGATAGCCTAATTCTAAATCAGAAATTGAATTTTGAAATCTACATGTTAAGGACTAGATAAGAAATAATTCAAAATCAACTATTGTCTAATCAATTTAATGATTTAAAATCAAACCGAAAAAAGATTTGAATCGATAAGAAAAGGTAGGAAAATGAGCTCTGGAAATTTTTTCCTCTAAACTAGGGTTTTTGGAACTTAAAAAAATCTAGGGCATCATCTGGATAGCAGAAGTGCCTTTGGGGTACAATGGATCTGAAGGCTAGATCAATGTCCCAGGAGGGTCCAATGGGGACTTCTCCGGCTCCTTTTCCAGGGAGTAGCAACTCATACGTAGATTTGTTTAAAGAAAATTCTCCTCCAAAGAACGACGAAGATCAAAAAATGGCATATAAAAAGCTCTTCATGGCTGCTGGGAATAGGTCGACAGCACATCATGTGAATGGTTGTTTGTCGCAAGCCGAAACCAGGCCAAAAATTGTCATCGAGCAAAAGTATGGTTGAAGAATCAATCATTTATAGAGCTAATCATGATTTAATATGTAAGTTCATGGGTATACGTCCTTACCTAAATTTTTTGCACTCTTGGATCTGCCAAAACTAGGAGACTCATGGTGAGTATTCATTGTGGTTTATTAGCAATGGATATTTTATTGTTAGCTTTTCAGCTTTGGCCGATAGAAATAAGGCTTTCGAGTTAGAGAAGAAAAATCATAGTCCGACAAGGCTATTTGTTTAACCATGGAGAGTGGGATTCGATCCCCGTGTTGAACCTAGTTTTGTCCCAGTATGGATCCGACTATATGCTATTCCAATGGAATTCTGGGGTGAGCAGGTGTTGGCAAGGATTGGCAATTCTATTGGAAGACATTTGGGTGTTTCCAGAGACACAATTGAAGGGAGCATGGCGTTGTATGCAAGAATATGTGTGGATATGGATCTCCGCTAGCATTTGCTAGCAGAGATGGAAATTGAATTGGTAGGACTCTCCTAGATTCAACAATTGGACTATGAGGCCCTACCCTTCAGATGTAGGGTTTGTCACAAACATGGACATTTGGCCTATTTTTGCCCTAATAATATGAATGCTAAAATGGAGGCCCATTTAGGAATGCAAAACCTACATAAATAGGATAAGGAAACACTTAATAAAGATTCTAATAGCACCGTTCAGGGCTAGGAAGCTCAGAGAGAGGGTTTTGAACAGCCTAGAAGAAAAAGACGGACAAAGAAAAAAGAGGGAAAGGAGCAATCCCATCTTAGACCTGCCAATAGGTATGAGATATTTAAGTCACTGGTTGATGAAGAGGAACAATTTATGGAGGGCATGGAGGGTGTTAAGGAAACTTCTAATATTCCTAGGAAACTCCCCCTCTCATCTCTTCCCGTCATACAGCAGGTAGTTGAACTCTGTGAGGTATCACAGCCAGTGTGTTCATGGGCCTTAGTAGTGCATAACCAAGAGCAGATAGTATCTTAGGATGTCAGCATGGGAATAGCAGATAAGAACAGGTAAAGGCCATATTTGGGGATAACCCAGGTAGAAACAAGAGAAAAAAACAACAATTCTCAGGGAGTAGGTAGGAGATCCAATAAGGAGTTGCTAGCAACCTAAGGAGACAAATTGATCATGGGAGGATCGGTGAGGACAATAGACTCTTATTGCTCCTAGGGTTACCAATGATTATACAATCATGGAATGTGAGGGGTTTAAACAACAGAACCCATCAATCTACTATTCGAAGACTTGTAGAGAATCGTAATACTAATTTTTTACTTTTAAAGGAGACTAAGATGTCATTGGATCTTATGTCCAAAACAATCAATAGAATTTGGAGGGGTGCTGGTCATATGGATGCGGCTGACCAAGGTGCCTTAGGGGGGATTGTTACGCTGTGGAACTCTCTTGAATGGTCTACAATATAACATCTTGCCTGGAGGGGTGTTCTTAGTTCTCTTTTTAGGAATAATGTCACTGTGGAACACGTTCTAATCACAAACTTTTATGGGTCTCAAAACATATATGGTTAGAGGCGGCAGTGGAAGGTTGTGCATAACATGCGAACCTCAAGGGAAGATCTAGACTGGATTATAGCGGGGGACTTTAACGCTAAATTATCTTCTAGAGACCAGGAAGGGGGAACACCATTTTTGGATCCAGGGGACCGTTTCATGATTGCCCAAGTCTAGGATTTGCACTTAGTGGACATTAAATGTCCTGGCATTAACTACACTTGGACTAATAAAAAGCAGGAGCTAGATAGCAGGAAGGTTAAGCTAGATCATTTTCTGGTTTTTGAGGAGGCGTTTGTAAAATGGAATTTAAATTTTCAGATTTTAGAAGGCCCTATTTTTGATCATTGTTCCATTCTCTTGGAAGGTGGGACTAGGATGGGGCAGCATCACAAACCTTTCAGATTTGAAATTTTTTGGCTTCAGAAAGAAGAACTTCAGGAGAAAATTCCACAGTGGTGGGAAGAAGGCCGCCTAGCTTATGGGAGAGCAATGTTCAAAATCCACAAACAACTACAATATATCAAAACTCGATTGAAGTATTGGAGGAATGCTAATAAAACAGACTTCCAGGCCCAAAGAGCTCCATTGGTGGCCAGATGGGATGAGGTCCAAAAACATTTCAGATAAGGAGTAATTATAGACCAACTCAAAGCTGAGGATGATGCCTTGTGTACAGTGGTTGAGGACATTGATAACCAGGAGGAGATCTATTGGAAGTAGAGAGCCAAAACCACCTGGTTATTAGAAGGGGACATAAATACAAAATTCTTTCATCAGACTGCTTGTGCTCGAAGACAGATGAATAATATGGAGGCCCTTCAAGATGATAACGATCATTCCTTTGATACACTTACAGGTACACATTCCCATGCTATGGATTATTTTTCTAAGATTTTTAAGGAAAGTGTGGTACAAGATGTAGAGGCCCAAAATGAAGTTATTTTTGTCATACCTATTGTTATTTCGAAGGATGAAAATTAGGCCCTCCTCAAACCCATTGATAGAGATGAATTGAAAACTGTGGTCTTTGGAATGAGCACTGGTAAAACTCCAAGTCCAGACAGCTTCTCAATTGAGTTTTTTTAGGCTTTCTAGGACTACTTAGAGGAAGATGTAAGGGCTACTGTAGAAGATTCCAAAGAAAATAAGAGAATTCTTAAAGCTATAAACCACACTTTCATTACCTTAATTCCAAAAGGAGAGGAGGGGGTTCATATTTCAGATTATAGTCCTACTACCTTATGTAATGTGCTATACAAAATAATCACTAAGGTAATGGCTAAGTGCCTAAAACCTCTTCTTCACAACATTGTCTCCTTTGAGCAAGGGGGTTTTGTTGAGGGACAACAGATTTTGGATGGGGTGGTTGTGGCCCAGGAAGCAATCCATTCAATGCACACTTTTGGTAATAAAGGGATGTTCATAAAACTGGACATGTCAAAGGCTTATGACAGGGTTGAATGGAGTTTCCTGGCTAAAATGATGGTAGCCTTTGGTTTCTCTCAGGGTTGGATAGAGTGGGTCATGAGTTGTGTCTCTTCCCTGACTTACTTTGTGCTAATCAAGGGCCTTCCTTCGCAACCATTTGGAGCTTCTCGGGGTCTGCACCAGGGGGATCCATGTTCTCCTTATATTTTTCTCATTCTGGTTGAAGGTCTTGGCAGACTTTTCTTGAGGAGAAGACAAAAAGGTAGATTATTGGGTATCAGGGTGGGTGACGAAGTTTTAATGCACCTATAGTTTGTGGATGACACTGGTTTTGTGGGAGCGGCTAGCTTCAGGGAAGCAAGAATGATTATGGATACTCTTAATGTCTATCTCAGGGCTACTCAATAGGTCATTAATGACAAGAAATCCAAAGTGGTTTTTTTTAATCTGGAGCAAAGGCTTCAAAATAGAATTTTAGAAATCTTGGGATTCACAAGGACTTCTCTCCCAGTGGTTTACTTGGGGGTCCCCTTGCACTTTAAGAAGCTAAAATTAGACACATGGAGGAATCTACTAGAGTGTATCAAGGACAAAATTAATCATTGGTCTCACAAGTGGTTAAGTTATGGTGGCAGATTAACGTTCTTACAGTCAGTTATTCAATCCATGCCAATTTACAAATTCTCTATCCTGGTTGCCCCGATTACAATTTGGAAAGATTTGGACAGGATGGCTAGAAAGTTTTTATGGGAAGGAGCAAAGGGAGAGAGAAAGTTGGCCTTAGTGGGTTGGGACAAAGTTACCCAGCCCAAGGTTAAAGGAGGTCTGGGTTTGAGAAAATCTAAGCTGAATAATAAAGCTTTGGCTAGAAAGTTGTACTAGAGATGGATCTCCCAACCCACCTCCCTTTTTAGTAGAATCCTAACTAGCAAATACCTGTAACAAACCAACCCAATCGATGTAGCTCACATCCCCTTGGATGGTACTAGGTCTCTTGTTTGGTAGACTCTCAAGTTAGGGTCTCAGGTTGTTAAAGACCGCTTATTTTGGAAAGTGGGAAGAGGGGAGAAGGCTCATTTTTGGATAGATTCTTGGGATCAGTTCCCACCCATCATTGCTGAATTTCCAGAATTACAGCCAATAAAAGTATCCATTGAAGCCAAGGGATGGATCTGTATTGAAAGTTACTTCACAACTACTCAGCTGGGGGAGTGTAAGTTTAAGTAGTTCAAGAAGTTGGATGAGTGGCCCATTTCAATCCCTTCAGATTTGACTCCCATCATGACTAAAATTTTGTCAAAAAGATTTCTTTCAGGGGGAGATGTGGAGGATGAAATAGCCTAGGGCTTTGGGAGTCTTGGCGTCTATACAGTAAAGGATGGATATGACAGCATTCTCCCAGAGCCTCCCCCTCATACTTTTCAAGTTGAGGACTGGAGGAAAATCTGGCACTCTAAAGGCTAGCCAAAAGTCAACTTTTTTTCCTGGCAGTGTATGCAAAATGGAATCCTCACTTTTGATAATCTTAGATCAAAAGGTATCATCGGCCCTTCTCAATGTGTTCTATGCTACAAGATCGAGGAAACTATTGACCACATGCTGTTTGGTTGCCCTTTCACCCGACAGATTTGGCTACATTGGTTTGCATATTTTAAAATTCAAGTAAGTGGTGACATAAAATGGATGAATATCTAGGCAAAATGGTAGAAGGGTAGATTCAAATCTAAAGCTCTTCATTTTGGCTGGGAGCTCAGTTTAAGCTTTATCTTGTGGCAAGTACGGCTGGAAAGAAATGCCAAAATTTTTAGAGAAACTTTTATCGCTCTAGACAGGGTTTGGTAGACCATTTGGAGCAAGGTTACCGAAACTGTGGCTATTCATGCAGAGGAGGAAGCTCAAATTGACATTGGAGCTATGGAAGAACATGGTGAAATGCTAGAGGGATAGGACAAAAATTGTTGGAAACCTCCCCCTGAAGGTTGGATTAAAACCAATACTGATGGACCTACAAAAGGCAATCTGGGTAGAGCCAAAATTGGAGTGGTGTGCCGGAACCATGTTGGGACCGTGCTCTATTGGGAATTGCATGGCCTGGGAAGAACCACTAACAATGAAGTTGAAGCCATTACCATCAAGTCTGCTTCTATTTGGGAAGTGAAACATGGCCACTACAAGATTATTCTTGAATCAGACTCGCAAATTTTGGTTGGAGCTCTGGACTACATGAGGAACTTTGATCTGAAATCTTGGAGGTTGAGGGCTCTTGTTACCCAAATTAAAGAATTATGGAAGGAATTGGAGGATGTGATCCTAGTTTATGCGAGTAGAGATTTGAACAAAGCAGCTAACTTTCTGGCTAAGATGGGTGCGAAAAATGAGGTTGGAGTTCAGTTGCATAGTGACATAGATATTGAGGGTGAGGTGATTAGACAGGGTATGGAAAGGTCCTTGTACCAATGATCAAAGAAAAAGCAAAGGGTTGAAAGCTATCACGATATCGTGACATGTTGCGCCATTGTGGGCATTGGAGGAAAGTTGTCACGATATCGCGACATGTTGTGCCATCGCGGTCACTGGAAGAAATTTGTCACGATATCGCAACATGTTGCATCATCATGGTCACTGGAGGAAATTTATCATGATATCGTGACATGTTGCACCGTCATGGTCGTTGGAGGAAAGTTGTCACAATTTCGTGACATGTTGCATCGTCACGGTCACTGGAGGAAAGTTGTAATATCATGACATGTTGTGCCATCACGATCACTGGAGGAAAGTTGTCATGATATCGTGACATGTTGCACCATCACGATCGTTGGAGGAAAGTTGTCACGATTTTGTGACATGTTGCACCGTCGCAGTCACTAGAGGAAAGGTGTCGCAATATTGCGACATGTTGCACTGTCGTAGTCGCTAGAGGAAAGGTGTCATGATATCATGACATGTTGCACCATCGCGGTCACTAGAGGAAAGTTGTCACGATATCATGACATGTCACTTTGTCATGGCCAAGGGAGGAAAGTTGTCATGATTTCATGACATGTCACTCCATCGTGGCTAGGGGAGGAAAGTTGTCACAATTTTGTGACATGTCACTTCATTGCGGCCAGGGGTGGAAAGTTGTCACGATATTGCGACATGCTGCTTCATCGCAGCTAGGGGTGGAAAGTTGTCATGATTTTGTGACATGCTGCATTTTTGAGGCTAAGGGAGAAATGGTGTCGCGCTATCGCGACATGTTGCATTTTCGTGGCCAAGGGAGAAAAGGTGTCACGATATCGTGACATGTTGCTTTTTCACATCCAAAGGAGAAAAGGTGTCACGATATCATGACATGTTGCTTTTTCACGGCCAAGAGAGAGGTGTCATGATTTCGTGACATGTTGCATTTTCACTGCAAAAGTAGAAAAGGTGTTGTGATATCGTGACATGTCGCATTTTCATGACCAAAGGAGAAATGGTGTCGCGATATCACGATGTGTTGCATTTTCACGGCCAAAGGAGAAAAGGTGTCATGATTTCATGACATGTTGCTTTATTGCGACCAAGAGAGAAAATGTGTCGCGATATCGCGACATGTTGCACTTTCATGCCCAAAGGAGAAAAGTGTTGCGATATCGCGACTTGTTGAGTTTTCACGGCCAAAGGAGGAAAATGTCATGATATCGTGACATGTTGCTTTTTCACGGCCAAAGGGGAAAGGTGTCGTGATTTCGTGACATGTTGCTTGTTCACGGCCTAAAGAGAAGATTTGTGTTGCGATTTCATGACAAGCTGCATCAACTGTCCATTCTAACCCCCTGCTAGCTAGTTAATGGTTCAAGAGATTTGGCTCCATTGCAAATCTTCTTCTACTATTGTAAGCTTGTGTTCTCTCTGAGTTTGTCTGGGAAGAGTCTCTTCCCATATTGTAATTGATCTTTGTTTTAATACAAGTTTTTTCAAAATTTTCAAAAAAAAATCAATTTAATGATTTAAAGCTCATCTATGGGGTAATTAATGGAACTAAATAAAATTTTTGAGGTGAGAGAGGCAAGATGGAGGTTGTTGTATTATTTGGTTTAATCTTATTTCCATTGAATTCCTATAAAACTTGGCATGCTTATCATGTTATATTTTTTAAAATATGCTAATCACGTTTGGGATCCAAGGAAGTGATAGCTCAAGATTTGCACCATCTTGTACATTATTGTATATTGTTGTATATAGTTTTGGTGTTCTTCTTTTGTTATTGGTTTTTTGTTATTGTGATTTGCATCTGGTTTTGATTTATGTTTTTAGTTTTATATTTTGGATTTTTCCCTTTATTTTGAGGTGATGTTTCACAGTCACTAACTGATGGTCACTTTCCCATTTTTATGTTCCTTTATTTAGTAGGAGGGAGTATCTAATATGAAAATAGGTGAACCTGAGAAAAGGGGATGAATTATTTGGTGATAATGCCAATATTTTGGGACTAAGATGGTGGAGAGTGGAACAATGAAATATTTCTCTAAAGCTCCATATGTAACTCACTCATATTAAAGGGTGTTTTTGGAAATTTTGAAGGATGAAGTTATCTTGATTTATAGATTAAAGAAATAATTCAACACACTCTATCTTTATGCTTCCTAACCCTAGTGATACATAAATTATTGTAAAGCTATAAAAAAAAATGAGCATTGTAAAGCTTGATCAAACTAGTCACAAAGTCTAGATAAACCCTACCAGGGCTATGGACACCTGAAAGGTAATAGGAATCTATATAGACACAACTTGATTATAAGAGAGGCTTGGAAAAAAATTAAGCAAACACAAGAATGAGTTAGATAAACCCTACTGGAGCTATAGATGTCTGATTGGCAGTAGGGCTTTGTCTGTAAAAGTTTTCTATCATGAGCAATATTTTTATAGCGTAATGCAAGTCAGGGGATGGAATTTGGATGGTTTTCAAAGGTACAAAAAAATCACTTTTGTACACACTGAGCAAAGGTAGATGGATTATTTGTTTTATTTGAATTTGTTTACACCTACCTTCTCGATACATCATTAAATCATTTGTATTTCGTTGATATTTTGTATTTTCATTTTAGATTGGGTTCTTCACCCAAAATGCTCAGGAGCATTTCCTAGAAGAGTCACCATTTGTTGTGGCTGATGCACAACTCACCCCAAAATTTGGGAAGCACCTTAAATTGTTGGTTTTTGAATTTTTTGTTGTCTTTGAGTGCTAATTTGGATAGGTTCCAAGGTCTAGTATAAGATTGATATCTCGTTGTCTTCGTGCTAAGTATACAATATTTATTTTAGCTTTAGTGTTGGTTTCTTTTGGTTTTTTTGCTTTAAAATAGCTTCAAATGATTTATGCATTAGGTTAATTTTAAAAGTAAAACAATAAAAAAAAAAAAGAAATTAAAAAGTATCCCATCTTTATTATTGTCATGTCAGTTCAATGCTTCTTTATATTAAAGATAAAATAAAGAGTGAAATAAAGTAATAAAATATAATAAATAAAAATATATGGTTAATAATAAAAATAAAAAACAAAATTTTAACATATATGTATTGTTGATATATTATACACATATGCTATAAAAAATATGTATATACATATATACTAATAAAAATAAGGAAATAAAATAGAAGGGACACATGCTTTGATGATTGGGTTTATATTTTGGGTGCCCATGTTGTTTTATATTTTATTTACTTGATAGCCTATAGATTTTTTTGTTTGTTGGGTTATTCTCATAGTCATTTACCCATGCTTGTAGATGACGTAAATGAAGAACAGACGAGGATAAGCCGAAGCCCTATACCAAGGATGGTGAATTATAGGGGTGCGAGGTGGAAGCATTAGGTTTAATTGGTGAGTCGATTGTCACACATGGACCTATGATCTAGGGCATGACATTAAAGGTGAATCTTGGATCTAGCCAACTAGCGGTTGATTCCAAGGCCCAACCTAGACCAACATGGATGAAGTGTGTGGGTATGAATGACCTTGGTGAGATGGCATACATCAATATGTAGTGGATAAATATATGATAATTATGACAAGTAGCACCACTATTTGGTAGGTAGGTTGAAGGGTTTTCAAAGTATGTCTAGTGGTTTCGAGTGATGTAGTGCTATATGGATAACAATAGACCAATGTGGCACTAGTCATAACATCTTTGGAAGGTGGAAGTATGAAACAGAGGAAGACAAGAAAATAAAGTCCACATTGGAAGATTGGATGTATGAGGTGGCTACATAGAATTGGTTTAAGGTAAGTGTGACATAACAACAGTTGGATGAGGTGGATATTATCATAGATGCCATGGGTGCCAAAATTATCAAGTTTGTTATACTCAATAGTAGCTTTGACAAAAGTAGAAGTTGAGGTGGAACATTGACATGGAGGAATTGATAACATGGTATATGCAAAGGTTGAGGAGATGTCTGATATCACATGGTTGAACATGAGGAGGAGGTCATTGATCATCGAAGGTTACAGTGGAGATTTCATGGTTAGGGATAATTAGCATGATCACTTGGAAGGTGCAGTGGTAGAAGTGGATCTAATAATAGTGAATAAAATATGTATTAAAGGGTTCATTTTACACAGCAAGGAAGAGGTATTAAAGTGGAATGAAATTCCAACATAGGAAATCCATGCTTTCACATTTTGATTACATTGGTAGCAGTGATGGCATTGTATTCATTTTACAGTTAGGAATGTCAGATAAATTATGATGCATAGTGAGTTGCTATTTGGAAAGTGTGGTTTCCATAGTCAGCTACCCAAGGAAATGGTAGATAATTTACACTAGGATAAAATCACTTAGAGGTGTAAGCAATCGTATCAATGCTAAATATTCATATATGGACGATGTAGGATTCATCTGGAAATATGAAGAAATTTCATGGTTGAGGCAAAAATCCATAGTGGTGCAATTATCTTATATGAATTACCTAGAAAGATAGTAGATGCTTCCAGATCATCGAACAATCCTCCCCAAATGTTAGAGTCAGAAAAATGTGCTATACACTAGTTGTAAGACCAAAATTTTAAGTTAATGGTACAAAAGAGGATTCGATTGATATGGTATTGAAAAAAAAAGGGGCCATCAATGATTATGGGTGAGCTAATGGATGGGTCCAAGTTTAGTCTACAAATATGTAATCTTTAGTGGATTACCAAATAGAAAGTAAGGGAAAACCATGGAAAGTGTTGCATGTCCAATAAAATCATCATAGCAGATAACTTACTAAGCTGACGCATTATCATTAGAGAACGTGGTATTGGAATCAATATTTTGAAGAAGGAAGTCTGCATACCAAGTCATAAAATGTAGTATAGATGTTATAGGGTACTGTTGGAAATGAGTGCAGAACTATAGTCTATTTTAATGGTGAACAATTGATGCAAGAAGAATAGCTTCGGGATAGTACATTCAATAGAAATGAAATAGTGACTTTGAGGGGACTCTGAGGAAAATGTGCAGTGAATCATAGAGAAACAACTGATGGCAGGGGTATTTATGATGAAGCTAGTATAACAATAGGTGGGACCAGGGTAGAAATAGGTCATAGGTCCACCGAGATTATGTAGGTTGGACAAAATTGACTCACACAACATATGAAGGTAGTGTAATAGGTAAACATGTAAACATGGGCCAATGTGGCTTGATAACGGTTAGAGAGGCTTATTTTAGGTGCAATTTCCTCATGGGATAGATTTTATGTACATCAAATAGCATGGCAATGCAGTGTAGAGGTGGAAGAAAATTGCCAAACCTACCCAATGAAAATGAGCAGCATAAAGAGTGGTTGAAGTCACAAGGTGTAATGGGTTATGGCTTCATGAAGTTCATCATCACCTCACTCTATCAAATATTCAAATTTGAGTTATACCTAGACACTATTTGACCTAGATTTGGGTGCAATGGTAATGGATAATTACATTCACTAGTAGGGCATATATGGTCGATATAGGGGAATATCTAGGCCATGTAGAAGGTATCACTATGTTAGAGAGAAAGCTAGGGGGTAAGCTCATCCACATATTCCATCAGATGAAGATATAAAAATCTTGTACTAAGCACTCCAACATAGAAAACATAGAATGAATATGGGCCAACACACTGATGTAGCCTCCACATGGTCACCATCTAGATAGGAAATATCAAAATAAGATGACTGTGCACTATAGCGACATAGCAGTGAGGTAGCGATGAAAACAATTAGGCTACTGCAATGACAATTTCGTAGGTGGAAGCATCATCGGTGAACCTAGACATTGAGGGATCTATATGGTTCGACCACACCTAGGTAGCCAAAACAAAATTTATAGTGGCAAAAATAATTGGCTTCATGGATAAAATATGTCTATGGTTTGAAATACAGGTGGTCAAATTTGACCAATTTTCCCATGGCTGGGGAATGGTTATTTTTAGCCTATTTTAAACATATTCTAGTACCTCCTTACATGCGTAAGTTTGCATAATTTTGATGGCAGTAAATAACATTTAATTGAGCCAAAAATATTCATTATGATGAATAATTCATGATTTTATTGGTGTTGGAATAGATTATAAGGTAAGAGTACAATGTGTTTAAGAGTGAGCTACGATGGATAAAACAATACGTTCAATTTTGAAATGCCCCTGAAATGTGTTATAAACAGGGATGTTTCAAAAATTTGAATGGCCAAAAAGAATACCAAGTGAATGAAAATTAAATGCTGGGAATAAATTACAAGAGATGAGGAGGAAAACGAGAAGGGTTGGAAAATGAAATGAAAGGGGTAGAATATAAATTTTAAATACAACATTCAAAAATACTAGGGATGTTGCTAGAAATTATTTGTAAAAGCAGAGATCTTATTTTTAATGCAAATACTTTTTAGAAATTTGGACTTTGTTAGCACAATAGGAGAAGAAAGATTTTTGAATGCTATAAACTTGAGCAATCAAAATTAGCATTGTATTGAGTTGAGGTTACCTTATATAAATTAAAAAAAGGTTAGGGGGTTGGATAACCATCCTACCTACCCCAACTATGTGCTAAGAAGAAAATTTCTAACAATCCTATTAATGTAATAACAAACCTAAGTTGTCATACCAAGGCTATGTTCTAACATCCCCCCTTACTACATTGTTAGAAAATACAAAGAGCATTGTGAAACAATTTAAATTTGACACATGGAAGTTCCTTGGTTAAAATTTTTGCAACTTCCTCATCAATACGAATGTATTGGATCTGAATGTGATGCTTTGGAACTTCATCGTGAATGAAATGACATCGAGTTTCGATGTGTTTGGTACGATCATGAAATAATGGATTCTTGACAAGATTCAAAACACCTTGATTGTTGTAAAATAAATGAAGTAGAATATTCTTGGGAAGACCCATGATTGTAAGAATGCAACTTAACCATATTATCTCGTAGAATTCTCCACTTGTTTCATAATATCTTTAGATGATATACCAACAACCTACTTCTTCTTCCTGTACCAAAATATAGGACCAAATCCAATATGGAATATGTATCCATAAGTTGACTTACAATAATCAATGGATCTGACATAGTCTCAATCTGTGTATCCCTATAAATAGAACTTGCAATTATTCTTGTACTCCAAGCCAAAATCTGTAGTACCATGGACATAATGAAGAACTCTCTTTTTTGCTTTCTAATGACTCATATTTGGTTCATGTATAAAACTTAAAAGATAACCCACAAAAAAACTAAGATTTGACTTGGTATTTGTTAGATATATGATACTCCCAATCATTTTGTGATAGAGAGTACCATATACATATGGTGATTTATCATATCGTGATAGCTTAACTCCAAGCTCCATTGGAGTTTCCTTAGACTTATAGTCAGTCATACAATATTTATCAACCAATGTCTTGGCATACTTATTTTGTGTTGCTATAATATGATTATTTTTATGAGTCACTTCTAAAACAATACAATAGTGAAGAATTCCTAGATCTATCATTTTAAAATATTATTTCAAATCATATTTTACTACATCAATCATACTCTATGAATTCCATGTTATAATTAGATCATCTACATATAGCACCAAAATCACTATGTCAGAACCATTATTCTTGATAAAGATATTTACATCTGAAGGACTTATTTTGAATCCATGATGCACTAGGTGACTATCTATTTTGATGTTCCAAACTTGTGGATCTTGTTTCAGCCCATACAAGGATTTGACCAATTAGCAAACTTTTTGTTCTTGTATTTCAACAAAAAAACCTTCTGGTTGGATCATGTACACTTCTTCTTGTAGGTCACCATTCAATAAATCACTTTTTACATCCATATGATGTAACTTCTACCCAAACTGAGTTGCCATAGCACAAAGTACTCTAATGGTAGTTATTTTTGTAGTAGGGGCAAAAGTCTCTTCATAATATATACCTTCTTTCTAAGCATAGCCCTTTGAAACAAGATGAGATTTATGCTTATAAATAGTACCATCTTCTTTATACTTCACTTTGAATACCCGTTTGCAACTAATGGGCTTCTTTCCTGAAGGCAGATTTAATACCTTCCATGTATGATTTTTCATGAGAGATGTATGTTTTGCTTCCATAGAAGCCTTCCACTGGGGCTCAATAAGTGCATAATGAACTGTTGTAGATTCATTTTCATCCAATGCTATCATATAAACCCTCTTATCATCCATATGTGTTTCTTCATCTTCCTCTACATCCATAGATAGTTCATCAAAGTGTTGGTAAAGCTTGTAAAATTTTGAACTTGATGCCTATGCTCTCATATATTGAGTCATACTATGAGTACGAGGTTGATATTAAGATTCAAAATGGTGTCAACTTTGAATCTCTCAATGTACAAGTATACCATATTGGAATATTGGTATGTGGGCATGGAACCTCTTTATTATATTCATATTACTCAAGGTTTACATTTGTAGAAGTGTTGTCTGATGTGAAATATTCATAAAATATCACATCTCGACTTATGTGTGTTTTCTTGATCATAGAATCTATCAATTTATATCCCTTTGAATGCTCTATCATTTCTCATTTAACTTCTTCCTCTTCTATTTTGGTATGTGCATGAATGCCTTACATCCAAAAAATCTTAGATGAGAAATGGAGGGTTTCTTACCACTCCATGCTTCTTGTGGAGTCTTGCCTTGTAGAGCTCTTGTGGGTGCCCTATTCAGGAGGTACAATGTTGTATTCACTACTACAAAATAATATTGCTCAAGATATGCCCCCTTAAGCATACATCGAACCATTTACACAATGGAACAATTCCTCCTTTCAAAAACTCCATTTTGCTATGGAGTATAGGCAGTTTTTAGTTGTCTCTTAATCCCATGTTCACTCAAAAATTATGAAAATTACTTGGAGGTATATTCCCCTCAATTTTATCAAAGAGTTTTGATAGCACATCTTGACTCCTCCTCAATAATTTTCTTGAACTACTAAAAGTACAAAAATACCTCTAACTTCAATTAAATAAAGAAAACCCACATCTTCTGTGAGTAATCATCAAAAAACAATTTGAAATACCTCTTTCCACCATAGTTGGTGTGCATAGGACTGCACATATCGGTGTGTACCAAATCCAAAGGTTTCTTAGCTCTTAAAGAGCTAACTTCAAATGGTACCCAGTTTTGCTTCCCTGCTAAGAAATCCGAGCAGACTGGCAATGTGGATGAAAGGTTGGGAAGACCTCTCACCATATCATATTTTCTCAACTCAAAAAAATATCCTAAAATTAGAGGCCCATATCTCTTGTGTCACAAAGAAGTAGCCTCCTTTGTAGTTGCTTCTAGGGCAACATGAGGCATTGAAACAACATATAAAATAAACAAGACATACTTGTATGATCCTATTGCTACATATTTTCCTTTTCTAGTGATAAAACATCTCTTTTTTCTTTCTCAACACTAAACAAAACATCCATATCTTGATCCAAGATAGGGACCAACAATAGATTGTTAGCCAATCCAAGAACATAGAGCACCTTATCAATATGAAATTTTCCATTTGGAAGAGTGATAGAAATATCACATTCACTCTGTACTTGGTAGGTTTGATTATCTATAATTGTTACTAGCTTACCTTCCTTTTCCTAAAATATCTCAAACCATGATCTATCACCAGCAACACTGCATCTATCTGCTGAGATGAAGTGTGAGTCATGAGAACCTTGTGGGATCGCTAAAAATCTATGTCCAAGTTGGATGTGGAAGAATCTTATTTTGAGTTTGATTCGGCATAAGCAACATTACCCTCGGGTTGCTTATGCTTCTTCTATAGATTATATTTCCCTTTACTATTTTTGTAATCTTTGTCATTCTATTGTTTTCTATTAAACCAACACCTATCGGTGTCATGGTTATTCATATCACAAATTTTGCAATATTGTTTATCTTTCTACTGATGTTTTTTCCCTTTTCATTTTTATGTCGATCCTCCCTTTTGAAAATTACCTTGTTTCTTATCCCCTTGTTTTGTGTAGAGGATATTATCTCGCAGTTATCTTTCTAAAATAGATTTAACTCCTCAATTTGAAGCAAATTCACCAATTCCACAAAGGTAACTTGTCTACTAGATACATGAAGAGAGATGATCAACATTCTATAGGATTCTATCAAAGCTCTCAATATGATTGAGGTCAAGAGAGCATCATCCACTGGTTATCCCATAGAGTTCAATTTGGATTTCAATGCTACCACTCTGCATAGGAATATGTCAACTGTCTCACCATATTTCATAATCAGGGTATGTAGTTAAGTTTGAATGTATAGAATAGTGGACTGATTCTTACCTTCATAAATGGTAATCAAAGAATCCCAAGCTTCCTTACCAATTTTGGCATCATAAATATGAGACTAGATCTCATCTGTAGTAGCAAGAAAAATTAAAATTAGATATCTTATATTCATTTTATCAAATATCTCTTGATATAGACCTATTTCTCCAAGTCATTTTGTAGTGCTAGTCACTGCATCCCATAAATATTCAACCTGAAGGATAACTCTCATATTTGTCTTCCATGGTGTAAAATTAGATCCTTTCAACAACTGTGAATCTGACAGATATTTATGAACAGTGGTCATTGTGAAGGTTCCTTATAACACTATATGGTCCCCATTTCGTTATACCTACTAGGAATTTATATTGAACTTCTCTATATATACCCACCCTTATGTGAGGGAGACTATAAGTATATAAGAGCAAAATGATATGTGGAATATAGGTGGTGCTGAAAAGGAATTGTTTTGTTTATGAAACCTACCATAGAAGGTCTTTCTTCATGCATGGGGCATAACTTCCCCTAAACACTTCAAAAATCACTTTGTCAGGATTTATATCTAACAACAATAACGATAGGGTATAAATAGAATTAATATCAGAATTGGTTTACCTTTTTCTCCTCGATGATTGATAGAGAATGATAGCTCATCCATCGTTGTAGTAGCTATATTAGGTGTTAGATACAGTATTACAAGCATGATAGCATCACCTGTAAGTGTGGACCAGAGGTATCATAGATATAGAACATTTATGTGTAATAAATTTTACAAATAGGTGTAAAAAATATGGGGTCTTTTCTTTGCTTTGTATATTTTACTTTATGATTGAAATGCAATAAAATAGGAAATTTAAATGCAAAAGCAATCACAAGTGCCCAAAAAATTTTAAACACTCTAGGTGTCATTTACCATTAAAAATGCACCTATTACAATGCCAATTTTACAATGAAGATATTCACTTTTCAAATCAACAATTTTTCTTGCCCCCATTATCTTAGAATTTTGCAAAAAGAATGCTTGTGATCCCATTTTTTTTTTTGGAAAAATAAACAAGTATTAAAAAATTGTATTTGGACCATTTCAAATCCAAAAAAAACTTATCCCTCCAAAATTACTTAAAAGAAAAAATCGAAGTACAAAAAAATACCTTAAAAAAATTGTGCCTCCTCTGGCTTGTGGTAAAAAAAAATGCTCCTATGACATCATTTGAAAAAATAGTTGCCCCTTGTTTGCAATAAAAATGACCTTGCTTGGAAAAAAATGATAGGACATAAAGTTGTCAAAGTTATCATCAGCAAAAAAAAATTCATAAAAAAAAATTGCTGACAAGAAAAAGTGTTGCTTGACAAAAAATGTGACAAGAAAAATTCTTGCTAGGCAAAAATTGCTAGGCAGAATTGTTTTTGTCTTTGTTGTTAATCCCTCTGTGAGATTGAAAACTAGCACCTCCCCCATGCAATCGAGCATGCTTGACCAAGCACGCTATCAAGCTATGAAGATATTTTTAATCAAATATCATGGGTTTTATCCCACACGCAGCCCACAACATGCAATTGATAGTTTTAAAAACTATATTGATCTCCTTTGAAGGTAACTGCCTTCGGGAGGCCACCCTAGTCTACCAACCTTTTACCTTGAACTGCATGCAAACCCTGAAACTTGCACCACATCAAACCCTTTCAGCCAATCAGGATGAACCTCACTTCCATGTTAGTCACTGCCAATCATTGTTTACCACATCAATAATTCATTCACCTCATCAAGGTCCTCAATTTGTGTGATTTACAAGTCAGTGTATGCCATGTATCTATTTGAAATAGGGGTCCTAATCCTCAAAAATTTTACCTTGTCGTATTGTGTTAGATCCTCATCAGGTGTATCAAGTTTGGGTTAGCATGTCATATGTTAGGTCTCAATTGGTGTGTTAGGTGTTAGGACTCTGCCAGGTCCTTGAGAAGTGTGCTCTATCACAGACCCTACTCAGGAAGCATACCCTATATCCTCTGCTTGGTAAAATGTGTTGGTCGCTCTTCTCCCACTTGCGCCCACCAAAGCTCTGATACCATATAAACTTGAGCAATAAAAATTAGCATTGTATTGAGTCAAGCTTGCCTTATATACATTAAAAAATGGTTATATGAATTGGATAACCACCCCACCTACCCCAACTATGCGCTAAAAATAAAAATGCTAACAAGCCTATTAATATAATAACAAAACTATGTTGTGATAACAAGGCTATGTTCTAACACATGCTTGGATTTAACTTCTCATTTTTCCATTTTTCAGGTTTTGGACTTGTAGATGATGTTCTATGCATTTTAATGGTCACATCATTAAATTTTTGAAGTATGAAATTTATTTTCTTTGTCCTTAGGAGCTAGCACTTAGTTTGTTTTGATTGTGCAAATGCAGGTTGCAATAGACTAGGTTACATGCAAAAGTTTCTCATATCTTTGGTTTTGCAAGTTAGGGTACCATAAAAATGACAAGGCTTTGCATATTTACATTTTCAACATTCAAGTTTATTTCCAGATTGTTATTTTTATTTTTTAACCCTTCTTTTTGCAGATTTTTTAAAACTTCGAGGATTAAAATAAAAATTAAAAAAAACTAAAATGACAAAAATAAATACATGGGTGTGAAGAATGAGCTACAATATTTCATTCGAAATAAATTCAAACTCATTCCGAAGCCATTTTTATTTTTTAAAAATATTTGAAAATCACTATTTTATAAGGATTTTTATAATTTCATAATTTTATTTTTTACATTTTGAACGTAAATCAGTTTTTTTTTTTCAGCTTTACATTTTTATTTGCAAGCATAAATGAACTCCCCTTTATAAAAATTCCAATTTCATTAAAAGGGGTTGATTTTTATGGCATTCCATAAGCTATCATTTTTGGAGCAATAAATTTACCTCTCTTTATGAAAAATCTAATTTCATCAAAGAGAGGTAATTTATACATTACATCAAAGGCTATTGTTTTAAAGCATTATATTATTCCTTTTTCATGAAAATTATTATTCCGTTAAAGAGAGATAAATAATAATGATATTTTCAGGCCATTATTTTAAGGCAATAAATTGTTGTCTCTTTACAAAAATTAATTTCATCAAAGAGGGATAATTTATTTATTATATCGAAGACTACATAGCTACAAAGTTGGTCATCTAAATTATTTCATCTGGAGGTCTAAAGAAACATAAAAATAATTCTTTCATCATTTGAAATTCTGATTTAGAGATAGGTTATAATCTTCTACTTCATGCTTAAAGTAGGATTTAATGCAAGGTAAAAATTGTTTAAAATCTACTTAATCAAAAAAGATAAAATCTACCTTAAAATTTTTCAAGATAAAAGGAAATAATACTTTACATCATGGTCATATGAGGGCCAATTCACATTTAATTTTTTAAGGTTTATGAAAAATCATTAGTATAACATGATAAAATAAATTAATACATGCCCTTGTTAATAGTTACTTGCAATCACTAAGGTACTCCTAGCACTTATTTGACAAGATTATAAATACAAATGTGTAATTATTACATAGTAGAACCTTGGAGAAGTTGTTTTGGGATCAAAATCCTAAGGCCGAGTGTACTGTTGTAATTGGAAAAAATTACCACTCAACAAGATCATATGACAATCTTACAAAATACCCCTTACATGGTTTGATGATGGATACCACTTGGCTCAAGTATGATATGTTATATGGTTGTGTGTATCAAGAGGAGATCAAGAGTTACAATACTCTAATTGAGATATGACGTAGTTTATTATGGTATAGGATATTCTTAAAAATCCAATATGGTATAAGAGATGTTTTAAAGAGAGTAGAGTTAGGGATTTTATATATCCAAATAGGTATGTAGACGAGGATGTGGATGATACCATTTTTTGGAGCCTAGTGATGATGATCTAAGCATGGTTGACAAGAATGAGCTTTTTTATGAGGAAGCTTATCCTTAATATATTATCTTATCAAGGAATTAGGCACCTAGAGAGTAGATATGAGTGAATTTATATCTACTAAGGCATATTTAGGATTTATTTAGGAGGTAGAGACAAATATTTTTTCCAACTATTCTAACACCTCTTTAGATGTTACCACCACCAAATCACATAACATAAGATGTATTGCTTAGTAGGTCCTTATATATTGGTTTTGAGGTTAAGGATTGTAGGACATCACCTATAGAGATTGAGGTTAGAGAGGGAGGACTTTCCATGGTATATAGTTGATATGGAGTCAGATAGAAATAATTTGATATGATAGTTTATGAGTTGGGAAGCTACATGATGACTAGAGGATGACAAGTAAGACAAAGTGATGATTGAACATTGATCTAAGAGGGATAAACTATGCGCTTCCTTGGATAATGTCTAGAAAGAGATATATAGACAAGTGGAGATAGATAACATATGGTATAAGAGGAATTTTTTACTAGGGGTGAATGCCATGATACACTAAGATATTGATAGATTTAATAATTATTAGGATATGACAATAGCAAAGGTTTCTAAAAAAGAGTAAATACATTGGGATATATGACACAATTATTATTAGAGTAACTATCATAGATATAGGGCTAGCTAGGATAGTTATAAGTTGAACTAAGTTGAATATAGGAGGAATTGAGGCATATGGAGAGAGATATGGTTTAAGTGTAGGAGGAGTTGGACAAAGAATAATTTGACCTAAAGCTACAAATAAATCAACAAGACCTACAAGGAAACACGAAGTGAATGATACATTATAGGATAGTGTACCATGTAATGGTACCTACATATAATTGACTTCCATAACCTAATAGGACATGATCATGGACATTCTCGAGTTTAGTGACTCAAGCTTCATAGTTGTTAGTGAGGATGCCACCATCCTCTAGGAGGGCACATAATAGTAGGTATTATTCATTGATGAAATATACATGCTAGGAATATTTTTGATGATGTACCTTTTTGGCTATGATATTGTAATAAAAAATTTAATACATATTTCAACCTTTATTAATATGTATGATTTAATGATTATTTTATGAATGATTGCATTTATGTTAATATAATGAAAATATAATTTAAAAATTTTTAGTAAATCAAGAGAATGTAAGAATAGTTTAAGTTGATTTGTGATCAAGAGAAAATATGAGAATTGATGGGATGATAGAGGACTATCTTGGTCAAATCATACAGTAATAGATATTATATACTATCCATTTCATGTTAGACTTATAAGTATTTACACACTTACAAAGCATTTTATAATATGTATTCCAATGGATTTTGAGAAAAAAAAGGTAAAAAAGATGGATCTAGAAGAAGATAAAACCATGAAACAATACTTTGATATGATTGATAAAGAGAATCAATTGTTTATGACCCAAAATAGGACTAGAATTATCTACTAGAATAAATTACCTAGTGCAATTGAAATACAAAAATAAACTAACCTAACTAGGATGATCATGGCATAATTATAGTTTCCTTGAATTAGGAAGAAACAAGCAATCAAATCAAATGCAAGAAAATAATTATGAGATGAACAAGCATGCAACAAGTAATCGTGTAAGAACAATCAATGTGAAATATAGGGAGTGCTACTAACATAATATGCTTGGTAAAATTTGTTAGAATTCCCAAGAGTAGAACTACAAAACATTACAATATTTTAAGAAACAAAATAGAATTGATTGATTATTCCATGGATCAACTTTATATAGATAAAAAAGTTGATCATTGAGAGTCGTTGGATTACAAAAACTCATCAAATCTGATCTAGACTATAAGTGAGAGCTCACCTGACTCATGAAGGAGTGGAAACTTGATTAAGTCTATCCTAGTAGAACTTAAGAGAATAATTACTTATTCTAACACCCCCTCTTAAGTGATACTAGGG
Organism: Wollemia nobilis; assembly: GCA_028583015.1. Taxonomy (NCBI): domain Eukaryota; kingdom Viridiplantae; phylum Streptophyta; class Pinopsida; order Araucariales; family Araucariaceae; genus Wollemia; species Wollemia nobilis. Next base: position 1,687,436 of record JAQPPZ010000152.1, read on the forward strand.
GTGTATTGTACAAATGATTCTCAAAAATAGAGCTTGATGAGGTACTCATTTACAATGATTTCATTTTGAGTAGATGGTAAAAACCCAATGGGAAAAACCATATATCAAAAGGAAAAAAGGAAGAGGTATGTCTTCGGTTTGCAAAGATTGTCCCGCCAGGCTACAAAAAAAAAACAAGAAAAACCAAACAAAAGGAAAAAGGAAGAGTTGATTCGGTTCGAAATTATTATCTTAAAAAAGGATGAGTCCTAGAAACATGGCTTGATGAGGTACTCATTTACAATATACATGAGATATGGTGAAAAACCACATGGGAAAAACCATCTACTATGAAATAAATAGGCATGTCTTCATATGGCAAATATTGTCCTTAATAACACAAAAAATAATTAGTCCCGACAACATGGCCTGATGAGGTACTCATATACAATATGTAAGGGAGAGATGATAAAAAACACATGGGAAAAAACCATCCTCCAAAGAATACAATAATAAAAGAAGATGTGTAAAGACCTCTATTTCAATGTAGTTGTAATACTCCAAGTTTCTCTCACAACTGTATGTGACACGGAGAAGGAAATGACTTGGTGAATATGTCTACAACCTAATTTTTAGTTGGAATATAGTCCAAGTATATGTCCTCATTCTGAATATGTTATCGAATGAAGTGCATGTGTATCTCAATGTGCTTGGTGCACTTATGTTCAACCATATTGCATGCAATATGAATTGTTCTTTGATTGTCACACCAAATAGTAAAAGGTTTTTCATTAGAAAACCTAAATTATTTTAGAATATGATGAAGCCAAAGAGCTTCCTGACTTTCTAAAACTATTGCCCTATATTCTGCCTCTATATATGATGAGGCCACTACATAACCAAGAAATTGGTGAAGAACCAAGACAAAAAATATGGCCAGAAGTTGAACATCTGTCTTCTACTTAACCTGCCCAATATGAATCCATATAGCCAATTATATCCATGGATTTTATCTCATATAAGATCCCAAAGTGAGTAGTTCCTTACAAGTAGTGGAGGATTCAAGCTATTACATATATGAGATATGGTGAAAAAACCACATGGGAAAAACCATATTTCAAAAAGGAAGAGGTATGTCTTCGGATGACGAAGATTGTCCTCATTGAACAAAAAGAAAATCCCCCCCTTAAGTGATACTAGGGGTGAATTTAACAAATGAGTCTCAAGCAATAGGGCTTGATGAGGTACTCATATACATTGATTTTTTTTGAAGAGATGGTAAAACCCCATGGTAAAAAACCATCTATAAAAAAGGAAGAGGCATGTATTTGGATGGCAAAGATTGTCCTCATTGAACAAAAAGGAAATCCCCCCCTTAAGTGATACTAGGGGTGAATTTAACAAATGAGTCCCGAAAACTAGGCCTGATGAGGTACTCATGTACAATGTACTCTATATAGGAGAGATGGTGAAAAACCACATGGGAAAAAACCATCTTCCAAGAAGAAAAAGAACAATAAAAAGAAGAGAGAGGTGATAACCTCTATGCACCAAGATACTCTAACACCCCCCCTTAAGTGATAGTAGGGGTAAGTGAAAAAAGGAATAAACAAGAGGCATATCCATAGAAGATGAGTCGTACAAGCCCGAAGGTAGTCAGTACAAAAAGGTAACCATAGAAATTAGTTCAAGCAAGGCATTAAAGGCCAGTATAAGATGTGATCAAAAGAATAAATATCACTAAAGAAAAAGTCCCCTAAAACTAAAGTGTCTCACAAAAAAAGGAGTGTGAAGATAGGATGGATAAAGAACCACAAAAATCGTAAGGGTAGTCCAAAAATGACTCCACAAGCATGAGTATGTGGTTTCCACCTATATGAACACAATGGGCTGATAACAAGGTCCAAAATTTATGGACAAACAACAAAACAAGTGGCATATCCACAAGTATGAGTCCCGGCAACAAGGCCTGATAAGGTACTCATGTACAATATGTGGTAAAAAAATCTATGGTAAAAAAATCTATGTTGAATGAAGGGAGAAAACCACCTGCTAGAATAGAAGAAGGAGAAGGAATATGTGCATGGAGGATTGATAGGAAGGAATATGTCCTCTTCAACCCCCCCCAAAGGACCCATCAAATGTCTCAAGAAAGTAGAGACTCATCAAAAAAGGTGTGAAGATAGTGTGGAAAGAACCACAAGAATCACTAGGGAAGTCCAAATCGACTTCACAAGCATGAGTATGTGGTTACCACCTATATGGACACAATGGGCTGATAAATATCCAAAAAAAATGGACAAACAACAAAACAAGGGCACCAAATGATATTGGAGTGTCGGGTTCAACCGAGAATGCACTCCATGATACAATAGTATTTGATCCACAAAAAAGTGTGGAAAATAGTTTCAAAACTAAAAATGGTCACCTCCATTGTATCCAACTTGGAAAAACCTTTTCGACGACTATAAACACCCCTATGATTGGGTGTCAAAAAGTCCTTCATCTATAGGAAAAATAATAACCTCTCTCCTTCACAAGGGAATATTTCAAAAAAAAATGTCCTATTTTAAAAAATTCTCATGCAGAAGAATATTATACGGCTAGGTTTGCCTTCCATTTTTTTTTAAATTATAGAAAAAATAAAGTGGTGTTCCTAGGACAAAATTCTCCTTCTCATATAAAGAGAGAAACTTAAGAATTTAAAATATTCCCCATAAAAATAATGGTCCCTTCTCTAGTGGGTTTTATTTCCATTTAAAAGAAACATTAAAAAATATAATTAATGTCTCTTTTAAAATCAGTATGGGTCTGAAATATACAATGAACTTCGTGCCCGATTTTCAAACTCAGGTTGCTTTTCTTCTAATAGGTGTGTGAGCCCTTTTTGAGAAATGAGATTTAATATTTTGGGTTTCCATGTATGGTAGTTATGAGGAGTGAGAGGATCAATTGTATTCATTGAATTCATTTTGAAGTTAACCCAAAATTTCCCCCTTTAACTTTAATTTAGAGAATGCAATGGATATTAGTTAACATAAGCCTTTAGGAAATACCAAATTGCTCAAAATACCCGCCCTAACGAGAGGGAGACTATAAGTAATTTGAGGATACTTGATATTTAATGAGGTTAATGATAACAAATATGCCAAAGCATTTAGGAAACACCAAATAACTCAAAATACCCGCCCTAACAAGAGGGAAATTATAAGTATTTTGAGTAGATTTGATATTAAGATGATTTAAAGAGAACAAATATGCCAGGCCTATATATCTTCTCTTCTCAAATACCCACCCTTACGAGAGGGAAACTATAAGTATTGATTAGATTTGATACTTGGAACATAGGCTAATATCATCCAGGCCTATATTGGTTATCTTAATAACTCACCCTTACTTGAGGGAAACTATAAGTTATATAGGATGTCCAATATGGGTGAGTGGTGATAAAATATTTGTGCTTTTTAGAAAGATAAAGAAAGGACAAATGCTTTACTTAGAGTAGATTAACAAGTTTAAGAAAGAGATATCATTTAAATTACTATTTTTTTTTTAATATTAAGTAATAAGATATTCTTTGCCAAAAAAATTGTAAATAAAATTCAATTTAACATATGTATATATAGAGTTTGCTTAATGAAATGATAAAGAAGAATAAAATAGATATATTTTATTAATTTATTTTAATGTTTTTAATTAAGCAAGATATATAAACAAATTTTATAATAAGTTCTTTTAATGTAGAGATTTTGAAGAAAGTTTAAAAGAAATGCTCACTTTATCCACTAAAATTTTAGAAATTTAGATGTATAATATAAAGCTATGCTTGATGAAATAATTAAAGAAAAAATAGTGATATTTTAATTTTCTTTAATGTTTTAAGCAAAATAAATTATACCAAATTTAAAGGCAATATAAAGGAGGCGAAAAATGACGCATTGACAAATCCCCTCGATTCTGAGATAGGTGCATAAAAGGCACCTGAACAACCCCCCAAAAAAATTATATTAAAATTTTTACAACTCCTCTTTGATCTTCGAGCCAAGGAGAGGCCGAAAGTAAAAGGTAATGAAACACTCCTTTTTTGGATGGCTACAATATTGAAAAATTGACTAAAAGGAACAGAGAACATATATTATAGCCTAAATAATGTAGAGAAAAGGAGAGACATTAGATAGAGAACATATATTAGAGGCTACGAATATAAGGGGGCATTGTTCAACGAATAGTCGTTGGCAAAGGCAGTGATGGAAGGGTAGCGTAGATGAAAATCCATTTTGAAAAATGTGATGCTCGCTTTAACACTTCACCTGCATGGGAAATAAAGAAGTTATCTTAAAAATAATAAATATTACTGCATCATTACCAGTGAATTCGACGAAGAGGAGGCACTGAGAGGAAGGCACTAGCAGAGATTCTCTCTAAAGACAATGCCACCACACACCAGCGAAAATATGATGCTATGAAGGCATTGAGAGAAATATGCAAAGGAGCTCTGTTATGCAGTGAAGGTGGTGGTAGCACAGACCTACAAAACAAAGATATTGCTTGTAGAAATATGGAACAGAATGTAAGGAGCCTAAAACAAATCACTTAATGCCTTATCGAATAGACTCAATTCAAAAAAATTAATCCAGATTTGAAAGTAGAGAACGTTTTGATCTTTGCTAAAAAAGAGGAGATTAGTCCAAAAAAAATCATAAAATAAATAATATATATGTTTCTTGATCTACTCTTAAATACCACCTCAACACTGGGTAATACATAGTAAATCATCTGTAGAAGAACAGAGGGAGGGGATCCTATGGAGGAGATGACTTTGTAGATGATTTTTCAGATTGAAGGTCCCAAAATGAGGGATTCTTCACCAAAAATTCCATGAATCTACTATAAGTGTAGCGACAGATGAGGAATCTCTAGTGAGGCATCTTGAAAGAACTAAACACCCAAATTTCTCAATAAAATTTGAAGATCACAATGCAGTCAAGAGAGAACACTGTTAAAACTCGAGAGAATGCATATGATGTAAATTTCATTCATTTAGATGAATATATAACAAAACTGAAGCTCTCCAAAGAAGCATCGAAGGATGATAATTATGGAGAGTCTTCAGTGAAACTGAATGTTGGAGAAGATATATTTTTCAAAATCTGAGAAGAGTTTTGAAATGCTCATTAATGCTAATCATCGCGCATTGGGAAGACATGTTGGCAAATATACCAAAATGGACTTTGGTTTACCAAATGTCCACCTGACGATTTCGAGAGATAATTTTGGATGTCAAATTTAAAAAACGTAGGCAGAGACGCCATGATTTTTAAATAATATCAATGGGCCTTATTTTTACCAAATGGCCATCAATATTGACGCCAAAAATGGAGCATTTATTTACTAAAGAGATTCAAAAAAAATATCTAACAACCAGAACGATACCCATGATTTTATTGTCTTAAAAAAATGAAATGCCTATGTGCTTTGTCTCCACTAGTGAACGTATGCCACGATGGTAATAATGTTGCCAATGCAAGTATGCATTCACTAAAAAATCGAAACGTAGTGATGGTTGTTGGGCCAATGAGTTGCGTCCGAGAAGAGATATGGAGATTGAAATAGGCCTTTGAGGAGAAACAATAAAAAGTACAGGTAAGAAAAATTCAAATATCTATATTATTTGAAAAAAAGGTTTGATAATTCTGCATAATATGGTAAAATACATCAAGTGTAACTATTTAGAGATTACCATAAACAATATCTCAAATAAAAATTGCAGATTTTAAAAAATGAGTAATCTAAAAAGCCCCTATTTTTTCAAAAAAAAGGCAAAAGATAAGAGATGTGAACCAGTTCATGAAATTGCCTTCAAGAAGAATCTATCCTTCTCGAGTACCATGTTAGAATTCCCAAGAGTATAACTACAAAGCATTACAATATTTGAAGAAATAAAATAGAACTAATTGATTATTCCATGGATCAGATTTTTATAAATAACAAAGTTGATCATTGAGAGCCATTGGATTACAACAACTCATCAAATATGATCTAGACTATAACTGAGAGTTCACCTAAATCATGAAGGAGTGGAAACTCAAGTAAGTCTATCCTAGTAGAAATTAAGAGAATAATTACTTATTCTAACAAAATTGATAATTCAGAGTGATACATGCCTAACTAGGATAATCATTGTATCCTTGTGAGATCCATAGAGAAGAATATATGATAGGATAGGGGTTGTGGGTTTCCACCATGATAGTTCCTTTGTGAAGGTAACATGGTTATCTCAATGGTCATAGTTATCTTGGTTTAATTATGGTAACAACATAATATTACCATTACAAATCAATTATGTGTGATAATTGTGATAATAATAAGAGGTACATAAAGTATGTTGTGATACATAACAAGCAATCTAGATAACTATGGTTAATGATAGATCTACTAGCATCAATCACCTAGTGCAAGTGTAATGCATGTGCAAACTATATTGACTACAATTATCATATGAATCTTAATGGATCATCTAAACCAATATGCATCAAGTGAATAAGCATTTGTGAGAAAACAATTATGAAGTTAGGTAGCCATGTAGGCAAGCAACCATGCATACAAGTAGCCACAAAAAAATGAAACAAGATGATGTTGATTAAATATAGTATATTTGTAAATGTATTATGTTCATAGATTATTTCAGTTATTTTCTATCAAGTGTATCAAGGTGATAAAATCCTAATCCATACATGGTGGTTTTTATAAATAGACCTACCCAATTTGGCTCAAATTTACCTTTGCAATTATCTTTCATGTTAGTGTCTTTTTTGTTTTCCTTTAGGACTAGGCCACCAATTTTAAAGGAATATGGTCACACCCTTTTTCCATAGGTCTACTTGAGCCTATTATGGATACATTTTTTATCAGTAAAATCCATTTGGCCAAGTTAAAAATGGCAATACTCATCATAAATAGAGGATTATTTGAATATGATTTGTAAGGAAGGTACTTCTTGATGTAAATTCACTACAGGAGATCGAAAATGGACTCCAAGGGTAAAATTGCAAGACAAGACATCATACAAAATACACTAGTAAAATAAACCTATAAATGCTTCCTTTTATTATTTGAATTTACATCCCCCTTACAATAGAGTCTCCCACTTCTTATACTCCCCAAAAAGAAAAACCCTAGCCCCTAGCCTATGTTACCCCCTTACTATTTTTAATCAATTTCTATTTTTAGAGACTCACTTGCTAATTTAGTAACCCTAAGAAAATCTTAGATGACATCCAAAATGGAATCATTTATCCGTTATTTAATAATAACCACTATCCCAATATAGCAACCCCACTATAGTTCTACACTAATAGTTATGATAACTTTTCAGTTGCAAAAAAAAAATATATATATGAAAAGCTAATTTTGGGCCTCTTAGAGGTATTTTTGACATGCAAACACAAATGGCAATTATTTTCAAGTTCTCCATGCAATTCTACACATTCTAAAAGATAAAAAGGGAAAAACAGACACTTAGAGAAAAATTTATGGCCCTGGCAAGGTGCATTATTCTCCTCTAGTTGAAAATGAACTCAACTCCTACACATTTTTCTAATGAACTACCTCAATTTTATCAATGTTAAGCCTTTTCAGTTCCTCCTCAAAAATCCAAGTGTTATCAGCCTATGATATACCTTCCCATTGTACTAAGTATGTGCTATAGTTACCATTGCATTTGGTGATCACTTTCCTATCAAGGCCTTGCATAGTGTGTTCCTTATTCTTCTTAGTGATTTGCTTCTCCCAAGCTATGGTATTTTCCTCTTTAACAATTGAAATATCACAATGAAATTCATGCAAATTAGAGATATTAAAAATTGCTAAAATATCAAGGTCAACTAGCAATTCCACCTTATAAGCATTGTTATTCATTTTTTATAGAATACAACAAGGGCCAATTTTCTTCATTTTTAATTTTATTGTATTTCCCCTTGGTAAATCACTCCTTTCAAATGTGAACCATCACAATGTCCCAAACCAAGAATAATTGGATTCACCTGTACACTTAAGTGACATTTTTGTACTTAGTATTACTAATCTACAACTTCTCTTTGACCTCTTCCTGCAATTTTTGTATATGTTTAGAAAATGCTTATGCATCATCACTAACATGCTTATGGATTGGTAATTCAACCAAATCTAGAACACCCTTGGGGTTTTATTCATAAATAATTTAAATTATGATTTACCTTTCGAGTAGTTCATTGAGCTTTTATATGCAAATTCTGCTTACGATAGGGATAAATCCCATTATCATGGCATCTCACCAACTATGCACCTCAAAAGGTTTCCCAAGATCCGATTCATGATCTCAGTTTGTACATCAGTCTATGGATTATAAGTAAAAACAAACTATAGATTTTTGTTTAGTTTCTTCCACAATTTCCACCAAAAATGACACAAGAATTTAGCATCCCGCTATGAAGTGATGGTCTTTGGAACCCCATACAGTCTCACCACTTCATCAAAAAAAAGTATTACAATCTTGGTTGCATAATTGATTTTCAAGCAAGCAAGAAAATGTTCCATCTTAGAAAACCTATCAACTACAACAAAAATGGAATATTTACCTTGTTGAGTATGGGGTAGCCCTAGCACAAAATCCATGCTTAAATCAGTCCATGATCCTAGGGTAATTTGTAAGGGTGTGTACAACCCTGTATTTTATACATGACCTTTAGCCACCTAACACACTCTACATCTAGACACAATTTGAATTACATCTCTCTTCAATGGCCAATAGTACTTTTCCTCCACAAGAGCAACTATTTTTTCTACGCCAAAGTGTCCTACAAAATTACCACTATGTAGCTCATGGATGATATTATCATGCATAGAACTAATAGGTATGCATAATTGTTTCCCCTTAAATAGATAGTCATCCTATATAACATACTCAACAAATATTCAAATAGCCTCACCCACAACTGGTGTTTTATACTATTGTACAATGCTTCCAAAATCTACATCAGATTCATACAAATCCTTAATACCCTCAAAGCCTACCACTACATTCTCCATGGTGGTTACCAATAGTACTCTCCTGATTAATGCATCAACAATATTATTTTGCTTATCAGACTTGTGCTTCAATTCAAATGAGTATTATTGCAAAAAGAAGACCCACTTGGCATGTCTACTATTTAATTTCTTCTAATAATTGATATACCTTAAGGCTTCATGGTTAGTTTATAGTGCAAACTCCTTGGATAACAAATAAATTGCCAATACCTAAACACCTGCACAATTGCATAAAATTCTACATCATAAGTGGAGTAATTCTTTCTTACCTCATTAATTTTTTTGCTGAAAAATGCTATTGGTTTCCCCTCTTGGCTTAGCACAGTGCCAATCCCCACATGTAAAGCATTATAGTCAACTTCAAATATTTTACTAAAATTAGGTAATACCAGCACATGTGCTTATGAAACCTTCTTCTTCAAGAGTTCAAAACTTTTAGTTGTTGCTTTTGTCTATACAAAGTTTTTCCCCTTTGTACATTTTGTTATGGGTCCAAGAATGCTACTAAATTTTCTAATGAACTTCCTGTAAAAATATTCCAAAAAATAGAAACTTCTTACCTCTATTAAATTCCTTGAAAGAGGCCATTCAAGAATTGCCTTCACATTTTCCTCATCGTTCTTTAGGCCATCCTTTAAAATTACAAATCCCAAGAACACTAAACTTTATTGAAGAAATCTACACTTATTCAAATTAGCATACAATTTCTCTTTTTGTAATAACTCTAACACCAACCTCACATGGTGCAAGTGCTCTTCTTCATTTTTACTAAAAATCAAGATATCATCAAAATAGACAACCACAAACTTACCAATGTATTCACATAGCACTCGGTTCATCAACCACATAAAGGTATTGGGTGCATTTAATAACCCAAATGGCATCATCCACTCGTATAATCTATCTCAATTTTTGAAAGCAGTCTTCCATTCATCCTCCTCTTTAATACTAATCTGATAATAACCACTTTGTAGATCAATCTTGCTAAAGTAGTTAGCCCCTACTAAGACATCCATCATATCATCCACTCTAGGTATTGGGAATTTGTACTTGATAGTAATTTTATTTATGGACCTTCTATCTACACACATCTACCATGAGCCATCCTTATTCAGAGTTAATAGGGTAAGAATTGCAAAAGGACTCATGCTCTCCCTTACTAATCCTTTTTTTATCAATTATATCACTTGCTTATTCAACTCTACATTCATAATTGGGCTCAATTGATAGGCTACTTGGTTTGCAAGAACTGACCCAAGAATTAAATCAATGTGATGTTTAATATCTCTCTTTGGTGGTAACCCATTAGGTAACTCACTTGGTATAGCATTAGCATACTACTTCAACAATCTAGATGTTGTTGGTGGTATAGGAACCTCATTTACCTCTATCTTATTAATCATCAATGCATAACATCAACCAAATTCTTGTGCCTCTATGATAAAATCCTTTGTAGTTAGTAAACTATCACTCTGCTCTTCTTCTTGAAGAGGTAAAAATACTACCTTGGTACCATCCTTACAAAAGGTGTATGTATTTTGACCCCCATCATGGACGATATTCGTATCATGCTACCAAGGCATCCCCAACAGTATGTGATAGGCATACATAGGAATCACATCACACCAAACTTCATCTTTATAGGTATTCTCTATTGAAAATTTTACTAAACATCTCTTATCAATAGACACATTGTTTCCTTATTTATCCATGAAATGTGATAGGGGTGTGGGTGCTTCTAACATTTTAGATTCATTTTATCTACCATTACATTAGAGACCATATTCTCACAACTACCACCATCATTGATTACTTTCCATATTTTTCCTCCTAATGTGCATCTCGTGCGAAAGATATTTGTTTGTAGATAGATCTCACCACCCTCATCCACTTGCATTTTTTCCATCTTTGGAATAATAAAAATTCTATTTATCATGATATTCTTGCTCACATCTACAATAACTTTTATCTCAGTTTCATCCTCTTCCTCAACTAGGTTGACTCTAGTATGTCCTCCCTAATTCCTCTCTTTAGCATCATAGTGGGTGCACTCAAATGCTATGTGACCTTTCTTACCACATCTAAAATAGGTATATGGCTTCCCTGATCCATTTATAGTTTGACCTCCCCAATTACCTTGACCTCATCTATTTCGTCTTCCTCTTTGGTATGTACCATGATTTTACTCTGTTTCTTCATGTTTCTCTGTATTTGAGGCTTCTCCCTTTGTTAATATAGATCCACCATCCCTTCAATCTAGATAAGATGACAATCCCTTCTTCCCTCTTCTATAATTACTCCTCTTGTGTTTTTATTCTACCCACAAGACCATATGATATGTATCTTCTATAGTAAAGGTATGATGCATACTCAACTCATCTTGAATAGCATAACTTAGGTCATTTACATACCTTGCAGCCATTTTATCTTCAATATTATTATGCTCCACATGAATAGATAGCTTGTAGAACTCATTGATGTAGTCCTCGATGCTTTGGTCCTTGTGTCAAAGGTTTTGAAATCTATAAAACAAATTTTAGGAATATTCTATAGGCACAAACTTTTCTTGCAACTTCTTCTTCATCTTATCCCAAGCCTTGATTTTTTATTTTCCTTTCCTCTGTCATTCAATCTATAGATGATCCCACCAAGTTAAAGCATTCCCTTTCAACTTTGTGCATGTGAGTTTCACCTTATTTTCCTGAGACAAATTAATCCATTCAAAATACTTCTCCATACTATTTATCCAATTGATTAGCTCCTCTGGTTTTAATCCACAAATATGATAAAAAACCTCAATCTTAATTCTAGCTCAATTTACTTTAAGTACTTCCAAATCTTGGATCAACCTACTTTCAAAATGTCCTAGTTATTCTTTTGCATGATCCTTATATCTACCTTCCTCAGCCACAATCTCATTATCAGATCCTAGATCTGGGTCCACATTGGTGTGGGTATCCACCATACGGTTAATCGCACTAGTCAACCATACTATTTTTGCATGCATATTCTCCATCTACTTATTCATTTGGGCATAAATCCCTCAACCTATCCCTCTTCTATTCATCTTATTTCCACTAGTGATATCTAACTTGCTCTGACATCAATTGATGTAAATTCACTACAGGAGACCGATAATGGACTCTAAGGGTAAAATTGTAAGATAATAGATCATACAAAATACACCAGTAAAAGAAACTTGCAAATGCTTCCTTTTATTATCTGAATTCACACCCCCTTACAATAGAGTCTCCCACTCCTTATACTCCCCAAAAAGAAAAATTGTAGCCTACGCTACCCCCTTACTATTTTTAGTCACTTTATATTTTTAGAAACTCACTTGCTATTTTTAGTAACCCTAATGAAGCTCATATGGCATTCAAAATGGAATCATGCACCCATTATTCAATAATAACTACTATCCCAAGATAAAAACCCCACTCTAGTTCTACACTAATAGTTATGATAACTTTTCAGTTGTAAACATTGAAAATTACATTAAAAGCTAATTTTAGGCCTCCTAGAGGTATTTTTAGTGCACAAATGCAAAGGCAATTCTTTTTAACTTCTCCATGCAATTCTGCATATTTTGAAAAAATAACAAGGTCAAACGAACACTCGAAGCAAAAGTTATAGCCTTGGCAAGGTGCAATACTTCTAGTCAAAAAGGAAAGATAACCTTAATCCCATAGATGAAGGAATAGGGTGTGGCACTACGTATAGTTGAAACATTGATATGATAGGTACATAAAGTAGGTTATTGCTAAACATACCAATTCCATCATTTTTTTCTAATAATTTTCGTTAATATATTGATTAATATTTTATTAGACATTTCAACATGTTCGTTTTATTATGGATAATAAGGCATTGACAACTTGTGCTATATTTTAAATTTGGAATAAAGGTTGGAAACATTTTTTTCTTAAAATATGTGCCATTATCAGAGATTATCATATTGGGAATGGCATATCAAGATAATATTTTATTGAGGATGAATTTATAAAATTTAAAGCCAATATAAGAGGACAATGGCCTTGCCTCTACTCATTTTGTGAAGTGCTAGATGGCTATGATAATGAACATTCCCATATAATGATGGTATATTTGTTTTTCTAATATTTTTGATGCCTCAATTAAGGAATTAATACGGAGAAGCTAATGATTTTAGACCTTGAGATAGATCAAGGATGATGTTGTCATGTTTTTTACACTTGCAACATTTTCAAACATTGTCAAAAGTGTATTTATCCATGGAGAGCTAGTAATATTCTAATTAAATAAGCTTCTTGGTGATGGCATTTCCATTAAAGTGAATACTAAATTTTCCCAATGGGTATCATGAATGACTAATTTTACATCATTAGTGCTTAAACATTTAAGGAGGATGACATCAAAAGTAATTTATAAAGGACATCACCTAAGAGGAAAAAATAGAAATTATGTTGTCTTAAGTTCTTATGCTCTTTTTAATTTAAACCTTCTAGCAATGTACCATATTTTATAAAAACAATGATATGCTTATACCAAGGATCTAGAGGGGGTGATGATTCAATAATAAATAATTATAATGGATTTTGGCTAGATTATATGGTTTTAGGTCCCCTAATCTACCTCTTTAATAGTATTTTCAACATTACTTACAAAAAGAAATCTATAGATATAAAGAGGGAGAAATAGGTGGCTAGTGTAAGGGGTTTTTTTCAATTTTAATAAAGATCATTGATATTCCTTGCTTAGAAGGATCGAAAACCTATGTTTATTTATACAAGATAAGATGATGCCACTCATTAAATGAATTAATGTTTAAATTAAAAGGTGTATTAAACTCATAAATGTCAACTGAAATAAAAACACAAATTAAACATGCTAAAATTTTTGAAGGATATGAATGAACCCAAAAGGAAAAATAATATGTAGATATGAAGAGATCAAATGTGGATACAACTTAGAAACTATGAGTTACCTATTATTTAAGGAATCCACATAAGGGATACATATTACCCTAGTACAATAATGATAAAATGTTGAATAATGCATATGGAGAGATTTTCTAGAAATATAGTGTAACTTCCTTGAGTGATGCTTGCAAATATTTCAATTATTGGATATGTCACCTATAAGAGGAGAGATCATGGATGCCCCAAAGTTTTGATATTACTCTAGAACTATCTCAATAATGTGATAAATAGGGGTATTTTAGAAATATTGTGGTATATAAAATATAATATTCATTCCTATTTTTTCAAGAGAATCCCCAAGTTGTGGGTTTATAGGTAAACCAAGCCACTCTTGAAGAGATTTCAAGTGTTAATTAGTGGAGAAAGTATGGTTGATGGAGTGTAATTGCATGGAATTGATGGGGAATCTTGATTGGATATAATAGAGAATTATAGGTAGTTTCATGGAGGTGAAATATTTATTGCATGTTTTAAGCAGTTAAGTATCATGTAACTACCAATAAACAATAATTGATGGATAAATTGGTTACTGGTACCTTAATATACATAAAATTTGGTTATGAGATGAGATACACAGTTAAAAATGTAGTGATAGGTAGTTAACCTATACAAACATTGGTTGTGGTGGTGGTGAAGAAAAATTATGATGGAGGCACAGAAGCAATAAGGTTATTTTGATTTTGGCACTAACATTGCTTCATAACTAGGAGACAGGAGGTCAATAGGTTTGATTGGAAAAGGTATTGCATGTAATAGAATCACTAGGTAGAAGTACCACAATAATATAATAAGGTTATGACACTTATAATTTTAGTGAATTTTGAGGTATCAATTATAGTACAATTATAGGCATGTTTATACTCATTATAAATCCCTTTTTGAGCATGTTTCAGTGGTACCACTTTTAAGAAATTGTATGAGCATTTAAATCAAGTTTTTGAACCTCAAATATGTTGTTACTTTTTCCCAATATATGGGTATGATAGAGTCAAACTGAGTTCATTTATCTATAAAACTATTTGGAAATGGAAATAACACATTTGATAATTAATTTATATAGGAGGAGTTGGAAAAATATTAATTAGACCTAAAGCTATAGATTAGTCAACAAGACCTACAATCAAATACTGAGTGAGTGATACATTACAGGATAGTGTACCATGTGATGGTACCTATAAATCATTGACTTGCATCACCTACTAAGACATGATCATGGAAATACTCGTGTTTAGTGACTCGAGCTTCTTAGTTAATGAGGATACCACCACCTTCTCGGAGGGAACTTAATAGTAGGTCTTAGTCATAGATGAGCTATAGATTCTAGAAAATATTTTTGATGATGTACTTTTTTAGCTATGATATTGTAATAAAAATATTTGAAACATATTTCAACCTTTAATTTGTGTGATTTAATGATTATTTTTGTGAATTATTGCATTGATGTTATTATGATGAATATCTACTTTGAAATTTTGTAATAAATCATATTGACTTGCATCTTAAGCAAGGTGCATAAAATGGTTTTTGATTTTGTATTTGGGCATATGTTCATGTTGAAATGCTTTTCCCAAACAACTTTTTTTTTCGAGACATTCATGTTTTATTTTTTTTATTCATCCTAAGTGGTGCTTTTTGAGATTTAATAATAGACACACACTTAAGAGAATTTAAATATTTTCTAGAAACCTCATGTCTATAGGACTTTACTACTTTATTTGATTAATTTGATTCAGCCCTAAGTGGTGGCCTCAAAGCTTGATCAATGAAAAAGTGCATAGATGACTTGAATGATAGCCTATACACCTTGTATCTATAGGAAATTATTGCTTTGTTTTTCACTTTACTTCACCCCTAAGTGGCGGTATCTGATCCTAATTAATTTATAAGTGCTTAGATAACTTTAAAGGTTGTCTATAGATCTTGTTTCTATAGACCTTGTGTCTATAAGAATTTACTCCTTTGTTTATTCATATTATTTTACTACAAAGGGGTTACCTCTAAGCCTAATTAATGGACAAGTTCTTAGGAATATTTAAAGAATTTCAAAACATCTCATGTCTATAGGATATTTTTTTCTTTATTTTATTGAGATTGCATAAAATCACCTTGATTGAAGCCTATAGGCACTAGATTTTATGGCCAAAATATTTATAAAATATTAAAAAAAAACATGATTTTATTATTGATCTCTTATATTAAAATAATAAATTATGGTAAAAAATTTAATTTTGTTTCATACAATAAAAGAATGATAGGGTGATGCAATTTTTTTTTACATTTCAAAGGTTATTCTTTTCATTTCAAGATATAAAAGGGAAAAAAACTATTAGTATTACAATGGCATTGAGAGGGGGGGTGAATCGGTGTAGCTATTTAAAACTTAAAACTTTAACTCTTAAAGCCAAAACAATGAAAGCTTAAAACCAGAAACAACAAGTACCACAAGAGAGCATCACATAACACAAGATGTAACGAGGTTCACCAGTTTTGGCTACTCCTCAAAAATAGACTGCTTGGACTCCCATCCAAATCTAGCCATTGCAAAGCACCAACTTTACAATCAATTTACCAAAGAACCACCTGGAAGGAGCACCAACCCCTAATTTACCAGCACCAACTGGAAGGAGCACCAACCCCCGATTCCAAGCACCAACTTGGATTTCTATTTTAAATCTTGATTGACATAAAAATGCCTTCTGTGTTACAAGACCCTCACTGGTCTATCTTAACTCAAATCAATCTCATGGAAGCATAAGGAGAATTGTTAGAGACTCAATATATTCTATTTCTAACTCTCAATCTCAACTCCCTATCCACAAAGCACACACTCTTTTACAGCTCTACTTACTGCACACTTACAACCCTTTCTTATGGCTTGCTCTTGTAGCTCTCACAACTCTGTACTTCTTACAACATTCTTCCAGCTTTGTAACAGCCCACAACACTATCCCTCTATACAACAGCACTCTTTCCTTCTGAGCAACACACTGCTCTCATCTCTTCAGTGCTCTATCTCCACACACATTTTCTCTTCGACTTCACACATATTTATCTACCCCCACAGAGCTCAACCTAACGGATCACTCTTACCACTCTGCTTACTGTGCTCTGATAGTCTTCTCTCGCATAGTGACAACCTTTACTACTTGCTTACGACTCTGATAGCCT
The DNA here is from genome assembly GCA_028583015.1 of Wollemia nobilis. NCBI lineage: Eukaryota > Viridiplantae > Streptophyta > Pinopsida > Araucariales > Araucariaceae > Wollemia > Wollemia nobilis. Next base: position 1,704,610 of record JAQPPZ010000152.1, read on the forward strand.
TATCTGCTCATTTCGGCGCTCTGACATTCTTATCAGTGACACCTTCTTCAATTCTGAGCTACTTTATTTCTACTACATGCAACTGCCATTTTAAAACAATATATTTCATTTTGAAACCCTAAGTCTTCTGTAACTGCCATAATCCCGCATGTAGCCTCTTAATAGCCATTCCTATAAATAACTCCTTTTTGACACACTATTCTTACATGCAACCTATTAATAGGTTTGTCTCTTTATTTGGGATTCTCAGTATGGCCACCGCTCTGACAGTTTCACTGTGTCACGGCCCTGTAATAGCCGTTCTGTCTTTAAAGCACTGTTCTAATTTTAGCTGTATAAATTTATTCTGTAACTGCCCCTTGTAACTATAGTTCTGACTCCAGTTAACTCTTCTTTATTTTTCCTGCATGATTTTCTTTGCAACACCCCCTGCAACTGCAGTTCTGACTCCAGTTAACTTTACTTCGGCTGGGTTCTTCTTCTTCCATCACGCCAATGCGACCTATCACAAAATCATGACATTTCTACCCCTTTGAATTTTCTTGGCGTTTGACCATGAAAACAAGACATGTCACGATATCGTGACACTTTCGCCTTCTTGCTTCATTATTCGGCTTGCACCCGCAAAAACAACATGTCACAAAATCGTGACACTTTCGCTGCCTTGAGCTCTTCTCTGTCTCTTGCCCGTGAAAACGGAACATGTCACGAAATCGTGACACTTTCGCTTCCTTGCACTCTTCTCTGCTTGCACTAGCGAAAACATGACATGTCACGAAATCATGACACCTTTCACTTTCGTACACTCTTCTCTGCAAGCACTAGCGAAAACCATGACATGTCACAAAATCGTGACATCTTTCATTGCCATACACTCTTCTTTGCATGCACAAAAAATGAAACATGTCACGAAATCGTGACACTTTCGTTGCCTTGTGCTTTTCTCTGTCTCTTGCCCGCAAAAACAAAACATGTCGTGAAATCATGATGCTTTCGCCTTTGAGCTCTTCCTCCTTGAATTTGTCATAAAATCATGACGCTTTTGCTTCCATGCTCTTTCGTTTTGCTTCTATCATGAAATCGTGACACTTCATCCTTCAAAGTCTTCCTCTCTTGTTGTCGTGAAATCGTGACATTTCTATCTCCATACATTCTCTCTCCTCTCTTAGTCATAAAAATGACATGTCGCGATATCTACACTTTTCTCCTTAGCACTTTTCTTCTTTCCACATGTCACGAAATCGTGACATATTTTCTCCTTAGCACTTTTCTTTTCATCGGGTCACGAAAACCCGACATGTCACGATATCATGACACTTTTTCTCCTTAGCGCTTCCTCTTGCAAATTGTCACGAAATCGTGACACTTTTCCTTGCGAGCTCTTTCTCTCGAACCTGTCGTGAAATCGTGACACTTTTTCATCCGTACCATCCTTCTTGCAAATTGTCGCGAAATCGTGACACTTTTCTTTGCAAGCTCTTTCTCTCAAACATGTCACGAAATCGTGACACTTTTCTTTGCTTGCGCCTTCTCTCCAAACATGTCACGAAATCATGACAATTTTCTTTGCCTGCGCCTTCTCTCCAAACATGTCATGAAATCGTGATAGTTTTTCCTGCATGCACTTCTTCTTCGAACATGTCATGAAATCATGATAGTTTTTCCACTTGGCTTCTTCTTCAACATGTCGCGAAATCGTGACAATTTTTCCACTTGGCTTCTTCTCTGCCAACATGTCGCGAAATCACGATAGTTTTTCCACTTGGCTTCTTCTCTGCCAACATGTCACGAAATCATGACAGTTTTTCTACTTGGCTTCTTTGCTTTCAACATGTCATGAAATTGCAACAGTTTTTCTACTTGCCTTCTTTGCTTTCAACATGTCACGAAATCACGATAGTTTTTCTACTTGCCTTCTTTGCTTTCAACATGTCTGAAATTGCGACAGTTTGACAACATTTTCTCTCTCCTCTGATATGTCGTGAAATTGTGACAGTTTCTCTTGCGCTTTCTCTCTTCCAACATGTCGATATCTTTCTTTTCCAGCTTCTCAACATGTCGCGATATCGTGACAGTTTCTCATGCTTGCTCAACATGTCGCGATATCGTGACACTTTTCTTACTTGTCTTTTTCTTTGAGCTTTTGCATATGGGCCACTTTTGTCTCCTTGGAAATTCACTGTACATGCTCTGACTGCTCTGAACTCTTGTTCACTTCATCAACCGATCTATCTAATGACCTCTGCACTCCTGTCCATTGCATCAACCGATCCTCTATCTATGTTGACAACAATGACAATACTTTGGCTGCACCTTGCTCATCAATGAACTCCTGTCCATTGCACTTTGGTCATCAATGAACTCCTGTCCATTGCATCAACTGATCAACCTGACTGTGTTGACAACAATGACAATACTTTGGTTGCACCTTGCTCATCAATCTCCCCCTTTGGAATTGTTGGCAACACACGTAATTGTGTGCAATTACCTGTAATTCTTCTCCCCCTTTGACAATAATACCAAAGGGTGGCTGCAAAAACTCCCCTGAGTCCATGCACAACATTCTCAGGCAAAAATTATTACAGTTAGCAAAAAGCATAAACATGAGCAATATGATAAACAAATGCATAAATGCTCCCCTTGAGTCCAAGACCACTTCATTTCACTGATTGACAACATCATGATAAGCATAATAGGCATCAACAATATCAATAATGTGAATAGCAACAATAACCAGTGAATGACACCATCACCATCAACTTCACCAATATAACATGTGTAAGAACATGACTGGACCACTGTCTTCTGTGCAACTACCCTCTGTTGCTTTGCAAACTCAAACTTGTCCACTGTTAGTGAAGGCATACAATAATATTATATAGCCAACTTTTTGTTTTGCTATGCCAACAACATCTGCATACATCTCCACCATGCATCTTGGATATTCTCAACAAGCTTGAACCCAATGACAGCTGTTTGTCTTTCTCTGCAGTGAGAATCCAGCAGACTACCTCAATCCACCTAGCCACAACCAATTTTCTTCTTCTCAACCAATTAGGGCTCTAACAACAATGCTTATAGACAAGGTTTAACCAACATCATTCAACTCAAGATTAACCTTGAAGCATTCAACCAATCACTACATGAAAAGGAAACTAGTAGACATCCTTTTCCTTCCAAAGGTATTTGAACAAGACAACCACCAACATAAATCACCAATGCAAAGAATAACTTGCTCAAATCAATCTCAATGGAGTAAGCCCAAAACATGTATCAAGTAAAGCATTAACTTGATCAAAACAACCTCTATGAAAGCAACTCAACCATTCATCACCAAGCTGGAAATCATCTGGCTGCTCATTATAAACCTCTTCTTCAATATTCCCATTCAACATGTTGGTTTCACATCTGTCAACAAAATTGACAAGTGACTCACACTTGTACCAACTTTTGTCCAACACTGTACCAACACTACAATTTTACTGCCAACTCTATGCAAGCATCAAATACTATACTACAACACAACCAAATTCCTTTTTATATTTACAAACTGATCTGAGTTTTCTACAGTTACTGCAGATCACACCTTACTTTCAACTGTGCAAATCAGGAGAAGACATTTTGTCAAACACTTTATGGCCAACCATAGTGCCCCTTACTCAACCTCATACTTCTTAACCTTGGATTGATATTTTATCAACAGTTAAAATGAAATTGTCTATGAATTAAATAATATTCACCAAGGCGTCATGAAAGATCTAACAATATTCACATCAAAGTGTAGAACAAGTACACGCTGCTTTTATCGAAACACAAATACGTAGCTAGGGCAAGCATTCTTTCACTGAGCAAATTATCTGGACTGTTATGATTCATAGTTTTGAACAGTGGCATTAAGAATCATCAACAGTACAACAATGACATATCTCAAAACTACCAATGGTGACAGCTCTCAAATTAATCACCACACTTCACGACATTTCCACAAACCACTATATAAACTAAAAAACACACTTTAACAACTATATGACAATATCCCGACTACTTGCCTTTCATCCTCAGATAACCAAACAAATTCATAGGAGCATAAAAATAAGATTTTAAAATTGCTCCCCCTGAGGATGTGCCACCTGGAGTGGCTTAGTGCAATAGCGGAGTAGTCTCCTTCAGTCCAAGGAGACACGATTCCCTTTCTTCTGTCTTTCTCCAGACTTTCTTGAACTTGGGCTTGAGTTTTTCAACTACATCCCCATTTTGCACCTTTTCGTGAACTTGAACATTCTTCTTGCGCAGTTGTTTCTTGTGCATCCTTGATGGTTGATTATTTTCCTTTCTTTTATGCACATGATATGTTCTTTGTCTGTGTTGCCCTCTTTGTGTCTGATGAAATCTAGGGTTTTGCCTTAGATTAGATACATAAGTGCTTGGACAGAACCTTGCTATGTGCCCTTGACCATTACATTTAAAACATTGCACATGTTTTGTTCCCTGTCTGCATTGCATTCTGTGTATGATGAAATCTATGGTCTTGCCTTAGATTGGATACAGAAGTGCTTGGACAAAACCTTGCTATGTGCCCATGGCCATTACATTTAAAACATTGCACAGGGTGTTCACTCGAGAAAGCAGATGTGTTTTTATCAATATGACTTTTTGATCTATTGTTCAGTCCACAATAAATTGCCTTGTGACCATAGTGGTTGCATTTAGAACAATAGCCATTAAAAGCATTATTATTAAAAGAGTGAGAGTGAGAGAACCTCTTTTGTTGTGGTTGCTTTGCTGTAGATCTTCTTTGATATTTTCTTCCTTTTGAGGATTCAGCTTCAGACTTTTCTTGCTTCGATCCTTCAGCAGTGGACTTCTTCTTTTCTATAGATTTAGAAGATGAAGGTTGTTCAGCTTCACATCCAAGACCAAGCTTAGACATGGGGTTTCTTTGTTGCCTTAACATTTTATCTAGCAACTCTGTGCTCTTCTCAAATTTGAGATTTGTATTGGCCTCTTCTAGTTGTTTCTTCAATGAAACAATCTCTTCTTCTTATTGACAGCAAAGAATATCTTTCTCATTGATTTAGACCCAGAATATCTTCAATCCTTTTGTACTGTTCTACTTGCAGCTTTAGATCAACAATAACTTTGTTAGATTCCTCTTCACTTGTGTTGCATACATCATCCTCATCATCCAGGTGTGTCTTCAAGGCTTCTTCTGATTTCTTGGCCTTTTGAACTTGTAGGAAGAGATCTTCAATCTCATCCCCATATTCTTCTAACTTCTTGGACATTCTTTTGTTCTTTTTCTTTTCTATACTCAACTCTTCAAGTGCAGCTATCAACTCACCTTCTAGATCTACTTCAATCTCCAGGTTTTCATTGCATACTTCAGAATCCACTTCTTCTACCTTCTCTAGTTCAGTTTTCTCTTCCACAAGAACTGAAACTGGCTGAGATGCCTTTTTGGAGGAGGATCTATTCTTCTTAGCCATTGTGTACTAATCCAAGATCAACCCTGACTGATTTAGCCTAAACTGGGAACTTGGCTCTGATACCAATTGTTAGTCTTACAATGGCACTGAGAGGGGGGGTGAATCAATGCAGCTATTTAAAACTTAAAACTTTAACTCTTAAAGCCAAAACAATGAAAGCTTAAAACCAGAAACAGCAAGTACCACAAGAGAGCATCACATAACACAAGATGTAACGAGGTTCACCAGTTTTGGCTACTCCTCAAAAATAGACTGCTTGGACTCCCATCCAAATCCAGCCATTGCAAAGCACCAACTTTACAATCAATTTACCAGCATCCACCTGGAAGGAGCACCAACCCCTAATTTACCAGCACCAACTGGAAGGAGCACCAACCCCTGATTCCAAGCACCAACTTGGATTTCTATTTTAAATCTTGATTGACATAAAAATGCCTTCTGTGTTACAAGACCCTCACTGGTCTATCTTAACTCAAATCAATCTCATGGAAGCATAAGGAGAATTGTTAGAGACTCAATATATTCTATTTCTAACTCTCAATCTCAACTCCCTGTCCACAAAGCACACACTCTTTTACAGCTCTACTTACTGCACACTTACAACCCTTTCTTATGGCTTACTCTTGTAGCTCTCATAGCTCTGTACTTCTTACAACATTCTTCCAGCTTTGTAACAGCCCACAACACTATCCCTCTATACAACAACACTCTTTCCTTCTGAGCAACACACTGCTCTCGTCTCTTCAGTGCTCTATCTCCACACACCTTTTCTCTTTGGCTTCACATATTTATCTACCCCCATAGAGCTCAACCTAACGGATCACTCTTACCACTCTGCTTACTGCGCTCTGACAGTCTTCTCTATGCAATGATAGCCTTTACTGCTTGCTTACGGCTCTGACAACCTTATCTGCTCATTTCGGTGCTCTGACATTCTTATCAGTGGCACCTTCTTCAATTTTGAGCTACTTTATTTCTACTACATGCAACTACCATTTTAAAACAATATATTTCATTTTGAAACCCTAAGTCTTCTGTAACTGCCATAATCCCGCATGCAGCCTCTTAATAGCCATTCCTGTAAATAACTCCTTTCTGACACACTATTCTTACATGCAACCTATTAATAGGTTTGTCTCTTTATTTGGGATTCTCAGTATGGCCACCGCTCTGATAGTTTCACTACGACACCCCTGTAACAGTCATTCTGTCTTTAAAGCACTGTTCTAATTTTAGTTGTATAAATTTATTCTGTAACTGCCCCCTATAACTATAGTTCTGACTCTAGTTAACTCTTCTTTATTTTTCCTGCATGATTTTCTTTGCAACACCCCCTGCAACTATAGTTCTGACTCCAGTTAACTTTACTTCGGCTGGGTTCTTCTTCTTCCATCATGCCAATGTGACCTGTCATGAAATCGTGACATTTCTGCCCCTTTGACTTTTCTTGGCGTTTGACCATGAAAACAAGACATGTCACGATATCGTGACACTTTCGCCTTCTTGCTTCATTATTTGGCTTGCACCCGCAAAAACACATGTCACGAAATCATGACACTTTCGCTTCCTTGAGCTCTTCTCTGTCTCTTGTCCACGAAAATGGAACATGTCACGAAATCGTGACACTTTCGCTTCCTTGCACTCTTCTCTGCTTGCACTAGCGAAAACATGACATGTCATGAAATCATGACACCTTTCACTTTCGTACACTCTTCTTTGCATGCACTAGCGAAAATGGAACATGTCACGAAATCGTGACACTTTCGTTGCCTTGTGCTTTTCTTTGTCTCTTGCCCATGAAAATGGAACATGTCACAAAATCATGACGCTTTCACCTTTGAGCTCTTCCTCCTTGAATTTGTCATGAAATCATGACGCTTCTGCTTCCATGCTCTTTCGTTTTGCTTCTATCATGAAATCGTGACACTTCATCCTTCGGAGTCTTCCTCTCTGCTATTGTCACGAAATCATGACATTTCTATCTCCGTACATTCTCTCTCCTCTCTTAGTCACGAAAATGCGACATGTCACGATATCACGACATTTTTACTCCTTAGCACTTTTCTTCTCATTGGGTCACGAAAACCCAACATGTCGCGAAATCGTGACATATTTTCTCCTTAGCACTTTTCTTTTCATCGGGTCACAAAAACCCGACATGTCGCGATATCATGACACTTTTTCTCCTTAGCACTTCCTCTTGCAAATTGTCATGAAATCGTGACACTTTTCCTTACAAGCTCTTTCTCTCGAACCTGTCGTGAAATCGTGACACTTTTTCGTCCGTACCATCCTTCTTGCAAATTGTCATGAAATCGTGACACTTTTCTTTGCAAGTTCTTCTCTCTCAAACATGTCATGAAATCGTGACACTTTTCTTTGCTTGCGCCTTCTCTCCAAACATGTCACGAAATCGTGACAGTTTTCTTTGCCTGCGCCTTCTCTCCAAACATGTCACGAAATCGTGACAGTTTTCCTTGCATGCGCTTCTTCTTCGAACATGTCGTGAAATCACGACAGTTTTTCCACTTGGCTTCTTCTCTGCCAACATGTCACGAAATCGCGACAGTTTTTCCACTTGGCTTCTTCTCTGCCAACATGTCACGAAATCACGATAGTTTTTCCACTTGGCTTTTTCTCTGCCAACATGTCACGAAATCGTGACAATTTTTCTACTTGGCTTCTTTGCTTTCAACATGTCACGAAATCACGATAGTTTTTCTACTTGCCTTCTTTGCTTTCAACATGTCACGAAATCATGACAGTTTTTCTACTTGCCTTCTTTGCTTTCAACATGTCACGAAATCGTGACAGTTTTGCCAGCATTTTCTCTCTCCTCCGATATGTCACGAAATCATGACAGTTTCTCTTGCGCTTTCTCTCTCTTCCAACATGTCGTGATATCATGACAATTTCTTTTCCAGCTTCTCAACATGTCACGATATCATGACAGTTTGTTTTCCAGCTTCTCAACATGTCGCGATATCGCGACACTTTTCTTACTTGTCTTTTTCTTTGAGCTTTTGCATATGGGCCACTTCTGTCTCCTTGGAAATTCACTGTACATGCTCTGACTACTCTGAACTCTTGTTCACTTCATCAACCGATCTATCTAATGACCTCTGCACTCCTGTCCATTGCATCAACCGATCCTCTATCTGTGTTGACAACAATGACAATACTTTGGCTGCACCTTGCTCATCAATGAACTCCTGTCCATTGCACTTTGGTCATCAATGAACTCCTGTCCATTGCATCAACTGATCAACCTGACTGTGTTGACAACAATGACAATACTTTGGTTGCACCTTGCTCATAAAAAACCTCTTTATTCATGAAGATACTTCAAGGAGTATCCATGTGAGGAATGTTAGTTGGTTGCTATTTCTACCAACTATGGAAACCATATGGTTAGTATGGTTGCACTATACAAAACAATAAAATATGTATTCAAAAAATAAATTTTATCAATAAATCATCTAAGGATTGACAAAAAGCCATTTTAATTATTCTCTAAATAATGGATATATTATAATCACTAGTGAATCCTTCCTTTTGGGTTCCTGTGGCACTTTCTCATCTTTTTCTTCAAATGTGCTAGTTTATTGTTGTTGTTTCCTCCTTTAGGTTGTTGTTTCTGGAAGAATTCATTTTTTCTACTTGAGGACTTCATAGCTTCGGAAGTTCCTCTTGTTTCTGATCCACTACCTCACCATCCTTTAGGTTTTTGTTCCATTGCATGAGGATTTCATGGCCTGCAATTTTCCTCTTTATGCTGCTTCATTTTTTAGGCTTTCAAGGAGTGGTTTTTCTAGTTTTCATAATTTTCACCATCCCTGTGTGATTCCCATCCCTTTTTTTGGTGGGATTCATAGTTTTTCTGATCCACTACTCCAACCTTTTGTTCCTTTTGGTCTTCCTCAAGTTTTTTTGTTGTCCTTCCTTAGACATTTTCCTTTTGATGTAATCTTGATGCAATGTAATCAGGTTTTGGGATCCTTGATAAAACCCCACTTTTAATTTAACCTACCAAAAAAAAATATCCTAGTCACTAGAATTTTGGGTAGACATGAAGTAACTCTAAGTTGCATTTATTTTGAAATGATAGAGGTAAAAAAAATACCATTTGATGTAAATTATACTCTAAAATATTTATTGAGAGAGGTGATCATTACATCTATAAAGTCTCATGTTTTATTAGCTAGATAAAATGTTATAACAATGTTTGATGAATTTTCATTGAAGCATATTATTAAGAATTTTAGGATTTTCTTGGATGATAGTTTGTATAAAGAGGTATATGACCCAGTTTGTTCCTTTTCATTTCTATGAATGAGTTAGTAGTCAATAGGATAAAACTATATGCAACTAGATACTTTGTATTAAAAATATGAACCATCATGATATAGATATGTCAATTGAGAAGGGAATCTAGATAATTCATGTGATAGATGAGCTTAATTTAGATAAATTGAGTCCTAAAAATATTTCCAAATTCTTGGATACACTAATTGCTTTTAATGTTGGTGTTCAAAATAAGATGAATGACGTGAGGTCCAAAGTTTTAAATATGATAAATGTTAGTATTTACAAATATTAGATAAAGAAGTATGAACTTTGGCCTTGTTTTATTTGAAGGAATTATAGGTTGTACTTAAACTCATGAATTTTGAGAAGTTTACTTTAAGAGGAGGAGGAAATATTATTCTTTACAAATATTTAATATGCCCAAGTTTTTAAATATGATATTCAGTAAGCACCAGGTGACCAAAGATCTATTAGGATTATGTGTTATAAAATCAATGTCCCACACATGAGATAAACGAAGGCTTGATTAACAAATAATATAGTGGACCTCATAAGCATGATCTACTCTATTACCCCTGGTAGTTGTAGAAATGGGTTATCCATAAATTCTAATAGGATGAGAAGGTTACCATAAGGACACTCATGGTTGAAGAAGAAAAAAAATATAATAGTTGAAAGTTCAAAGATATGATGATCAAATGAACAATTCAAGGTCTATCTCACACTTATCTATGATTTATTGTGTATCCCAAATTAAAATTGTTTTCTATAATAAGTGAAGCTCCATGCTACAATCAAGGTAAATGTTTGACTTTACCTCCATTAAAAATATGTTGTAAATTACTAAGACCTAGTATAACTAATATTTTGTGATTGGTTGTGTGTGTCCCTAGTCATGAGTATTATGAATAGTAGTGTGTGTCCATTTTTGTACATTTGATATTGGATAGTGTGTGTATCCCTATCTAGTTGTATTTAATAATCATGGATAGTTGAGTTTATCCCTATTAGTGGCTAAGTGTTCAATGAGGACATTCCCATTAAAATATCATAGTGAGATCATTACCAGTAAATAAGCATAGTGAGGTCATTCCCACTATTATTTATTATGAATATTGAGTGTGTCCCTTTTTGTAGTTATGTGTTCAGTGAGGCCATTCCCATTCAAAAATCATAGTGATACCATTCCCACTACTATAGGTTTCAAATAGTTGAGTGTGTTCCTATCACACTTTATGTGTACTTGATAACCTATTGAGTACTAGTTCATCATATGGTTATTTTTATTGTTTGAATATCCTTACCTATTTTTGGATCATGATGTAAGAAATGGGGTTATGAAAAAAATTATTATATATGATCAAGTTTGGTTGAATTATTAGAACCACTTATGTAGGAACCATGTAAGGACATTTAGTTGGTTGATATTTCCACCAACTATCAAAATCATGTGGTTAGTATGATTGTACTACATAGACCAATGAAATATTTGTTTAAATAAGCATTTTTATAATTGAATCATTTAAGAATTGGCATCATCATCAAATATATTTGAATAGCAATATCAATAAATATTAATGAATCAATAGTTTAAATGATGTAAGAGGTTAGAAAGTTATGTCTTTCATATGAAAATTATAACAAGATTCAAATGTATGTTCCTTTCTAGTTATAGGTATTCAGACTTGATTTGAATGTTCCCATTTGGATTTTATTGTTGGAGACTAGAAAGATCTAAATATACCCCCATCAATGGGTTCTAAATTAAGATTAACTTTAGAAGGTAGATAATTTCAAAAATATAACTATTATGCTAATATTATCCATTGTTATTGAATATGTAGATGATACAATTAATAAATATGAAAAGCATTTTAAGAAATTAATAAAAGAGCAACATTTTATTGGCAAATTTTTAGTTTTAAATTTTTGAAACAATTATTTAAAAAATCATGATAAAAATCCAAACCAACGAATAAAAGAGAAAAATACTCAAAGGTTTTGTATAGTCCAAGAGAATATCCTTTATGTTTTGATAGAATATAAGTTTATAAAATAATTTGTAAATTCTTATTGTACATATAATTCATGGATTCATTAACAATGCAAAATCACACCCATAAATTTTAGTGCATTATGTGCCAGAATTAAAAAATATCATAATTTGTAGCTTTTGAAGCTATATATCTAATGAAAAAACTACCACAAGGTGTAAAATGAACATGAAATATTAAATATATGAAAAATGTAATATACTAAGCACACAAATATCATGAGAAACTTTGCAACTACTCAAAATTATACCATTAATTAAAGCTCACAAAAATAGTGTGTTCCTCTAAAATGGAGGTCTCAAAACACTCCATACATGCTCTACGTTGTATCTACTACTACTCTACCATGTGCTCACAAAAAACCCATATTCATTCATTATATAAATTCCTATATATAATGAGATATATATCTTGGTATTTCACCTACCTATGACTCATCATCTTCCTATTCTATGACTCATGTACATATGAACAACATGCACATTTACATCCTTGCACATTCTAAAAATACTTGTGCATTTATTACATTGCATAAAGTAAATACTCAAATAAAAATCTAAGACATATTCCTAATATTAACATGTACCTATGGTGGTACATTTGCATGTACCAAATAATGAAATATATTCCAACACCCCCTTGTATTACATTATTTGGTTATTGAAGACTTTAGTCTTGAATATGCATATTCATCTTGGATTTGGAACTTGAGATCTTCTTTTTTTTATTCTTCATTTTGCTCCCTTTCTATATCATGATAAATTAAATAGTTAGTATCTTTATAAAATAGTATTTTTGTTGAGATGACTTTAACTTTATGTTCATATGAAGGTTGTTCCAATTCTTGAATATCCTAAATCTCTTGAACTAAATGTATTTTTTTCTCCATATTGTAGTTGAGGATAATTATTTTGATTCTGAGAAGTATATGGATGGTGAAATTTTTGCATTTTATTTATTTTGATATTATCTTGGTTGGAATGACCTATTTAACTGGCTTCCAAAATTTGATTGATTTTCTTGATACTAGTTTCTTGGATTGAATCTACAATAATTGGTACTATGTCCTTTATTTATACATAGTTTGTAGTATATATTATTCCATATTGATATATCCTTTGAGAATGAAGCAATATTTCCTTGTGGATTATCTTTTGAGACTAGGGCATTGTTAGTCATTTCATTTTTACTAAATTTTCTACCTCATATTCTTGTAGTATATTGACTAACTCATAAAATGATGTATCTTTACTTAGAATTTGTAAATATGTGACTAGATGCTTGTAGATTTTTGGAAGTGCTCTTAGGATTATTTGAACAATAAAATTGTCTTCAAAGTTTCTCCAAAGGTTAATAATTTTTCTTTTATATCTGCTAGTTTCCTTAGAAACAATTATATACTTTCTCCATTATTAAATTTTAGAGAATGCAATTGAGTTTGAAGGTTCAAGATAGTGGATTTATTCTTTCCTTCAAATATCTTGGATAAGGTTTTCCAAGATTTTATAGAAGTTACTGCTAAACTAATGTATGGTTGTATTTCATCTATAATTGCAAATGTTATTATCATGAGTGCTTTTGCTTCATCTTATTCAAAATTCTAAATCTCTCTAGAATATATAGTAGGTTTAGTTTTAACTCCTTTAACAAGATCCCAAATATTTTCAACTATCAATATTACCCTCACTTTGTTTATCCATGAAGAGTAATTAGGTCCTTTATGAAGTTGGAATCCTATAAGAATGAATTTATTTGTTGTTATGATGATATTTGTAGACTACATTATATCTCCCTAGTTTTGAGTATGAGATCAAATTTTATAAGATCTTTCCAATTCTCAAGTTATGTAAAATATTTTGTATCTCTATGGATTTGATGTTATACTTAGCTTTCTTAGTTTTATTTTAGTTGAATCCCTTTTGTCTCCCTAATATGTAACTTCTATTCTTCACCTTATTTCTCGCTATGAATAGAAATATAAAGATAATTTTTGATGCAATTTCAAGTTTGATAAGGTTCATTATTTTCAAAATCTTAAATTTGGATTCCTTATGTATCATTATTTTGAGCAAGAGACTAAGACCAAACGTAATTTACAACTTTTCAAATAACTCTATGTTTATGCTCCTTTCAATTTTTAATAATATAGTTTCTAAATTTCAAATATTTTAAATTTGTGTTGAACTTATTATAACTCCCTATCTGGAAATTTGGAAGACTAATGTATTTGCAAAACTAATTTCAATATGGAAATCATTATTTCTCCATGTTAGGCTATTTGAAAATATTTCTATCCAATTTGAATTTCAAATAGGATAAAGTGATTTCAAGTGCTTTCAATTAAATTCCACTTGCTTCAAAAATATTCTGTACCATTCAATATTTAGGATTTCTAAGGGGGGTGTGGAATGAATCTCATCATATTTCTTGTGCCACTCAAGACCAGTCCCTCTGCCATGGTTACTCTTGATCAGGTCCATGAATATTTTATCCCATAATATGACCACTATCAATATTTTCTCTGCATACTATTGCTATATATGAGTGCAAGAGCTCATTTTTTTCCATTCATGAGCAAACTAATAAAAAATGGTGATGTTACAGGTGCATAAAATAACTACCCATCAAAACATCTTAAAAAAAAATTGATCTTGCCTTCGCATCGATATAGCTAATCTACATTGAATGTAAGATTTCAATCACCATAAGCAATGTCACCATGGCTAGGCTAGTGTATTCTAAAAATGTGATGCTTCATACCTCAAGATATGCAAATGCAAAGTAAGGGGAAAACAACATGACTGCAACATAACGAATACACAAGACTATTATGGGCTGCTACGTGGCTACGACTATATATTTGGAACTTCATAAGTGATGGATATGTATTTTGATCCCTTTTTTTATGATGACTTTAGCTACCATATGTAGAACTATGCACAATAGCCCATGATCTGTTCCTCCACTAAAACTATGAATTTCACCTTCACTATGTATAGCGAGCAATTTATTCCATACACTAACAACTCAAAGTGAGGAACAATGGGAGTTATGCATGACAAAATGAATAACAAACTAATCCAATGGTGAGAGGTATAAGATTGAATTACTAGAAAGTAGTTCATCTATTGTGATTGTGGATAGATGACATTGATAGCATATCTCTACTCGTTGGAAATTTGATTTTTGTAGAAATCCTAGCTGGCAATGATGAACTCCAAAAATTGGATAGACATAGTTAGCATGGGAGTATAGTAGAAGGGGCTATAATATTTTTGTAAAATTTCTTAATATTCTCAGCCTTGGGAACTCCCATCAACCAATGCATAATCACTCATAGTCATAATGCAACCTTGTGAAGTTTTTGAATGACCAATGACACAAGTTGTTCTATATCCATAGCAAAACAATGTGCCATATATTTGGATGTAAAATAAAGATAAAGTGGTAATTCAGATTGTTGCATATGTTTACAGTAGCAGTAGCACACCCATATCATCATTCTAGGTCTCCTAGGTCTAGTAGTGGCAAAGCAAAAAAATTCCCAATATTTTTTTTAGAGGATGAATATATTGAGCACATATTTATCTCATCTAATTTTTATATGTAATATCTTCAGTAGACAAGGTTTATGGAAAGTTGACCCTCAATCACATCAACCTCAACAATCACAACAAACTGATAGTAAACTTGTGACATATATTCACAACAAATAGCTTAATCCTCACAATGATAAAACTCCACCATCATTGAAATGATATACTGGTACAAAAAATAGAGAAAATATACTCCTCAATATCTCATGGCTCCAAGCAATAAAGCTTCAGGGGTAGCCATGAATATTTCTCAATCTATTTGGTTTTGGATCCATTTAAAATGAGAGAGCGTACTCCCTAGGCTTTGAGAAAATATGGGAGAAAAAATAAATGAGGGCTTAATTATAGGAAGGGGAAGGAGGAAAATGAGGGTGGTATTTGCATGAGGTAAATTCTCCCTTAAGACTACAAGGCATGAAAGCCTACTCTGATACCAAATGATGGGACTTAAAGATATGAATTATGTATTACACATGAAAAGTACAATATATAGTCATAAGCCTATATGAAAACAAGATAAGTATTAAGGACACATTTCAAGGAGAAATAACGGGTAAAATACACATTAATATTAACATGATTTATCCCTAAAATTAACCCCTTAGATTGGATTGTTTCAATAGATCTTCCAAAGGCTTCAATCATAATAAGAAAAAAATAAATAGACAATGGGTCCCCTTGTCTTAGTCCTTGTAGGCTTCTAAAATATCATACTAGATAACCATTAATTAGGATAGAATTCATGATTTAGTACAAACATCCTTTGATGAGGTCTATCCAAGCAGGGTGAAAGCCAAATTTACCCATAAATTTATACCAATAATTCTAGGTTACTCTATCATATGTGTTGTTCATGTCTAATTTCAAAAATAATCCATATTTACCGCTTTTATCTATCGAGTGAAGAACTTCATTAATAGTAATCACACCATCCAAGATTTGCCTCCCTTTAACAAAAGTACCTTGAAAGGGATCAATAATATAATGAAGAATGGTCTTCATTCTATTGGCTATGACTTAAGCCAATATTTTATAAAGAGTATTACATAGAATTATGGGTCTTGAAAGAATTAGCTCCCACAAATTTAGGAATCAAAACCAAAAATGTGGAATTTATGTCTCTTGGAATATGATGGGTATTTTGAATTTCACCCATAGCATTATATAGCCTTCTCCATAATTTCCTAAAGTATGATAAAAAAATTTACTAAAACCATCAGGTCTAAAGGCCTTCTCACTGACCATGGAAAACATTACCTCTTTGATTTCAGACTCTTTGAATGGAGTGATAATACTAGAGTTCATTTGTTCAAAAATTAGAGAACAAATAAAATTCAAAAAAGAATTGGAGACCTATGTTAGGATTTTATATCCTAACATTTATTAATAATAATAAATAATAATTTAATATCATAAAGGGTAGTAGAATTGATAATATAATAATTAATTATTATATTATATTATTAGGATTAGCATAAGTCATAATAATTAATTATATTAATTATTATGAACCATTGTGGTGAAGAGACATGATGGTTAAGGTTAGGTCGGTATATATGATTGTTCAAACCATTCATTCAAGATCATCCATGAAATATATAATATATGATTTATTAAATCATTGAAGGGACTTCCCGACAATTCAAAAGTGATTCTTTTAGATTTAGGTTATTTATTATTTATTTATCATTTTATGTGCTAGGAACCCTAGGTTCCTACCATCTGGTATCAGAGCCTTATGGATCCAACCATATTTTTCAAGGAAATAAAAAATGACATTGCAAAAATTAGAAGAATGATTGAACAAAAAAAAAAAAACAAATGAAACGTTTTGATTGTATTATACAATATTTAATGGAAATGCAAGAGGAGACCCTAGCCATGGAATCTAAGGTATGGGAGGAAGAACCCGTGGCCATGAAATCCCAATTGGTACCCATTGCTCTTCCAATGAATGAAAAAAATGCAACTAAACATATTGCTCCAAACCCTAAATTAATTGTTTCTCTGGATGAGCCCATAACCATAGAACTCCAAAAAATACCTATTCCATTTTCGGATAAAAATTATAAAAACCATAAAAAAACTTCAATACAAAAAATAATTACAGGTAGTCGGGAAACTAAGTACGGTCACAATGTACATTTTTCTTGGAATTCGTGTGCTACTACAAGAACATTTTTGAAATCTTATACCCCAAAAAAATGTTGTTGTAAAGCTATTGACCTATTCTGTCAAATAGAAAAGACATACTTGAAATCAGATTCAGTCACTATTTCGAGTGTTCTATCCATATGCACCGATGTATCTACTTTGAAGAATAGAAAGGAGATTCATGCATACATAATCACATGGCATCTATGTTCTGAGAGGCCACTTCCTTGGCCAACACCAACTTCTACATTTGATGCCCAGCCAACTAAACAAGATAAAAAAAATTGTAGATTGTAGTAATGTGCAACTTTGAGATCAACAAGACTTTCTAGAAGAGATGGAAATTCCCAGATACCATAGTTACACAATGTGAATTTTTTTTTAAAAGAATACATGGAGTTCAATGATGGAATTTTCATGAGACTTATGTAGAAAGAGACATCAAGGACCTTCAATTTTTTCAAATGTGAAATGGTGGAAACTTCTTACATATTTGTATAGCAACAAATAGATATTAAGTTTAATGATACTATTTGAAAGGGTTGACAATTCCTCAAGTTTGTCATTTTAGTATGCACATAAATGTACTAGTGATTTCAGCTGATGAAAATTTTCTAGAAAACTGCTTATATCATTTTCACCGATGTCAAGAACTTTCAGCTTGATAAGATTACCCAAACATTGAGGAAGCTCTATTAGATTACACCCAAACAAATATAACTCTTCTAGATTGAATAGTTCTCCAATTTCATTGGTAAGACACACCACCCAACACTTAATCATATCGAGAAAGTGAGAAAGTTTAGTACTCATATTTTGAGGCAGCACTGCAACTAGAAATGCATCCTCTCCTTGCAACTTATAACTAGTTGGAAATATCATCCATAATTTTAACATACCATGAAATGGTAATTATGAACCCAAACATAATCAACTTCTAGATTTATAACTTCTATAACCTTGTCGACAAAGATCTTATTAATAGAAACTTACGCCTGCCAACGAGATTGGTCAAAATGACCTCCATGATTTGGGGAAAGTGGCAACTAAAGTAGCTCATTTGTTCAGTTTGTATGATAAGCGACGATGGTTCATCATATGCCACTCATGTGGAGAAGTTCATGTTACTCATTATATTTAGGAATTCTATAGAACTGGGAGACCACAATCCATCAAATTGGTAGTCTGGATATCTGGATACACATAATGTTAATTTTAGCAATAGCTGCAAAAATTAACCTATTGTATTTATCCATTTGGATCTCTGAAACTACGTTTCTTAGAGTCTTAGCAATGAAAATTTTTGATCGCAGGTAATCCTGGACACCCATCCATCAAACAAAAGAAACCTATTTTCTAGCTTTCATATGTCTCATATTTTTTTTCTTATAAGAGCCGAGGGAGGTCACAACATGTGGGTTCTAGAAGATCAAAGAATATATCTATCAAGCGATATAAACCAACCTCAATTTCTCCCCAAATCTGGGAATAGTCATTTTTAATGAGGGGAAGAGTGTACCCAATAATAAGGATGTTCATACTTTTCCAAAGGAAAAATTTCATGAACGCATGAACCACCCTCCATAAAATTTGGTGAAAATTTTATTTGTTTCCCGATCACAAAACACTCGGTCACATTTTTGAGAGTTTCCACAACATTGTATGTTAGAATATTATTTTACGAAAAATGATAGAAGACAATCACTGGTGGATATGATATTGCTACTCAGCTTCAAAAAACAATATGTTGTTCAAATGATTGACACATGTGACATGTCAGGTTGAAATTAATTACAAATATGTTATAAACACCACAATGCATCCAATGATAGAAATATTTGATTTGGGAAATATATCTGACCAAAATAACATGAATATTGAATTATATATATATTAGGGTGAACGGATAAATCTTATGGCAGCTCCAAATTTACCTGATTATCAAGTTTTTCAAAATAGTTCTAACTACAAATTTTGAAACATATGAAGCAATGCTGGTACCAAAGTTGCACTACTGAAGATAAAATAACAAGTGGTTGGAATTATGTTTCAAATATGCAGTAAAACATTAGGAGCATAGGATATATATTGGTTCATCTCCTTCGAATTAATCATGTGGTTGCAGTATTTTAGAATCCCTAATTTCTTAAATTAGCCAACACGTTTTATTGGCGAAATAATTGACTAGCCATTTTTAACCCTAAGGATTGAAAGCATTAAAATGAGGTCTATTTTTTACATACGATGTTGTTAAAAAAAAAGTTTCTACCAAATTGCCAAACGAGAGAGCTTCAAAATATCTACGTGCCTAGGGAAGAGAACGAACCACTACAAGATACTTTCAATGCATGTGGAGGAATTTCAAAGTAGGATAATGGTAATAAAATTATAGTTGTGTCAAATTGGATGGAGAGTGTAGTGTATTATCACTACAAATGAAGTAATCGAACCATTTAAGAGAGGTAAATAACAATTGGAAGACATTTATTACAACTGGAAATACAAGACTACTAGAGAAATAAAGAATATTAGTACAATAACTAATTCAAGTTATGTTTGGTTGACTGACATGATACTATTCAACCTTACATTGCGTACTGATTACTGGACAAGAGCGTTCTTTCTTGACCCAAATATTGATTGTTTGGTGAAGTTTTGTTAAGTTGTTGTGGCAAAAAAAATCCTGTAAGGTGTATTATGCAGTGCTTATTTCTTGAATTGCTAAAATTTAGGATAAATAACATAGCATTCGAAGCACCACGACATTATTGGCCTCCTTGAGTAAGGAATGAAGATGTTTGATCAAGAAGACACAAGTTAATTAAGAAGCAACAAGCTAAAACAAACTGTTACAAGATAGCACATACAACAAATGCGTACCAAATATTAAAAGATAGCTATTACACCGTTATCTAGGGGTGTTCATAAGCCAAATATTGTTGTTTTTGGGATGCTACAAGCCTCGTATAGTCCTCTCTTATTGCCAAATATTGAATACTAGCAACTCGATGAAGTAGACCAAAAAATAATATAATTCCCATTATTATTAAGGAATATATTATTAAAGGTTTGTGCCAGGATTTCATTAAGCTATGGTAACTATTACCAAAAAAGTCCACAATGCTACTATCTACCCTACAAACTGAGCCTTCCAAAGAATAAAGTGTTGAATATTATTTTCCCAGTCTTTCTAAACTTTGAGGACAAAGTTTTTCGAGGAAGGGTGGCATGTTAGGATTTTATATCCTAAACTTTATTAATAATAATAAATAATAATTTAATATCATGTAGTATAGTTTATAATATAATAATTAATTATTAATTAATTATTATATTATATTATTGGGCTTAGCATAAGTCATAATAATTAATTATATTAATTATTATGAACCATTGTGGTGAAGAGACATGATGGTTAAGGTTAGGTCGGTATATATGATTGTTCAAACCATTCATTCAAGATTATCTAGGAAATATATAATATATGATTTATTAAATCATTGAAGGGACTTCCTGACAATTCAAAAGCGATTCTTTTAGATTTTGGTTATTTATTATTTATTTATCATTTTATGTGCTAGGAAACCTAGGTTCCTACCATCATACTCATTTATATGTGTCGCATCTCTTAAGATATTTTTAAAAATTTGTATAGAGTCACAAATTTCTAAAATATTTCTAGTTTTAGTACCATCCTACTTAACATTTTTAGTATTCTTATTGAAACTCCTATATCTCAAGGTTTTGGTATGAAAATACCTGGTATTTCTATATCCATATTTCATCCATGTACTTCTATCTATAGTAGGATTCCAACAAATTTCAATGGATGAAAGTTACATTTTCAAGGATTTCTTCTTTTGGAAAATATTACCAAAAATATTTTTATTTCATTCTTTTAAATTGTTGTTCATAAATATTAACTTATGAAAGGGAAAATATTATAGGACCTAGAAAATATTTCTTCCACCAATTAGCTATTAGGGCCTCAAAGATATAATTTTTTAGCCACATAACCTAAAAATGAAAGGGAAAATTAAAAATTATATTCCCAACTAAAACATCCAATACCAAAGGATTGTGATCTGATCCTATTCTTGGAAGAAAAGAGAGAACAAAGTTGCAAAAATTATGAAGCCCTTCTTTAGAAATAAAAAACCTATCTAGATTTTACTAGATAAGATGTTACCCTACACTTATATTGCTCCAAGTTAATTTACTTTCTTTTAGCTCAAAGTCCATCAACTCATTAGTATAGACAAAAAAATTGAAGTCCTTCATAGCATTAGAGGGAGATTGGCTTCCTCCTTTTTTTTTTAGGTAAATAGGGAGCAATTTAAATCCTCAACCAACATCCAAGTAAGGTCAGGGAAATCATTTATATTTATTCTCAACTCCTGCCATAGTCTTCCTCTTCCCACAATTGAGTTTGGAGCATACACATTAGTTAAACCTCAAGATATTTTAGAAATTTTGCAATAGAAGAACATATTAATGAGTTTTTTAGAAAAATATATTGCTTTACCTCTAATTTTTGAATTACACCAAAGATAAATTAAGCCCCAAGAAGCTTCTAAAGCATGGTTTGTAGAATAGCAACCCTCTTTCCACATGGTATTCATAACCTTATCAAAATTGTTCTCCTTAATTTTGGTTTCATAGAATCAATCGATAATTACTTTGAATGTGCATTCAATCCCTTTATGTTCTAAGATATTTTTATTATGAGAATTGGTGAGGTGCTTCTTCCCTCCTCCCATATAAAGTGTTGTTTGGGTTTCATTAGCTATATCGTTTAATGGCTTCCTCATCCTTGAGTCTTGTTTCAAATATTCTTAAAATTATGTTTTATTGATGGACTACATGTATTTTTACTGATTGGATTATGTTGAGGCATGTAATATTTTCATATGGAAAATATTGACATAATATATTGCAAATTTTATGTAATCATATAGTATATCATTGTATAATGCAAGAAATAGACACATTATAATTATACAAGTTGATATACATCTTTGTATAGTTAACCAAATATGCTAACCTTAATAATTTATCAATTATGAGTTTATATTACTAATATAAATTATTACATATGACTTGCATTGGATATTGAAGGAAGAATATTTAAGATATCCAAGAAAAAGGAATCCATAGATTTTTGAAGACTCCAAATTGAAGAAATATGAAATAAAATTTATTGAAGATTGAGAGGGAGAAGACCTAAGAAGTAGGTCCCATTGAAGAACTTCCATATTTGGAATATAGAATATTTAAAATTGAAAATAGAGGAGGACTAAGAAAAGTCCTATTGAAGATTGAAGCTATAGAATTTGAAGATCCAAGAAAATATTTCTCAAGAAAATTTGGAAGGAGAAAGAAGAAGAAGGCTAGAGAATCCCTATTGAAGAAATTGAAGAAGTATCCGTTGGAAGATATTTGAAGAAACCTCAAGGTAGAATATTGCAAGAAGTAGTAGATCCTAGAAAATAAGAATTTGGGATAATTATCGCCATCCAATAACAATCCCAAAATGAAGAAGGATTTGCCAAGAAGTTTGTCAAATTTTGGAAGAGTTTTTTGAAGACCTCAAGACATTCAAATTATTTAGAAGAAGACCAGAAAATAGGCCAAGTTTGAAGTCATAATTTTACAAGGGGATAGAAGGATAAAGAAGATAGAAGAGACCACCTCTTTGAGGAATTGAATACTACCATTGAAAAGATAATATTGTTTCCTTTTCAGGAGAAGTTAAAGAGTCACTCGAAAGCAAAATAAAGGTGACATAGATCTGCAATTTAGATAATATTTGGGGAGATTTTGAAGTTCCATTGAACATCAAATTTAAGGAGGAGTTGGTAGCAAGAGAAGTAAGCAATTTGGAGAAGCATTAGACAACATAGAAGCTGATTTTTAAGCAGCATTGAAAGCTACAAATTAAAGGAGTTTTAGACAGAAACCTAAAGGTTTTTAGAAAGAAATATTGAGCAAAAAATTGGAGGAGTTTTAGAGTTGTGAATAATGGGATTTTCTTAGCAGATTTGAGAAATTTTAGGACACCAAATCGAAGGAGGAATTGGCTGCATTAAAATATTAAAATTACAGAGTTTAGGACAGCAAGAGGGTAGAATTTTGGGCAGCACTAACAACTGAAAATTTTAGAGTCTGAGAAGAGCAAATATAGAGGAAAATTGGAGTCACATAAATCATATCAGACAACAAATTAAATTCTAAATAGTAGAATATTTGGTCAGCAATTAGATCTGCAAATTTGATAAATTTAAGGCAGCATCCAAGTAGAAAGGAGATCTGCAATATTGACAAGATTAGGGTAGAAAAACAAAATGAATTGAAGCTTTAAATTACACAAAAATTGGGGCAGCAACTAGGTGAACCAAATAACCAAAAATACTAGCTACATAAGGATGCCAAAAGGTGTGTAAAATTTGTGCTATGAAAGTTCATTTTTAAAGTATTAAAACTAGTTCATTTTAAGGTTTTTTGTTAAAGAACCATAGTAGATTTATTTAAGGACCAGAATCTAGTTTTATTCAAGTATCTCCAAGACAAGGAAGGAGAGTTCTTTATTATCTTGAAATATGCAAAACAAAATAGAAAATGTAGAAGTTAAAACTTGATAAAAAATTGAGTTTCAAGTAGAAGAAACATATGCTATGCTTATAATTTAAGAATTGACTTTTTTGCATCCTATTGAGAAAAATAAAGAGACTTAATACTGAAAAAATTAAGGGAATATTTCTAGTATCTAAAGACACCAAGAGGTGTGCTAAGTATTGAAATTTTTTTGGTGAAGGTAATTTATCAAAGGAGTAGAAGAACTACCATAAGAAACACCACCATAGTGAAGGCAATAATCATTTGCACCAAGGAAGGCAACGTAGAGTGTTGATATACAGTCATTGTGTGGCCAATATAGAACATTAAAAATTATTATCATATTGCAAGGGTGATCCACAAAAGTTGTACCACTAGCATGAGGAGAAGGAGCATAGTCACACTACTATAAATAGCATCACAAACCATGGCATACAAACAAACAACATCAAAGAGTGAGCATTGAAAAGTTAAAATATCCAAGAATAAGAAGATTAGGATATGGTGAGCACCACCATATCTCAAGCAAACTCCATTAAAAAGAAATAATAAAACATTAAAACTACCATATGAGGATACCATTGAAGAAGTTATAGCCAAAATAATCTCAGCAGATGTTGGTAACCTGAACAATATAAAGAAGTTTTGAGGCTAAGCAACAAGAGAACCCAGATTAGGGCAAATAAGGTGCATGATAAGGAAGGTTAAGCATCTACCACATAGAGGACATTACATATTCCATTGGAGGAGAGAAGTATTCAAGGATTCATAATACATTCATGTCCATGAAATATAATTCTATTGCTAAGTGTTAAACAAGATAAATTTGGGTAGAGCACCACAATAAATGTTTCAAATAAGTGAAAAAACATTTGGTGCCACTTGGTACTTGATACGTAAAACAAAAATCATGATTGAAGGAAGGTGAAATTTCTAAAGGATACCTATTAATAGATGGACAAAAAATTTCCTGAGGATAATGAAGAGAGCGCATTGGAGTCAGATTTGAGCACCTTGGAGAAACGTAAAAGAATAAAATAGGATAGTAAAACATCATAAGGACAAAATTTAGTGAGAAATGAGGAGAATTGAATGTAGTGTAGTCAAAGATGAATGTAGATAAAGTATAGGTTTTAGAGTTACATGAAACAAGATGCATTTTGAAGTGCTATATTAAATAAGGTATGGAATATTTGAATTAATTTATAACCTTTGCATAAATCAAATAAGATATAATGTGTAGTAATGAGTTAAATATTAATTACTATTCTACACATAAGATTATTTGGATATTTGCAACTATAAGGTAATGCATTACTGAATTTAAACCTTAGAATATTTATTGAATTGTATAGAAGAATTTTGAAGCAAGTGGAATTTAATTGAAAGCATTTTAAATTAATTTATCCTATTTGAAATTCAAATTGCACTGAAATATTTACAAATAGCTTAACTTGGAGAAATAAGAATTTCTAAATTAATATTAATTTTGCAAATACATAAGTCTTCTAAATTTCCAATTAAAGAGTTATAAGGAGTTCAACACCAAATTAAAATATTTAAAATTTAGAAACTATATTATTAAAAATTGAAAGGAGGACAAACATAGAGTTATTTTAAAAGTTGGAAATTACATTTTTTTTTAGTATCTTGCTCAAACTACTAAGACATAAGGAATCCAACTTAAAGGTTTTGAAAATATTTAACCTTATCAAACTTGAGATTGCATAAAAAATTATCTTTAGCTTTCTATTCATAGTGAGAAATAAGGTTAAGGAAAGGAATTTGAAAATTAGGAAGACAAAATAGATTGAAATAAAAATAAAACTAAAAAATCTAAGTATCATGTCAAAGCCATAGAGATACAAAATATTCTTCAAAACATGATAATTGGAAATATCTTATCAAATTTGATCTCATACTCAAAACTAGGGAGATATAATGTAGTCTACAAGTATCATCATGACAACAAACAAATTCATTCTTACAAAATACCAACTTCGTAAAGGACCTAATTACTCTTCATGGAAAAACAAAGTGATGGTAATATTGATAGTCGAAAAGATTTAGGATATTGTTAAAGGAGCAAAAACTAAGCCAACTACAAATTCTACAGAGATTCAAAAGTTTGAATAAGATAAATTAAAATCGCTCATGTTAATAAAATTTACAATTATATATGAAATACAAACCTACATCATTTTAGTAGTAACTTCTATAGAAGCGTGAAAAACCTTAGCCAAGATATTTGAAGGAAAGAATAAAACCACTATATTGAACCTTCAAATTCAACTGCATTCTCAAAAAGTTAATAGTGGAGAAAGTATAGAATTTTTTTCTAAGGAAAGTAGAAAATTTAAAAGGAAAATTATTAACCTTAGGAAAAAAGTTGAAGATAATTTTCTTGTTCAAGTAATCCTAAAGCACTTCCAAAAATCTATAAGCATCTAGTCACATATTTACAAATTCTAATTAAAGATACATCATTTGAAACTATAACCTTTGAAACTATTGCTTCCTAATGCTCAACATGGAAGTCACGTCAACTACAACATCATATATTAGGTGGAGGTGAAATCCACTGCAAATACCCATACTTTGTTTAAATCCCCATTTTTTTTTGGTTAGGGGCATGTACTAGATTTATTCTCTTGAGATTATTTACAATTATGTGTGGATTATCCATATCGGTCCCCCCGCTATATCTTATTGGATCCTCTTTGTGTTTCCTAGTCGTGCTTCCCATCGATACATCCATATATTTGCTATGGATCGCTTAATCCTAGGCAGAGAGACCCAACCTAATTTCTAGCTCCAATAAGCCATATGTCAACTATGGCCACCACATGTGGTAGTTGTATACATAACCTAAGCTATCCATTGAGTGCACTTCAAAGGGTATTTTAATAAAATTATGCTTCCATTGATAGGATGTAATTTTGACTCTTATGCTTTTTAAAATATTCAAGGTGAGCAATTTTTTTAAAAAGGCAACATTTCATTTAGTAAAAAGCATATTTTTTAAAGTGGAATGGGGGATCACTTTAATTTATTTTTTAATTTTAAGGTAATTATTTTTAAATAATGTGGGAACCATTCAAATTTGCAACTATGTAATTTTTTTCAAAGTATTGTAAATTCCAAAGGAAAATTTTGAAATATTCTCCTACGATTGAAATTTGAAATTCCACCAAAGAGCGATTCTAGGAATATTACAAGGAGAATATTATTTTATGCTAGGAATTTTTTAGATTTTTTATTTGAATACATGTTATTTTTTCCTAAAATGAATGCCATATTCAACCCCAAACATAGAGATGTTTATACTTGAGAATTTTTTTGAGCCAAACACATTGGTGGTGTCCAATAAAAATTTTGAGGTTGTTCCATATGCATTTTTGGGCCTCAAATATTATTGTAGTATGGAGTGCACTCTCAGTTGAACTCGGAATTGTAAGGAAATTGTAAGTGATCCTAGTATAAATTTATATTCTCTATCACACCTAGTAGATGCAACGACTAGTTATCAGTGCATTCTGGCAAGATGAGAAGGTCACCAAAAGGACTCTTACCACTTTATCTAAAGACTATTTCATGAAGTAACTTCAGATCAAATTCTAAATACTAAAAACACACACTTTAGAAGATTATATTTTTCCTCTAATTTTGGTCTATGTCTTCTTTTTTGTAATATAGAGTGCATTTTTTATAGATACTGACACTCTCAAATGGATTATTTTCTATATTAAGGTGTATTTTTTTGCACGATCAAAGTTTGGAAAAGCTCAATATATTATAGATAAATATTCACCATGATGGAGGATGATATTCATGGTGAACCTATTTAGTGAGCTATAGATGCAATAGACCCAAGAGAGACTGATCTTGAGGGACTAATACAAGATTTACCTACAAAGGTAATAAATCCAATAGATTCTAACCTAGAGGTAATAGATCTAGACATATACACTACGGATCTAGAATTATTGTTCCTAGTTGAAGAGCCAAGAACAAAAATAGAATCCTAGACACTATTCCAAAACATGTAATGCAAGTCAACATTAAGGAGGAATGTCTCTAATGTTGACTTCCATTTTCTTTGAAAGTATACATTAAGATGAAATGTTAAAATTAATGTGTACTTTACCCTCATTGCTTTACCCATGTTGTGTGTCCTTGAAACTTTTCATTTCTAGGTTTAGCTTGGTGACATGTGTCACCTACATTTTGTATTAGTTATACTCATGAGGTCAATGAATAATCTCTTTTAATTCCAACATTTTAATGTTGGGACTAAAAGATATGAGTTATATATTACACATGAAAAGTACAATATATAGGCATAATCCTATATGAAAATATGACAAGTGTCAAGGACACATGTCAAGGAGAAATAAGGGGTAAAGTACACATTAAATTTAACATTCCTCCTTAATGTGTACTTTCCAAAAAAGAGATATTTTCCCTTAATTTTGACTTGTATTTCATGATTTGGAATAGTATCTAGGCTTCTTATTTTGGCTCTTGGATATTCAAATTTGAACAATAATTCTAGATCCATTGTGTATGCATCTAGGTATTTTACCTCAGGGTCAACCTCTCTTGGATCTATTGCCTCTTTAGGTCATCCTTGTATTAGTACCTCATGGTAAACCTCCCTTGAGTTTGTTGCCTTTGTAGGTCACTAACTAGGTTCACCATGAATATCATCCCCACTCATGGTGAATATTTATCAAGAAAGTTTTGGGCTTTGCCAAACTTTGATCATACCAAAAATACACCTTATTAAAAAAGAAAAATTGAGCCATTTGAGTGTATCTATCTCTACAAAAAATACAGTCTATTACAAGAAATAAGTCATAGACCATAATTGGAGGAAAAAAAAGATATTTTGAAGTGTTTATATATGTAGTCTTCAGAAGTTAATCTAAAGTGACTTCATGGAATAGTCTTTAGATAGAGTGCTAAGTATCCTTATTGTAATCACGTCATCTTACCATAATGCATTGATAAGAAATCACTGCATCCATAAAGTGTGATAGAGGAGAATAATAGATACTAGGTTAACTTACAATTGCCTTGGAGTTTCGGGTTCAACTGATAATGTACTCAATAATATAATAATATTTAAGGTTAAAAAATGCATAGGACTATGTCAAAATGAAAATTGGATGTGACCAATGTGTCTGGATAAGAAAAAACTTTCTAATGAGTATAAAAATCCCTATGTTTGGGTCTGAAGAGGACCTTCATCTATGGGAAAAATAGCATATCTTCATAGCAAGAATATAGAATATTCCTAGAATAAAATAATATTCTCCTTGGAATATTCTTGGCATCACTCCATGGTAGCATCGGTCTTTGGCAAAAAAACAAATATTTTTCAATTTTCTCTTATATGATAATATTTCAAGAATTATGCATTCAAAATTTACAATGTAAAAAAATAAAATTGCTTCTCGATAAATGAACCTCTTAGTCACATCATTTTGAATTAGGTGGATTAAAAAAAACTCTATAAACTTTAAACTCTAGAAAATTCATTGGGTTCTCCATTAAAAAATTGTATTTCATGCACAAAAAATGAGATTTGCCACATGATTCAAAAAACTCCCAAAACATAAATATAAACACTATAATCCTGTAGTAAAATTTGTAAAGCTACCACTAGATATTTCAAATTTAATAGCATCAACCCGCTATGTGTAGAATCTTAGAAACAATGATCTATGCAAGAAATTTGATGATGAAGTTGTCATATGCTAGTAGTTCACATTCTCTATTCAATATAGCAGACTGAGGGCAACATCTCGATTCCCAATAGTTTGGACTGCATGGGCCTCAACAATGGTACCCCACTATACAAGAGCAGGCCACCATGTGGGAAGTTCAAAAAATATTTGCCCAGAGTGGAATATTCCATATCATAATTCAAAAATCTCCACATGTGCATTATAATTTACGTGCCATATTACAATTATCTCAACTTCAACAAACTTGTTGTCATAATATTCCCAATCACAAATAAACTGCAAAGTGTGTAATAAGTTTTAAGTAGCTTCTAAAAATTTATAATGAAATAATAATGCTTGTGTATAGCATTTAATGGAAGGTTCAACTAGCCCACTATCCTTGTAGGCTAAAGCAATATTGACATAACCTTTTATCATAATTTCTATGGTAGACTACACAAATTATTTTATACAGAAGAAACTAATGAATTGTGGGCATAACTATGTACCATGTGGCTCAGTGGTTTCTCATAATGTGCAACAACACCAACCCGTAATTCAAACCAATTAGGGTAGCACCACCTCTTCGATGGCTACGACATGATCTATATCATGTTAGAATTGGTTATACACCCTTCCATGAGCCTCATTGATAGGTAGTGGATGCTCTTGGCATGGCTATAATAAATCTAGAGAATGTCCCCTAATGCTTGTCACACATGATAGTAACTTGTTCAAAAATCCATAATGCACCATCTCTAATGATCTACTACACATATTGTATTTATCACATTTCTTAATGATATCAACTTTGACATTAGGTGCACTTGATAGATGATCATGCAAAGGAAAAGGACCTAAAAAAATCCCCATTCAAGCTTACCAGATCCATTAGATATGTAGCCTTATATAGATCCCAACATCATAAATAATTGATGTCCATAGAAACTTTGTTTTCATATATATCTAGATTGTTGGTAGTCTCCTCAAATACCACCTCCAATGAAAAAAAAAGGTAGAAAAATGGCGGAAGTAAAATGACCCAATCATCCTCTAACTAGAAACAACAATAAAAAAAAAAATTCATTCTTTTAATGGCACATAAAATTTTCCACAACAACAACAACATCGATAGGGCTCTATATCTGTGATGTCAACTTTGATGATGATAAATTTTTCTCCTCATGGTAGTGCAAGATTCGATCATCTCCCAAAAATGGGAGGCATTGTAAAGTGATCACTATGCATATATGTGCATTCCTTAAAAGCATAAATATAGGCAGCAGTGGTGCTCTCAATGTGACACAATCTACATTATAAAAAAGTACTTCAATATTCTATTATGATCCAAAGATTTTAATGTATACTGGCATAGGATTTTCATCCATTTTGGATTCATTTGTACAGATATACTTAGTATTTCAATGGATAATAATCAATATATCTATGATCTATTTGTCCCTAAGAGGATCGTTGAGCACTATAGGGAGTGCTAGATCAGCCTCATAACTTGCTATGAATTATATAAAAAAAACTATAGTCAACCCTTCTATTATGGTTCACTATCCCGAGTAGTTTTCCACTATGTCATCAGTGGTGTTGAAACCTCAAGAAGAATACAATTTCAACCTTGTTGTCTTTTCTCTAGAGTAGCTATCCAATAGCACAAATACATCACAATCTATAGTAAATAATTCATGGAAAATAAATGTGGAATATGGATGAAAAAGGATGCACAAGCCATAGTTTCAAGAAATGGTAGACTCACACAAAGAATATCCCCACCATAGAAACTAAAATATGACTACAAGAACAAACTTATTTTAACTCCCTTCTCCACTTTCATGGATTTTGTGGTGATGATATGGCTAGGAATTCTGTAGAATCTATGGGTTGATGACTAATGTAGAGGTAAAAAATTACTTCCACGTGTCGACAACATTATCTTAGTAAATATTCACAATAATCAGGATGAGTCACCGACTATAACATGCCAGCAATCTAGATCTAAGCCCTCTAAAAGTGGATTTGATGTTGATGTAGGTGTGTGATGCCAATGGGGATAGGAAAACAATGTACATGTAGAATATTTTTAATTATGGAAGGTAAGTATATGGTACCACTCGAATGGCCATAGGGCTTAATGTGGTGGCACAACAAATGATGAATCCCTCCTAGATTGATTTTATAGTGTCTTTAAATTGAATACCATTGATATGTAGGGGTTTTAGTGTCTTACGATTGCAAAAGTGAGGCTCTCTTGAAGCCATATCTTTGGAGGAAAATAATATAGTAAAACTACAAGACCATTTGCACCAGATGGATCAATTCACTAGAAGAACACATCACCAAAAATAGTTGCAGCTAAACCAATGTAATCTCAAAATAGTGATCATTTACACAAGCTTGAGGATTAATGAACCAGATCTGGGCCTATGGGTGATGTGGGATCAGTTATAATAGACACAAGAAATTAATGATAATCCATAAAAAAATTGTATTATCATACCAAAAGGTGCCTATAAATAGGCATTACAAGGCATTACAATGGATAAGAATGCATTAAATAATGTTTATCCTTAGCTAACAACTTATTAAAATATGTGCTACTAATCCATATCATTCCTCCCCACTGAGGAAGCATTGGTCCCCAATGCGTACAAAGGTGGAAGAGAAATATGGAAGAAGCTAGGAGTATAGGATACAACAGAAAATGCATTTCTATTATAAAACAAGAAGACCAAAATGAAAATTTTTTACAAGCCTTTAGAAAACAAAAAACTAACACTAGCACTTTAGCAATGATGAAAAATGCTCTCCAAAAACTATAAACACTGCTATACCAATGAATAGTTGAAATGGGTCCCTCGAAGTGGTAGAATAAAGCAAAAATTGATGGTACAGTGAAGATGCTAGAGAATATTCCTTGAAATTTATGAAATGATGCCAGATGGAAATGTGAATGTAGTAAATTTTTGGTTTTGATTGGTGGATGCACATAATGAAAGTGAACGCATGCATTAATGAAAAATGGGCATGCATTGAATGAATATGGGGTGACATGCATTTAATGGGTGGAGAAAAATTAAATTATATTAAAAATAATATAATTTAATTTATGGTTGAAAATTGAATGTGGGTTGTTAATGGAGTGGTGCATGCTTTTAATGAAAATGGGTATTTAATGGGTGGAGAAAAATTAAATTATATTAAAAATAATATTTTTTAATTTATGGTTGAAAAAAAAAAAAAAATACATGTGCAGTAAAAGGAAAACACACATGAGGTGGGGGTGTGTTTAAATGTTGGACATATTTATAAATGATGGTATAGATTTAATGATAATGGCAACGGAAAAATAATAAAAAATTAAAGTAAATAAAATTAAATTAAAAATATTTTCATTTAATTTATTGTTGGAAATGGAGGAAATGGGTATGTAAAAAATTAATTAAATTAAAAATAAATTTAATTTAATTTATGGAGTGGTGGAGGCCATGGAAGATATCGAGTATGCGAAATCAAGCAGTGGGAACGGAAATGATATGAGAGGTGATGGCCACGAAGTCACATGATAGAGATCAACCAAATGATGGAAGTGGCGACGATGGCATTTACAACTCAAAAAATGGAGGACGATGCCAAATAGCTCTAGAAATGCACAAAAATGGATAGTGTGTGTGTAGATCATCAAGCAGAGATGATGAAAATATTGGGCTAGTTGTGGATTTGGTAGAGGACACACAGTGGCAAGAAGGAGATTTTGTTGGCAATTTTGGGTACCTTGGGTACATTGCCTTTGCTCAAGTGTATAAGTTATCATTGATGTCAAGAAGCTTTTGAAGGAATTTGATTTGATGTAAAATAATTTATTTTGATGAAGGTTACGACATGATAGGTTTGAAAGAAAGCAAGTTAGAAAAGTGTCGCGATATCGCGACATGTCGTAGTTTCGTGACTCAAAGAGGAGAGAGAATGTTTGGAGTCAGAAATGTCACAATTTCACGACATATTGCAAGGAAGGTTGAACGGACGAAAAAGTGTCACGATTTCGTGACATGTTGCAGGAGAGAGAGTCCGAAAGAAAAAGTGTCACAATTTCCTGACATAATGCAAGAGAGAGAGTCTGGGAGAAAAAGTGTCACGATATCACAACATGTCACGTTTTTGCGACCCGAAGAAAAGAAAAGCGCTAAGGAGAAAAAGTGTCACAATTTTATGACAAGTCAGAAGTCAAAGTGGAAGTAAGATAAAGTGTCATGATTTCACGACATGCTACAAAACTTGAAGTGAGAATTGTCACGATTTTGTGACATGCAGCAAAGGGAAGAGTTTGAAATGAGAAGTGTCGCGATTTCGTGACAGATTGCAAGGAAGACGTACGGAAGCTAAAATCGTTGTGATTTTGTGACATGCTATAGATGAAACTATTCCAAGTAAGAACTATTGCAATTTCATGACATGCAGCAAAGGAAAGGTTTCGAAGTAAGAAATGTCACGATTTCACGATAGGTTGAAGAGAAAGCAATCAGATGCAGAAAGTGTCACGATTTCATGATAGATTGAGATGGCAGCGTTCGGTTGGAGAAAGTGTCACGATTTCATGACAAAAATAGAATGCAGGTCTTCTATAGGAGAAGTGTCATGATTTTGCGACAAAATCAAAGAGGAAGGCTATGAAGACAGAAGTGTTGCGATATCGCGACAGAAGTAAAGTCGAAGTATGCAAAGGTAGAAGTGTCATGATTTTGTGACAAAAGTAGATAGGAGGTCAACAAAGGGAGAAGTGTCGCGACATCGCGACAAAAGCAAACTTGATGTTGACAAAGACAAAAGTGTCACGATATTGCGACAAGAGCTTGGTTGAAGTCATCAAAGGCTGAAGTGTCATGATATCATGACAAAATCCAAAAGAAAGTGTATGATTGCAAAGGTGTCATGATATCATGACATGTTGTAGTTTCATAGCAGAAGCTATAGAAGAGTTATAGAGGCAGTGAAGCCGACAAAGTTAAATTTTAGCCGACAAAAATTAGGGCTTGCAGCCGACGTAGATTAGGGTTTGTTTTTGGTATAACAGTTGACTAAGATTAAAGTTTTCATCATGAAAATTCTGTTATAAAAGGAGGGATGTTTGGAGAGTTGATGTGTGATTGGAGTGCGACGTTCGTAGATAGTGCGTAGAGCAAGAAGTTCGATCGTTGAGAGTAGAGTGCGAATTTGATCGTAGTGTGTAGAGTGCATTTCATCGAATCATTCTAAGTGTGAAAGATCACAAAGGAAGCAGAGTGTGCAAAGACGATGTCGCTATGATTTTGCAAAGGTGCAAAGGTTGGAGTTCGATCAAGTGCAGCTAGGATTGTGTAGAAAGAGCAGAGGACTTGTGAACTAAGTTTGATAGTTCTATCAGAGAACTTGAGGACAGAGGTGCATTGGTTCTTTGATAAGAACCTGAGAACAAATTTTTTTGCTGAGCTACTGTGGACGTGATCATAGAAGGCAGAGGTCTCTTAGGCTAAGCATTGAGGACAGGAGGTCTTTGGTGAAAAGGAGTTCCACATGCTGGCAAGAGGTAGAGACAGTTGATCTTCTGAGGGATCATTTCCAGAGCAAAGGGGAAGGTATCTCCTTTGAGCAGAGGCTCATAAATTTAGATTGGGGGAAGGTATCTCCTTTGAGCAAAGGCTCATAAATTCTATTTGGGGGAAGGTATCTCCTTTGGGCCAAGGCTCATAAACATTGTAATTGGGAAGGATTCCTAAAGAACTTTGAGATAAATTTTAGAGAAAAGTTTTGTGGACGTAGCCTAGCCATTCTGGGTGAACCACGTAAAAATTGGTGTCACTTTGTGGATGATATTGTGCATTGTTTTGATATTGCTATGGGTATATTGCTTTACTATTTTGTAATATAAAGGAAAAATTAAAAAGAGGTCTTATACTGTTCACCCCCTCTTAGTATAAGCTTGTGTTCTTCAATTGGTATCAGAGTGGGTGCCTTCAAAAATTTTAATAGCTTGAAGGAAAAGCTAGTAAAGAACACAATGGATTATTCAAGTGGCAATGCAACACCTATTCTTGATGGGTCAGATTTTGGTCTTTGGAGTGCAAGGATGAAGGTTCATCTAATGGCACTTGGTAATGAGGTATGGGAATTAATTGAAGATGAGTACACTATTCCTGTACATGGTTCAAATACTAAAGAAGAAAGACTCCTACATCATAGCAATTCAAAAGCAATGAATGCAATCCTGAAAGGCTTACATAAAGCAGATCTCACCAAAGTGATTCACTGCAAGAAAGCTACTAAAATGTGGAAACAGTTGCAGGTGGTTCATACAGGTGATACAAATGTCAGAAAGGCCAAGTTGAGACACTTCAAAGGTATATTTGAACAACTCAAGATGAATGATGATGAAAATATTAGTGACTACATGCTTCGTATGGATGAGGTTGTTAACTCCATGAAGGACTTAGGACTTGAGCTTGCTGAAAATGATGTTTGTGATAAGATTTTAAGATCTCTTCCTAATAGATTTAGTGAAAAGATTTTTGCTATTGAGGAAGCTCAATATTTGGATAAGTTGAAAAAGGATGAGCTCCATAGTATACTTGTAGCATTTGAGTTGAGAACTCAAGTGAAGGCTGACGTCAAGAAAGAGACAGCTTTCAAGGCTACCAAAAAATCCAAGGGTAAACAACTTCAAGAGAGTGATGAGTCTTCTAGTGATGAAGAGGCATATTATAGCAAGAAAGGCAAGTTCTCTAGAAAGCACAAAAGCATGAAAAATATAAGATGTTTCAATTGTGGAAAGTTTGGTCATTATGCTACTCGATCGTACTGTTCCCAAGAATGAAAGTGATGAAGATAAACATGATTCTAAGAGCAAGGATTCTGAAAAGCACAAACATCACAAGAAAAACAAAGATGAGCACAACAATCGAGGAAAGAGGTATTCTCACAAGCAAAATAAGAGTTTCTACCTAGACAAAGCAAGTAAGTGTTCTAGTAGTGATAGTGAAAGTTCTTCAAGTAATAATGAAAATGAGATGTTGTTCATATCAAAAAAAGAGGAAGAACCGAAACATAGATTCATTATCATGAAATGTCTTAGATGTGGAAATTTTTGTCACGTTGAGGATGATTGTACAAATAATGATTTGGTTTCTAGTATGTATGAGGATGCTTCAGAAAACTATAAGGAAGGTGCATGTATGGTTTTTGAAAAAGGTAGCACCTCTAGTGATAAGAAATCTAAAAAAGGCTTTGATGATTCAGAAAGCAAACAAATAAAAGATCATGAAAGTGAACTTAGTAATGCTCTTAGTGCTTTGAAAAAGGAAATAAAGAAGAATGCTAGACTCAAGGAGAAGTTAGATGAATGTTGTATGGAGAGAGATGATCTTATAGAAAATCTTGATTTCTCTATAGCTAAGACACAAGAACTCAAGAATGAGTTAAAGTCTAAGGTTCTTGAGTATAGTGAGTTAGAACAGAAAATGGCTTCTTTGAAAGAAGAAACTAAAGAGTACAAGGATAAGCTTTACAAGTTTCAAGATAGCTCCAAAAGGGTTAAATTTCTCATCAAAGGTCAAAGAAAGACAATAGATAAAACAAGTCTTGGTTTTGGTAAGAAATGCAAGGAATAGGTTGGGGAATCTAGTAAGAGATTCCAAAAGAAAGAGAGTTTTGATGAGGAAAGTATTTCAGATCATGAGTCCTTGAATGACAGATGCGTAGAAATAGAAAACAAAATTTAGAACGAGAAGAAGAAGTTTTTAGGACCCAAGAGGTCGAATAAAGAAAAAATTCACGACAGATGTTTTGTGTGTCACAGGTTTGGTCACATGGCTTCACATTGCTTAGCTCAAGTGAAGAAGGTAAATGATAGTTTTAGAAGTGCTAGTTACTTTCAAGGGTATTGCTACTCTTGTCAACAATTTGGGCACAAGGCAGTTTATTGCAAGGCAAATAACAGGAACAGGTTTTGCCAGAATAGGGTTAGTCAGAACAAGCAGATTCAAAGAACAGGTATGCCTAAAAGAAATAACATTGTTACTTGTTATAAGTGCAACAATGAAGGTCACACAGATAGACAGTGTAGAGATAAACTTCCAAGGTACAGGAACAGGAATAGTGGTATGAACAGGTCCAAGTATCAAGGCATGGATAAGAACAGGAATGATAACAGGAACAAGAATAGTAACGGGAACAAGAACAAGAATATGGACAAAGAGTTCAAGAGAAGGCCCAACAAGGAAGTGATAGACATTGATGATGATCAGTGCCTAATGGGAGTTTTACTCCCACCAAAGAATTAATCACCTCATCAGGAGGTGGGGGAGGGACTAAGCTAAGAGGCTCATTCTTAGTCCCGAGCCCCAAAGGTGACCCTTTGCCATTGATGACAAAGGGGGAGAGATATGAGTAAGGGGGAGAGATTCAAGTGAAGAGGAAAGCTTCAAGTCAAGGGGAGAAAAATTAAAAGGAATATTCTCAGTTGTGGGCACAGTTTCTCAGTTGTTAGCATAGTTGGTTTCAGTTTTGGCTCCTAAGACGTGTTTTCAGTAAAGGTTTGCCATCAATGAAAAATGGGGAGATTGTTGGAAATTTTGGGTACCTTGGGTACATTGCCTTTGCTCAAGTGTATAAGTTGTCATTGATGTCAAGAAGCTTTTGAAGGAATTTTATTTGATGTAAAATAATTTGTTTTGATGAAGGTTACGACATGATAGGTTCGAAATAAAGCAAGTTAGAAAAGTGTCGTGATATCACGACATGTCACAATTTCGCGACTCAAAGAGGAGAGAGAATGTTCAAAGTTAGAAATGTCACGATTTCATGACATATTGCAAGGAAGGTTGAACGGATGAAAAAGTGTCATGATTTTGTGAATTGTTGTAGGAGAGAGAGTCTAAAAGAAAAATTTTCATGATTTCACGACATAATGCAGGAGAGAGAGTCCAGGAGAAAAGGTGTCGTGATATCACGACATGTCGGGTTTTCGTGACCCGAAGAAAAGAAAAGCGCTAAGGAGAAAAAGTGTCGCGATTTCATGATAAGTCAGAAGTCAAAGTGGAAGCAAGATAAAGTGTCACGATTTCGCGACATGCTACAGAACTCAAAGTGAGAACTGTTGCAATTTCGTAACATGCAACAAAGGGAAGAGTCTGAAATGAGAAGTGTCATGATTTCATGACAAATTTCAAAGAAGAAATACGGAAGTTGAAACTATCACAATTTCATGACATGCTATAGATGAAACTATTCCAAGTAAGAACTATCACGATTTCATGACATGCAACAAAGGAAAGGTTTTGATGTAATAAATGTCATGATTTCATGACAGGTTAAAGAGAAAGCAATCAGATGCAAAAAGTGTCATGATTTTGTGACAAATTGAGATGGAAGCATTCGATTGGAGAAAGGGTCACGATTTCATGATAGAAACAGAATGCAAGTCTTCTATAGGAGAAGTGTCGTGATTTTGTGACAAATGCAGAGAGGAAGGCTATGAAGACAGAAGTGTCGCGATATCGTGACAGAAGTAAAGTTGAAGTCTACAAAGGCAGAAGTGTCATGATTTCATGAAAAAAGCATATAGGAGGTCAACGAAGGGAGAAGTGTCATGACATCGCGACAAAAGCAAAGTTGATGCTGACAAAGACAAAAGTGTCATGATATTGTGACAAGAACTTGGTTGAAGTCGTCAAAGGCTGAAATGTCGCGATATCGTGACAAAAGCCAAAAGAAAGTGTACGGTTGCAAAGGTGTCGCAATATCACGACATGTTGTAGTTTCATGGAAAAATCTATAGAAGAGTTATAGAGTCAGTGAAGCCGACAAAGTTAAATTTTAGCCGATGAAAATTAGGGCTTGCAACCGATGTAGATTAGGGTTTGTTTTTGGTATAACAGTCAACTAAGATTAAAGTTTTCATCATGAAAATTTTGTTATAAAATGAGGGCTATTTGGAGAGTTGATGTGTGATTGGAGTGCGACGTTCGTAGATAGTGCACAAAGCAAGAAGTTTGATTGCTAAGAGTAGAGTGCAAATTCGATCATAGTGTGCAGAGTGCATTTTGTCGAATCATTCTAAGTGTAAAAGATCGCAAAGGAAGCAGAGTGTGTGAAGATGATGTCACTGTGATTGCGTAGAGGTGCAAAGTCTGGAGTTCGATCAAGCGTGGATGGGATTGCACAGAAAGAGCAAAGGACTTGTGAACTGAGTTGATAGTTCTATCAGAGAACTTGAGGACAAAGGTGCATTGGTTCTTTGAGAAGAACCTGAGAACAAATTTGGTTTCTGAGCTACTGTGGACATGATCATAGAAGGCAGAGGTCTCTTAGGCTAAGCATTAAGGATAGGAGGTCTTCGGTGGAAAGGAGTTCCACATGCTGGCAAGAGGTAGAGACAGTTGATCTTCTAAGGGATCATTTCTAGAGCAGAGGGGAAGGTATCTCCTTTGAGCAGAGGCTCATAAATTCAGATTCGGGGAAGGTATATCCTTTGAGCAGAGGCTCATAAATTATGTTTGGGGGAAGGTATCTCCTTTGGGCCGAGGCTCATAAACATTGTAATTGGGAAGGATTCCCAAAGAACTTTGAGATAACTTTTAGAGAAAATTTTTGTGGACGTAGCCTAGCCATTCTGGGTGAACCACATAAAAATTAGTGTCACTTTGTGGATGATATTGTGCATTGTTTTGATATTGTTGTGGGTATATTGCTTTACTATTTTGTAATATAAAGGAAAAAGTAAAAAGAGGTCTTATACTGTTCACCCCCCATCTTAGTATAAGCTTGTGTTCTTCAGATTTTAGGAAATACATGATCTATAGAAGTGATGCATAAGAGGAACTGGTAAATCGATTATGAAGAAAATGGCATCGACAACAGCAGATTTGGATGACAAACATAATGTGGCAAAGTAGTGGTTGGAAATCGTGGTGAAAAGACTATACGATATGGTCAGGAAAAGGTAGATCGATGTTGTAAACATTGAAAAATTGTAGAAAATACAAGATCTTTGTGTGAGCTATAGGAAATGATGGTAGCAATGGTAGAGGCCATGGATCAACATCACAGATCTCATAAAGAATCAAGAAATAGAAGGGTGCATGTGTCAATGGTTGCAATAGTGGAGTGCATTGGTTATGATGTGAAATAGGTGATGTTGAGCTAGTCAAAACAACAATGAAGTCATAGAGTAAGGCTGCAAGGCTGATATGTTCATGAGAAAGAGCAATAGAATTGGGTGTAAATACTAAATGTGCAATTTTATTACCATAGAGCAGTAAATAATCATCATAAAATTATGAAGTG
Source organism: Wollemia nobilis (assembly GCA_028583015.1). Taxonomy (NCBI): domain Eukaryota; kingdom Viridiplantae; phylum Streptophyta; class Pinopsida; order Araucariales; family Araucariaceae; genus Wollemia; species Wollemia nobilis. The sequence continues at coordinate 1,745,880 of JAQPPZ010000152.1, forward strand.
GTGAGGTTTGTGATTAGCAAAGGCTAGCGGTAATGAGATTCAAGTAATAGTATTTGAGGACTACAGAGACCATATGTAATAAAATTAGGTAGTAATGACAACAGTGCAATTTATATAAGGAGATCAAAAATCCAAGGTTGTAAGGATGTCAGATCAAGGCATGGAAGACATGGAATCACATGAAATAAACCATTGAAAACTAGAAACCAATGTTCGATTGAGGAACCACCAGTTGAGAAATGGACATTAGAGAGGCTATGGGTATACTGGTAGACCACAAATTACAACAAGAATGATGATAGTGGTAGAGAAAGCAGTTGGATATTCAACTACACTAAATTTGTGTGATTTGTGATCTATAATGTCTAGAGGGGCATGATCTACAATAGGAGCTTCAAAGGAGCTCATATCTGCAAGAGAAGCCACATAATCTAGTGGAAAGCTATTGGGCCTGTCACCCAAAGATCCTAGTTCAATACCAGGTGTGGCTATAGAGTCTTCAATAATTGGTTCTTCATCAACATTAGTAATGATTTCAACTTGAAGCTGCTAAATATTAGTGGCAATTTGGGTTTGGAGTTACTAAAAATCAGCAAACATAGCCACATGGATTTGTTGTAGGGTCACAAAGAGCTCAAAATTTTGGGCAGATACCTCATCAAGAAAGATGGTCAAACTCGACATAATACTATCAGATATGGAAGCATATGATGTTCACAAATGAAGGAGGTGCAAATGCACCAGATCATGAGTTGAATGAGTACAAAATGACAATGAAAACAAACATAGTTTTCAGATGATATTATCAAGTATGTGAGGCTGAAGCAGGATGAAACTACATACATATTCAACAATTCCATAAATCCTATAAACAAAGTAATTTTAACATAAGTAACTATCCATAAATAGACCTACGAAGGTATTCTCATTCCTTGTTTGAACCAATATTGGCCTAGGGGAAGAGGATACTAGCCTTTAACCTTTATCCTGGTCTAATACCAATGATGTGGGATCAGTTATAATAGACACAAGAATTGAATGATAAACCAAAAACTCCCTTGTATTATCATACCAAAATGTGCCTATAAATAGGTTTTTCAAGGCATTACAATGGATAAGAAATCATTAAATAATTCTTATCCTTAACTAACAACTTATTAAAACATGTGCACTAATCCATATAAGTGAGAAACCCAATTTTGACTACATTGTTTTGGCTGGACATGAGATAGGAGAAGAAAATATATTTATTTCAAAATTAGATTTCGTAATCCCTCAATCAAAAACTCCAATAAAACTCTTGTGCACTCCAACATTAGAACTAAACCTAATATCCCAAGAAAAAATTGAAACATTAACAAAAAAAACTTGATCCCCAATATCCCAATAAATGACCCTAATACAATGATATTGCAACCATGAAAATTACCAACTGGTGTAAAATAGAAAAACTCTACTCCTAAACATATCATGGCTCCAAGAAATGAAGCTTCAAGGGCAGCCATGCATTCCTCTCAAGTTGTCTGGTTTTTAATCCATTTAAAATGGAGAGCATACTCCCTAGGCATTAAAAATGGAGGAAAAAATGAGGGGGGTATTTCCACAAGGGAAATCCTCCATCAAGCTCACAAGGCAAGAAATCCTGAGATCTAAGCTCTGATACTAGATGTTGGGACTGAAATAGATTTATTTATTCATTTACTTCATGAGTATAAATAATACAAGAGGTAGGTGACACATACCACCAAGTTAAACCTAGAAATGATAAGTTCCAAGGATATATATCATGGGTAAATCAATAGGTGTAAAATAGACATTAATACAATTCCTATCACCTCTTGTAATCCCATAACCCACAAACAATTTGTAGATGATACTCTTCTTTCTTCAGGATGCTTTTTCTAGAAGAAAAATAGATTAAGTTTGTTCTATCTTCTTATGAGGCTATCTATGGATAGAAGATAAATTTCAACAAGAGCAAGATGGTTTTTTTTATACTTCCTTTAATGGTAGGAAAATATTGTAAAAATATTTAAATGTTCGATTAGGAAGCTCCCTTTTTTTAGCTCAGTTTACCATTTTCATTGGTAGGTGACAAGATTCTTCTTGGCTTCTTGTGGTTGAGAGGGTTAGAAATTTTTTGGAAAGCTAGAAAGGTGCCCTCCTTAGTCAATCTATTAAGACAATTCATTAAATACACCCTCCAAAGTATCTCAGTTTTCTTTTTATCATTGTTTAAGATGCGACAAAAGATATGTCAAAATATTGATAGTATTCAAAGGGCCTTTTTTGGATGGGCATGGAAGAAAAATATAGAATTCCCCTACTAGATTGGAAGTAGGTTTGTTCTAGGAATATCAATGGGGTATTAGGTCTTATGAAACTAAAACAAATAAATTTGGCCCTTATTAAAAAACATGGTTGGAAGTTTTTCAAAATGTATAAATATGAATAGGTAAATATTTTAACAAAAAAATATCTTGTAAGCGATGGTAATTTCCTTGATATTTAGGCCAATCTAAAGGGCTTTATTTTTTTGGAAACATGTTCTTGATTCTATATTTATTATTAAAAAATGCTTGAGATGGAAATTTGGTGATGGTAGGAAAGTTAACTTTTGGGATGATAGTTGGATTTGTAATGAGCCCTTGATTAGAGACCATCTTCTAAACTTCTTAAAGCCCTTTACTGTGCAATATTGTGGATCTAGATTCATTTATTTTATTGAGGTAAGGGATGGAAAAAGGACTTGGAAGAATTTATCTCTTGTTAACCCCTCCCCTAGGAAAATTTATGCTCTAAATTATTTATCCAATATTTTCAAAATTCATATCCTTAATCCTAACCTATCAGTTGATTCCCCTATTTAGAAAGTAGATAATAAGGGCCTTTTCATGGTTAAATCTACTTACTTTATTTAGTTTGATGAGGAAGAGGACTAGTTTCTATCTAGTAAGATATGGTTCAAACATCTCATACCTAAAGTTAATTTCTTTTTTTGGTTAGTCATCCAGAACAAAATCCTTACTATTGAAAACCTTCACAAAAGAGGCTTACCCATTTTGAATAGGTTTTATCTATGTGAATTTGCTTGGGAGAATTATAATCATTTGTTTCTTGAGTTTCCATTATCATTAGAAGTTATCCACCTTCTTATCATCAAATTTAATTCTACCTAGGTCATGTCTAATAATATTCTAGAGATATGTTTGCATTGGTTTGCCTCCTTCCATAGTCTTATACTTTAAAAATATTGGTCTTTATGTTTTCATCATTTTATTTTTGGTATTTGTAATGAAAGAAACAACAAATATTTCAGGAACCTTAAAAAGGATCCCTTGCATGTGGAAGCTAAAATTTTCAATTCCTTGAAATAAAATGTTTCCATAATACCTATAAAATATGATAAATGATCCCATAAAAAATGTAAGCTTGCCAACCAGCTTGATATCCTAGATATATAAGGTATTTGTAGTTTGCCCACCTGTAATCCTAGAGATCTTGTTAGATGATAGCCTCAACCTCAGGGTTGGATAAAATTAAACTATGATGGTGTAGATAAGGGAAATCTAGACATCGTAGGGGTTGTAGGAATCACCAAGAATGATAAAGGAATTATTCTTTTTGCCTTTGCCAAATTTTTATGTGTTTAGTCTAGTTTTTTTGTTGAAGCTTGGGCAATTTATCATGGGGTCATGCTCTTGGAAAATATGAATGTTAAGCATGTGGTGATCCAAAGTGATTATATTTCTATCATTAATATTTCTAAAGGAAATCATTACCTCCACTGGTGCATTGTAGATTTAATAGAAGATATTTATTGTTGCACTGAGAATTTGGAAGGTGTTGAATTCAAGTACACCTTTAGAGAAGGAAATAAGGAATTTGAGTTGTTGGCCAACAAAGGGGTCAATCATAATACTCTTCAAATATGAATGAAGGATTTTCCTTTTTTTTTATACTTAGTGTGTTTCGGTTTCAAATTCTAGTCTCCTTTAGTCCCTAGTTGATAAGGTGCTTTTTTTTAAGGCCTATTCTTCCTTATGATTATTTGTGGCTATTTTGTTGTATCCCCCTATACCTTAGATTTGTTCTCCTCTTGATTTTATTACTATTCTTGTTTCTATTATGTCTCTCATTATAAAAAGTTAACGATCCTTTCAAAATCCTATGTTTTTCTACCTAATAATTTTTTTATATATAGAAACCCATATAATTTATAGTGTTTCTTAGTATAGTGAAAGATTTATTAATCACATGTTTTTCCAATATTGAAGAGTAATTGCAATACCATGATATCCCAACTATTATGTGAGTTTCACATACATAGCACAATATTTATAACATTTTAGATGAACCAATACTTTTATATAAAAATTTTAGTTAAATACATAATTGATATTCAAAATTAGGTTATGAAGTTAAATTGTAATTAATATTTCAAAAAATTATTTTCATGTTTGTATGAGAGGGATATATAATATGTACTTAACAAATCATCTTATTATTACTCAACCTTAAAGAATGCACAATAAGATTTTTGTTAATAATCGTCCTCTTCATATTAATACTCATTTTATGCATGTGATATTTACATGTATTCATGTGTATTATACACTAACACTCTTACTAATACATAAATTTCAATCCTTCTAACATAAGACATAGGCACATAATTTACAACATTACATTAAATTTTTTGTTATTTTACTTTTTTCACTTATAATTAATGAATTCAATACCATTGAGGGCTAATGACATATTTTTTTTGGTAGGTTAAGTTAAAATTAAAGTGGTTTTTTATCAAGGATCCCAAAACCTGATTACAAAAAACATCAAAATGAACAGTCCAAGGATGGACATATTAACATTAGTCAATAAGGGCTAACACCATATTAACATTAATCAATAAGGATAATAAAATCTTGTTTTGAATTTGTTTTACTATTATCTATAAATCTTGGGTCATCCAAAACATTTCCTATCCATCCAATGATGTTTTCTAACCATACATAATATCAAATTTTAAAATTTTCATTGAGGTACCCTTGAAAATAAATATGGTTATTATGAAAAAGTCTAACTATTCTAATCCTTATCAATAAAATTGAGTATGTATGCAATTTTTTCCATGTATTTGAACATACATTATTTTTATGAAAAAAAATAAAAAATATATACTTCCATTAGCTATCAAGTATATTTAAAATATTTAATTTTATGGAATCTTATTGGCTTCTTAAAAATGTACAAATAAATAAAACACTATATTCCATGGTAGACTTTAGGTTAAAATCCAATGGTAACATTTTATTTCACAAATAACTTCATTGAAATTTATAAATATTAGTTATTTATAATACTATAACATATATATATTAATATAAATAGTGTCAAAGGACATGGATCAAAATAGTAATTTTGTTCTAACCTTTAATATATTAAAATGTATATATATTTAGTGTTAAGTGATTATGGGTTTATAGTTCAAAAATTGCAATAATTTTTTTTTGTTTATAATATGGATGAAGTGGTTTTGAAAGGTGCCCTAAACCTTTTACAAATGTGGATCAACCAACCAATTGGATACAAGGAATATAGAGATCAACATAGCAAACCAAAAAGGATCCAAAAATATACAAAAAACAAAGCTACATAATAGCCATGCAAGAAAAAACCAAACTAAAACCATCAACACACTAGAGCTTTCACTATAAACAATTATAGCTCTAAAAAAGTTGCCCAACAACAACTATTTGTGGCATGAATTCTTCTAAAATTCAAATTTGAAATTCAGCCATAGTTTAGGTATAGACTCTTACATTCATAATTTTTTCCTAGGGTATCCCTACTACCGTGGATTACAGTCGTTTGAAAACACAAATTGTTTCCTTGATATTTCATTATCTATTTTATTTAATCCATCTATGAAATCCTCCTACCAAATTGTGCATATTTCCTACAAAAGTCCCAAGTTCGCTAAAAAAATATACCAATCTATTTACCTCCCTATAAACGTACTTAATATCAATAACTTGGAAGGTTAAAATCCATATTTAGATTTTAGAAATTTCATTCATGATCATCTAAGAAAGGACCTAGACACCTTTGATCATATTAATGATATTCAAGGAATCCCCTTCAGTAATTACCTTACTACCATTAAAAATTTCTAGTTGACAAATCCCTTGAAATAGAGCTCATGCCTTGATAAAATGACTGGTCTTATGATCTAAATTTTTAGAAAAGGCCAACAAAATCCTCCCATTAGAGTCTCTAACCAATCCCCATACACCAGCTAGTCTTGGATTCCCTTTAGAAGCCCTATCAAAATTTAGCTTTAACCAACCAGGACGACGAGGTTTCCAAATAGTAGTCTATCTGGCAGGAGCTCCAAGGTGATGATCAGGAGAATGAATTCTAAATACAAGAACCGAATCCATCACCAACTCCCCAATGGAAGTTATCTTATCTAAATGAATTGCATCCATATTTTCAACAATGGCAACAATAGCTTGAAGTACAATGAACTTAGCTATACGGGAGATATTTTTAAAGGCTCTAGAATTCCTCTCCTTCTAAATACGCCACCAAATATGAGGTAAACCAAAGGACAAAAAATTATAAAGACAAAAAGTTAGAAATGGATACCTCCATTGAATTATCATGTTAGACAACTTAAAAAAAAATTAAACCACACCAACTATCCTTAGGAACTAGGTAAAGATAGACTAATAAAAGGGATAATTAGACAACATGTGCATAGGTGATTCTTCAGCACTACCACATAGGTAGAATTTGTTCAGGATAACCAATCCCCTTTTCTACAAATTATTAAATTTAAGGCACTTCCATTGAGCTACAAACCAATTTAAGGGTTGTAAGACCCTTCATCCAGATATTACTAATAGGAAACCAAGAATCAAAGGGAACATATCAAAGTAGGTAGGTTGACTAAACAATAAAGCAACCATCCTTCTCAACCCCCCACACCAATTTATTTGGTCATCATGTTTAGGAATAACCATTCACTTTAGGATTCCCATTAGATATTTTAATACAATTTTTTCTTCCTATGAAAACCCAAAAAGAACAAAAGGTTTCCAATATTTTTTATCATTAACAGAAACATTGAAGTCACATACCTTCTACCCAAAATCTTGGATTATGATTGGTTCCACAGACTCAGGTAAGGATATGATTCTAATGATCTATTAGCTACCAAAGTGTCTTTCAAAAAATAAATGCTCTACCCATTACCTAACACCCATATTCCCCCCTTTATGATATCAGAGTTGTTGTTAATAATGTTGCACTAGAATGCTAAGCCAAGGGTAGTACTTGGGTTTGTGAGAAAATTACAAGTCTTACCTAAATATTTGGTTGAAAATATTTCAATCCCATTAATGTTATATTTTTGAACCAATCTCTAGCCCTATTTAGATATTACTGATATGCTTAAAAATTTTATTCTTCTTAAGCCTAGACCTTCCAAATATTTCCTTTGCACACCTGCTTCCACACCATAACTGCAAATTTCTTCTCCTCATAACTAGACCAGAGAAATGATCGTTAATTTTATTTGATGAAACCAAAGAATATTTTCTAAATTTTGAAAGAGATAAATGAAGTACAGTAGTATGCTCTATAGAGTAGACTTAACTAGCATGATTTTACCTGTTTCGCTTGAAAGTGCTCATTTTCATCCCACCAATTTAATTTGAACTCTTTCTACAACCGGTTCCCATAAAGAAGTCTTAATACCCCTTTGAAAATTGGTAATACCAGATAAACTGAAGGAAGGAATTCAATATCACATCCCAGTATCTCAAAAATTTTCCTCTACCTACCAGGAGGATTATTCATGAAGGACACCTTACTTTTCCTCAAACTCACTTTCTATCTAACTACTCTTTCATAGTTCTAGAGTATCTCTTTTACAACTTTGGCTTGAGGGATTGAAGCAAAACAGATAATAGTGTGTCATCAAAAAATTGATTGTGTGATATAGAATCAATGACAACTATAGATTTTATTCCCACCACTATGGGATTCACCTTCAAAGCTCTTTCGAAAGACTCAACAAACAAAATAAATAGATATGAAGATATAGGATCCTTGAATGCCTCTACAAGTACTAAAGTAATCAAACAGTGGTCCATTAACTAAGATTGAGAATTTCACTAATGATATACAATCTCCAACTAATCTAATCTAGCAAGGCTTAAAATAAAAATTTCCTAGAACTCTAAGCTGAAAGCTCCATGAGACCTGGTCTTATGCTTTATACATATCAAGTTTGAGTAAATTTCTTGGTCTTCTACTATTATCTATAGAATGAATCAACCAATGCACTGCAATAACACCATCTAGAATTGTTTTTCTTCCTACAAATCTATTTTTAGGATGATCAATAATTATTGGAAGGTATAGTTTCAGCCAGTTTGCCATACTTTTAGTAAGAATTTTTAAGTGTGTTATAGATGCTAATGGGCCTAAAATCAGAGTAATATTTGGAACCTTCCAAATTTGGGATAAGAACTATAAATTTTGAGCTTACATCATCCAAAACAATATTAGACTCTTAAATTTCCCTCACAGCTGAATATATGTCACCACCAATGATGTGGTAGAACCTCTGAAAGAAAATAGGGGGAAAGTCATCTAGCCCTGAATATTTCAGACCACCCGTACAGAAGATAATAGCCCTAATTTTCTCATCCCAAAATGGAGCACAAAGGTCATCATTCATGTCATCTAAAAATAGGGTGGGGATGCGGTGCATCAACCTCTATTCATCTTGGATATCTCCATCATCCCTAGAGAAAAGGAGGATTTTGAAAAACTTAACCTCTTCTTTCCTGATTTCTATAATATCCTTCAATATAATAGCAACTAATTTCATAATTTCTTATTGCTCTTATGTATTAAGGTGGATGTGTGAAAGAATTTTGTGTTTCTATCACCTTCACAGAGCTATAAAATTTCTTCATTCGCCAACACATTATGGAAATTTGGTAATGGTTTTCTTTACCTACATCTGTCCCCTTCAATCACCTCTCTCAACTCTAAATTTATTTCACCTTCCTTTAACTATTTAGTCAACTCTTTTTCCTCTGGAACATATTCCCCAAAATTTACATGTTTAAAACCTTAACATTAGCTTTAACAAATCTAAGATTTGAAGCCACTTGAGAAATAAGAGGGCCCAAAAAACCTTGAGACCACCATTCTAAAATTTTGGATTCTACGCCCTAATGTTGTAGCCACATTACCTCAAAACTATAGGTCCTGGGAAAAAAATTAGAGTTTAGGACTTTTTCCAACACCAGAAGATTATGATCAAACCCCACTTTGGGGAGATATCAAAGCGATGCATCTCTAAACATTGAAATACCTTTCTTGAATACTAACACCCTATCTAGCCTAATTTGAATATTCTAATTTCGCAAATGTTTGTTACTCCAAGTGTATTTAGGCCCCTTCAAATCCACATCCATCACTCCTGATTATTAATAAATGTAGCAAAATCCTCCATAATTTTAGAACCAAAATATCTACTACCCTTTTTATCTGAAAGGTATAAGGGGGTATTGAAATCTCCAATGAGAATCCAAGCTTCCCCCTTAAAAATTTCTCTTATAGAGCTCAAATATTTCCATAGTAGATTCCTATTAGGGGCCATATTAGGGGTATAAAATATTAGACAAAATCCATATTTGTTTAGATTCCTTACTACAAAACAAAATATTAATCACTCTATTAGAAATAAATAGAATGTATCCATCCAATTTCTTAGGGTCCCATAGACAAAGAAGACCCCTAGAAGCTCCATTGGCAGAATTTGCTACAAAACCCACCTCCTTCCAAACTAATTTTTTAAATATATCTTCATTAGAACTATCCATATTAGTTTCTTGAATGAATATAACATCAAGTCTTACCTCTCTCTTAAGTATCACAAAAATTGTTTTCTTGGAGGGCCCATTTAGGCCTCTAATAGTCTACAATAACAACTTCATATTTTATATTTGGAGCCATTATTCCCACTCAAAGAACTCATGGAACTACAAAATGTATCAAGTTTCATGTTTACCATTGTTATCTTTCTATTTCTCAAAATTCAATTGGGATTGGAGTCCATCAACAATTTCCTTTTCTTTGATATTCGAGAGTTTCCCTACCTTAAGATTACCTCCAACATCCATCTAACCTTTTTGGGTACTTTTGGTTTTTGGTTTGGAGCTGGTTGTACCTAAAGAGATCATCCATGGGCATGATGACCATTTCAAATTTAGTAGATTTTGGCGAATTAATTTCAAATTCTAGGTGAGTAGTGTCCAAACGCAAGTAGAAGGTTCATTATTATTAGGGGCACTGTTGGAAATTTAAACTTAAAATGATCAAATTATTATAAAATTGGGGAAAATAGACCCAAAAAATAATATACACCAATTTTTTTTTGGCTAATGAGCCCTGGTCAAGGGTCCCAAATATTAGCTAATTCCAATTTTTTTTTAAATCCTAATTTTAGCCAATTTATCAATAAATAACCACTATACATAACCTTGGGTTGACAACTCCTGACCTGGAGCCTCACTAGGCTTCTAGGGGGATTAGAGTTCTATTATTGGCTCATTAGTGAGTAAGCTTTGATAAGAGTTATGAAGGAAATTTTAAGGTATTAAAGCCTCCATCACCAAGTCTTCTTGGAGAACCTAGTATAGACTTCAGCTACTAGATGGGTGCATATTCTCAACCATCGCTTTGCCAAACTCATTAACATCTACAATAGGGACTTCATCCATTATTATTTCCTCTACTTTAGGCTCTTTTAAAATCAATTCATGTTATACAGTCTTAGAAGGGGCCTCTTGAGGAGGATCATTGAGTGAAGGGTCTAACATTACTTCTTTGTTTTTAAAAACAACAACATGAGGATTCTTGGTAGAAATTATCGAGCTAGTAGGAAATTTCCTTGGTCTACACCATTCTCTTCTAGGGGATCTATGGACCACTTCCTTATACTTCAAATATGGGCACTAGGGTTTGATATGATCTTATATTTTGCATTCTAAAAAAGTATGGATTTTTTTTTCATACTCGATAACTTGGTGTCTATTGCATGATTCTGAGACTAATTCCATTGAAGTCAACAACTTAGATTTAAGATTGGCCATAATGTACATATGGGTGTATATCATTCTTGATCTAGATTTAGTAGTTGGATCAAAAGTGACCAGTTATCCAATGCCATAGGCAATACCTCACAACACTTGCTTTTACAAAAAATAACTAGGAATACCTAGCAATCTCACCTAGATTGGTGTGTAGTTGATGCTTTAGATTTTTAGGTTAAAATTAGTGCCCCACCTTCTTAAAAAAAGGATTCTCCTACCATAGAACAACATTACATATACAATAATACAACATGTATTATAAGGATTTTTTATTTTGATCTTAAAAAAAATCTCTAGTGAGGGCTATGAGTTGCATATTTTCTTGAGGGTGCTATTTGGAAGTAGCCCACTTTTGAATTGACTCAATGTCAGTACGAGAGGCAATGAAATTGCCAATGATATAAAATGATTCCAAGGAGACAAAGGAGTTTATAAGAGACTAGAATTTTCAACACTCCTTGGTTTAGGATATAAGAAGATGATGCAATATAAGGGATAGATGAAACAAATGGAGAAGAAAAATCTACATTTTTGTGAAATTTCTCCACAAAATAGGGGTTCCATTGTCTAAGAAGTGGTTCAGGGTTAGGGTCTTGGGGGGCCTAGCTCAATTGACCATGACTCCTACAGGTCCCATCACATAATCATAAGAAGTAGGCTTGCATAAATTGCCATCACCTTCATTGGAAAGTAGGTTTCCACCTTCTTTAGATTCATAATTCTACTAAGCACCAGAAATACTACATATCACATCCATCACATCCATCAAATATTGTTATTGCTTAGAACTACCCTATAAATTCTCCATTGTTGCTCTCCTTCATTGCCCTAGCACTTCTCCACTATTTCTCACCTTCTTTGCCCTAGTACTGCTATACTAACCTTCGCTACCCTAACACTACTCAACACTGCACTCACCTTCACTATCCTAGAACTACTACATTTGGCTTCACTGCCCTACCACTGCTACACTTACCTTAGCTGCTCTAACAATATTGTACTCACCTTCATTGCCCTATTGATTCCCTATAATTACAATGATTTATTCTTTAAGAATTAACATGTCTTCATTGGTAAGATATATTTTAAAAATATAAAATTTATATTTAATAGGCTTTTATAGTATCTTATTATTTAGTTTGGGCTTCTTTTTTAGCTAAGTAATACTATTATGATGATATTTTTTATTATGGGGCTCCAAAAAAACTTGAAATATTTGGCATGACTAAGATGCATTAATCCTTTGACATGTAACTAATTGAATTCTTGCATTCCTGAATACATCATTATTTTATTATTTTCTATTTATAAAGTTTCCATCATATTATATTTAGGATTTCATCATTAATAATTGTCTACATATGCTAAGGATAAGAACATCATCATTAAATATAATATGTTAGAATGAAGATGTTATTATTACAATATGATAAAAATATAATTTTTTATGATTATTATTTATACTTATGCATTATGTGATTGTAAATGTAATTCCATTAAAAATGGCCATAATTAAAAATTAAATAGAATAGATACCAACAAAGATATGACATGATGATTACAAACCAAGACTATTGCAAGAAGGGGGTAAGCACATGAGAATAAAAAATAGTCATATATATCAAATATAATACATTCATGTTAGAGTCATATTCCACGTTTGGTATCTTAACTCTAGTCTTATATCACCTGCATGTTAGAGCACTTATTACATTATATAAGGGTGTTGTCCTCAAGGTGGTTAGAGCATATGGTTGATAAGTTGGTTATGAAATTTAACCATGCATGTACTATATAGTTACATCTTGTTGAATACAAATCTAATGCTTAATTTCCTAGAGGGTATCAGAGCTATCTAAATGAATGAATTCTTCATAATCATTTCACACTTTTCAAGCTAGAGTGAAAATCTTGAGGAGTGGGAGCCATGACTCGATTGGAACTCTACACCTATCTTGATATGGATCCTATTACTACTCGGAATGCATATTGAGGTGGATATTGAGTGGTGTGAGGTGGACGATGTTTGCTATATTGGCATAAAAATCTTGGTGGAACGGATGTGACCTCTTTGTTAGTGATATTTAAATGAAAACATATGACTCTAACAATGTTGCATGCATCCCAATTTGATCACTTATGTGCATCCTCAGGCATATATCTTGAGGCACTGACGTGGCCCCTATAGGCTGACATGGTAGGCATGCACTTTGGAGCATTGACATGGAAACTTAGTGTGGGTACGTGGCACCTACATGGTGGCTGACATGGCATTTGTGGACTGGTCCTCTTGGGTGTACGCATAGAATCCTTTCGGTATGTACATCTGGTAAGTTATGATTTTCTATCAGTATTGTAAAAAGTGTCATCATCATCACCGATTTCCAATAGGAAATCATGTTTTTAAGGGTGCATTTCAGGTTTTATAAAAGGTAATTTCACCATATTGGTGCATGTGGGACAAAAGTCCCAACAATTTTTTTCTTTCATATTGTGACAAAGGACAAAACAAAAGGAAAATCCTTGCCCTTTGCTTTTTTTCAGTGATCTAGTTAGACTTATCAGAGCTCGTCGCAAACACATTTCCCACAAGGTCACGGGTTCCATCCCCCAGCTATAATTTGTTAGGACTTAAACTGAAGGTATTTATTTTATTGAAATAAATGGTTACAATATATAGGCATAAGCCTGTATGATAAACTAAAAAGTGTCAATATAAACTAACAAGTGTCAATATAAACTGACAAGTGTCAAAATAGAGGCATAGTGCACTTAAATTCTAACATTCCCCCTTAAAGTGCACTATCCTAACTAAAGAAAAAAACAAGTCAACATTAGGTAACATTCCCCCTTAATGTTGACGTCTCTAAAAGAAACCTATCATCCTTTCTTATTGCTGATTTGGTCCAGGATCGTGCTCTTTGAGCTTGGCTCTCCAACTATGAATAATGCTAGATTCACTATGTATACATCTCAGTCTGTTGCCTCAGGTTCAACCACTTCCACCAGTCTATTGCCACTGGGTTAGCCATTTAAGTGCATCAGGATCATCATGGGTGCCTCAGGATCAGCCACTTCTAGGTCTTTTGCCTCTGCAGGTCATCCTCAGAGGATGTTGCCTCTCATAGGTCACTGACTAGATCCACCATGAATATCAAATCCCTCCTCATGGTGAACTCAATCTAGAAGGTGTCGGTCTCTGCCAAAAATGCACCTTAATACAAAAGAAATACGAGCCATGAAATACAATAAAATTGAGCCTTAGAATCCAAGTGTGGAGGAGAAGAAGAAATAAGAATAGAAGAGAATCTTCTAAAGTGTCTTCGTCTGTAGTCTTCAGAAGTAGATCCAAAAAAAACCTCGGATAGAGTCTAGGGTGTCTTTGTCTGTAGTCCCTAGAATAAGTGTCCTTATGGTAGGTACCTCATCTTATTGGAATGCATGGGTAACCAGCCACTGCATCCACCAAGTAGAAAGAGGGTACTACTAAATACTAGGTTCACTTACAAGTGCCTTGGGAGTGTCGGGTACAACCGAAAGTGCACTCCAAGGTAGAAAAACTTTGAGGCTAAAAAACTCAATTGAAATAGCCTCAAAATTACAATATGACACCACCATTGTGTCCATCACAAAAAAACGTTTCCAACGACTATAAATATCCCTATAGGCATATACAAATTGATGCTTCAACAAATCAAACATAATGATTCTCAAAACTATGTGCAGCTCTGGGACATTCACAAGTAGTCACCCATATGAGTGCTACTCTAGTACTCAATGCTTAAGATGGGAGTTTTTATAAAAAATATTGCCATAAAGTCAGCCTGTACAATTTGAATAGTAAACTCCTTTCCACTTAAAAAATTGAGTGCCTTCATTAAAAAATGTTTGTGCTGACTGTGAGTGGGTCCCCTTTAAAATGACCATACTATAAGTTTTCACTTTAAAATAAAGGCTAAAAGAGCCTTGTCCATACTCCATATTGGACAAAAAGAAAATGATGCTTTTAAAAAAGCAATTTGAGGATGGAGAGAGGTGGCAACTTCGATGTGCTGGCAGCATTAATTGGAGAGCAAGATACGCTGTCAACAAGCGGCGCAGGTCGTGCATAACTGACAGCCTGCCTCAAGCGGCTCGTGGGACCCATGGTAATGATGCCTCCAACTCCAACTAGTCGTCATCGAAAAAAAATTTGACTCCTTTGGACTCCAAAATCTACCCATGTGACAGACACTGAGTTTAGCACTGACTTCGCCCATAGAATATGGTAACAGAGTATTGACACCTGGTGGAAATGTCATGCAAAATGCAAAAAATAGTTCCTGTTAAAAAAAATGCTCAGATTTAGTGCGTCGACTGCACTCCGAAGGGCTTGTTCACCTATGAAGCTGAGAGTAGCGTCATCATGGCCGACATGTGATGTACCCCATGAAAGTGTGACAACAGCGTCATCGTGGCCTGGATCGATCGTGTACGAACAACAGTCGAAGGCAAAGTTTGCGAAGATGAAACGCGGCCAAGGTATTCTTGGTAAGCTCCGTCTGAGGAGTCGAAGAAGACATCTGGTGAAGGCGGTGAAAAATTATTTCATGTGCAGTAGTCAGTGGTGCAGAAGCATGTTCTCTCCCATGAGGCAAAGGAGGGCCATATCCCCCTCCACTCATTATGTTTGATAATGGTGGTAAAAAAAAATATAGTGCCAAGTTGCAAACACAAGTCATTCTATGATGAACACTAATTTAGCTCCAAATTATGCACACCCAATGCACATGCCTCCTTTGGGGCAACAACCACCACATCTTGGATGGTCATCTTCTGCCATGGATGTTTTTGGAATGGCCCCGAGACTTCTCTGCATCTCTAACAAACACATCCACAACGTCTCCATTGTCGACCATATTCTACTCCTCTTCAAATCTGTTCTCCTCTAAATCCATAGATTTCATCACAATGCTGATATGCAGAGCTACACCATGGCCTTTAGGGCCAAGTAATGGTCCTACTTGTGCTTGATCAGAATCTCGCTTATTTCGACGGGCGTCAAGGCTCCCCGACATGAATGCTCTGTTCCACAACTGGAAAAAGCTCGTGCTCTTCGACTCTAAGGTAATTGAAAGCCAGGCACTTGAAGGCCAAAAATCCGTAGGTGGAGAGCAGAATGTCCATGTCCATTCTTGCGGGCCGGATTAGCGCCGGATCGATGGTGTCCTTGTGATTTGTCATGAACACGATGATCCGCTCCTCGCCGCAGCTCGACCACAGGCCGTCGGTGAAATTCAGGAGGCCAGAAAGTGTTAGCGGTTGTCATCGATGTCCGCACAATGGCACTTCTGCCTTAAATTCTCTATTGTCACATGCCCTAGTTTACCGCTTTACACCACCGGTACAGGTGGATCCTCATTTCACATTCCAGATCTGCAAGGGCCATACTGTAGCAAGTATGCAAGTAAATGTTAATAAAAATGGGTCTCATGACTGCTCCAAGGAGAGCATGAGGGACATTTTACTGGTGTGACCATAGGAAGAACATGGCGAGGAGAAAAAAAAAATATGGCTTTCAACATAGTAGACACAAAAAAAATTCAGAAACTCAGACTTTTCAATAACATTCTCTCATAAAGATTAGGATGACGGAGCTTCTGGTTTCTGATCTATTTTACAATAGAGAGCATACTCCCTGACTCCACAGACAACAAAGCTTCAAACCTAAAAAAAAACTTTCAAACCCTAAGTTTTAAAAAAAATGGAAAAAGATAAGAGGGAAATGGGGGAGGGAGGATTTCCATGAGGGAAATCCCCCCTCAAGCTCATAAGGCCAAAGAAATCCTAGAGCTCTGATACCAAATGTTAGGACTGAAACTGAAGGGATTTATTTTATTGATACAAATGGTTACAATATATAGGCATAAGCCTATATGATAAACTGACAAGTGTCAATATAAACTGACAAGTGTCAAAACAGAGGCATAGTGCACTTTAATTTTAACATAATTTTTGCTGTAAAAAGACAAAAACAAAAGGAGGTACATAAAAATATTTTTTTTTTACAATTTTTAAAAAATTTCAAATTTTTTATTAATAATTTAATATGATTTTTCTCTAAATCATTTTTTTAAAACTCTAATCTAATTGATTTTTAGCAAAAAATATTTTATTATGAACTAAATAGTTGATTTTTTTTTTTTGCAATAAAAAAAAAAGAAAATTAAGAAACTTATTTTTACAAAATTCAAAACAAACTAGTGTATTTTTTTCTCAAATAGAGGGATATAACACACACATTGCACTTTTTTTTTTTTTTTCAAATTAAGGGGATCTAAAAATTTCTCAAACTTTGTTAATTTTACAAAAAAAATGGGGGACAAACAAATAATTGGATTCTTCTTTTACAAAACTTTAACACAAGGGGGGGATTTGAATATCATTTTTTTGCAAACTCAAAAATAAAAAAAAATAAAAACTGCAAGAATTATTGTAATAAAGGTACGTTTTTTTATTGCATTCGACACCTTCTTAAATTGGTATTTTAGGTACATTTTTAGTGGAATCCAACACCTATATTTCAAATTTGTAGGCACTTTTGATTGTATGTTGCATTTAATTTTCTATTTTTTGCACTTACATCATAAGTTATAGTTCAAAAGCACAAAAGACCCAAATTTTAAACCCTTTTGTGCAATTTATTACACATCAATGTTCTGTATATAAGATACCTCTAGTCCATAGTTACAAGTGAAGCTATCATGCTTGTACTAATGTATCTAATGCCTAATATAGCTGCAATAACAGTGTATGAGCTATTGTTCTCTCTAAATATTCGAGGAGAAATAAAGAAAACCAATTGTAATTTGATATTCACTCTATCAAATACCCTAATTCATTCCTAGTGCTTGGATTAATTTCCTCCAATTAATCATCCTTTTTTGAAAGGGTTTTTAGGTAGGTGCCAATAATTTTGAGTGAATTATGTTTCAATACTCATTTGTGGTATATTGAAAGAGAGACCATTTTGGATATATAAGGAACCTTCATACTAGTAATTGCTAAAGCATAGTTGTCAATATTCATAGTAGCACGTTTTTGCACTAAGGGGAGGATAATTATTTTAATCCATCAAAGAATATTTTGCAAAAAGGGGGGGAAGACTTGTAAGGATGTTTTTTCGGCATAGACCGACACCTTAGTCAAAATTCTTGCAAAATTCCATTGTAAAATGTGCATTTTTAGTAGATACCAACACCTTAAATGGACAGATCAAAGAAAAATAATGCCCCAAAATCAACTAATAATTTTGCTACATCAGTTAAATATAATTACTTTCCAGCAGGGTGGAAAGGAATGGATTTTTTAGGATAAAATATATCTCACACTACGTAGTGGTGTAAAATACATTCTCAAATATTTTAAAGTTTCTAAAGACCTTCAGATAAATAGTTCCAAAACCCTATAGGCATTGTAAGGGTAGTCTACATGACATTTATTTCACTTGACATGGTTTGGCATCAAAAGAAAATGGAAATCAATGAGGAATTAGAGGTCATTATACTAATGGAAGATGCTTGTTGTGACACAAGTGACTTTCAGCCCATGGTGGTGAATTCTTGTTGTGACACAAGTGACCTTAAGCCCATTGTAGCCAATGCTTGTTGTGATACAGATGACCTCCTACATACAAGGGTAGATATCAGTTGTAGCATAGGTGATCTCATCATAAGAGCAAATTTTGCTTGCGACATCGGTGACGTAAAAGCTGAAAATATTAAAAATGATCTCCATAATCTCATCAATAGTGATAAATACCATATTTTTAAAAGCATTTATGAATATAAACTTGGTTGTTTTGAAAAACACACCAAAGGCATTGATTTTAAAATTATGAAGAAAATGGGATTCCATGGTGAAGTATTGGGTAAACATGGAAAAGGCATTAAAACTCCTATAATGCTAAATTTCATGCAAAATAATGAAGGACTTGGCTATTATGGACAAAAAAGTACCAATAAAACCATATTTGTAAAACCTAAATCTCTTTCAAATCCTACAAAGCATTGTTGCAGTCATTGTGGAAAAGGAGGACATGTAGTAGCTAGGTGTTGGAAACTACATCCTTGTCAATCATGTGGATGTACAAATCACTCCTCTTCAAATTGTTGGTACAAAGTGAAAATTGCCAACAAGGTTCATATTGATTGTGGATGGACAGATCTTACACAATGGACCAAGATGAAAGAAACATTATTTGGCTTCTACAAAAAAGGTAAAATTTATGGTAGACCCAGTGGTAGATCTAGTGACAGACCAAGTGGTAGTCCTAGAGGCAATGACCCAACGATAGAACTAATGGTAGACACAGCGATAAATATCTAGAGGTAGACCTACAGGTAGATCATAATGCAATGATCTATAGGCATATCCACAAGCATATATAGAGATATACCTAGAGGTATTCATCCAACGATACACATAGAGCAAGGAGCATCTTTCATTATACTCTCGTACACATTAAGGGGGGGTCATATATGTTATTCTAAATAATGGAATAATGGAGGTGTTAGAGTCATATTCCACCTTTGGAATATTAACTCTAGTCTTATATCACCTACATGTTAGAGCACTTATTACATTATATAAAAGTGTCATCCTCAAGGTGGTTAGGGCATATGGTTGATAAATTGGTTAGAAAAGTTAACTATGCATGTACTATATATTTGCATCTTGTTTAATACAAATCTAATGCTTATTTTACTATAATATAATGGTAATCCATGATGTTTACAAACCATTACTATTACAATATGAGAGGAAACACATAAGCAAATCAATACTATTGCAATATGGCGGAAGCACATGAGAATAAAAAACAATCATATTTATCAAATACAATACATACAAGTAATGGTAAGCCATGATGTTTACAAACAGTGACTATTGCAAGAGGAAACACATGAAATAAACTAAATATATTTTATCACACTTCTCATGATAGAGAAATATGATCCCTTACTTGCATTTTAAAAGATACAAAATTTAAAAAACTTCATAACCATAGAATTCCTATAGTGAGGCTAACACTATTATGTATCATGTGATCTAACATTTATTTGACAAAACAAAAAATATGGTGTTGAATATTAATGTGAAACAAAGGAAATAAATTTTTATTTTAATTTACATGAGTTGTAATTTTTTATATGTAAAAACTAATATTAATTTTTATAACAATCATTCATAGTGGAAAATTGGTTTTATTTAACATAAGTAATAGTTATAAACAAATGAAGAATAATAATTATTTTATTTCATGAATATATGAAATAAGTTTGTTATAGGATGCAATTAGATTCAAAATTATATATATATATATATATATATATATATGTGTGTGTGTGTGTGTGTGTGTGTGTGTGTGGAGTGGGGGGAATTACTTTATAATTTTTATTATTTTGCATAAATTACTAAATAGTTAGATGAAATAGTATTTTACTAAATCATGTTTGCTGACATGATTTTTCTTAATATTATGATATAAATTTAGCCTATATGATAGTATATTAAGGAGAAATTACATTTTTATAAATAAAGTATTTACTTCTCTTTGTAATTGCCTCTCATTTTGTTAATATTAGGTATAGGAAGAAGTTATCTCTATATTTTTGTGATATAATAGATCATAATTTTACTATATTTTTATTCAATAATAAAATACATAGTATCCTAGTTCAATTTTGATATATAGGATAGAAATATTGTAAGTTATTGTAAATGCATTACATCATGTTTGTTTGACGGATCGAGTGAAACATTTTTGTTAAAATTTAACCATCAAAATAATATTAGAATATCTAAAAGTATATTTTCTCCTGTTTATATGGGGGTATTACTACTTTATTTTTTTGCTTGCTACTCACACACAAATATAATTCACTACTTTGTATTGTCTTCAATCATGCTAGCACAACATCTGATATAGGTAGTGGATTGTAAAACTACTTTTATCAAATAATATTTGTACGAACATTAAATGATATTATGTGAACCATTTCCATTAAAATATGATTAATATTTATTCCATTTTAAGTCTTCAATCTCTGAAACATAAAAATAAAACAATGACAACCTCAATTAAAGGTTGTTATTTGTCACACAAACATTTTAAAAAATGACTCAAACCATAATTTTCATAACTTTAAATGGAATGTTAGCACATAATTCAATAAATATGTAATGGAATAAAATTCCATGGGAAAAAACATTTTCTTATAGAAATTTTAATTGAAAGTAGATGATACCTTTGATATATAATAGAAATTGATATATCTTAGAAAATGTGTTGATTACAATAATGGACCAAATTATTTATAACAAATATTAATTACTCTTTTTTTTTCTAATAAGCTATGTGAGGATTTTATTGGAGACCATTCCCATTATAAAAACAAAACATTAAATTGCTCTCGTTACATTTCTATCAAGTTAATTAAACCATGTCCAACTTTCCTTTCTTTAAAAAATATCCACTATATTCCTCAAACTTCTATGTTTTTACAATAAATTCACTTACGTCATAATTATTAGAAGATAAGGTTTCACTCATTTATATGCCTTCCAAAATTTAAAATTTTTCATGATGAAATTCAACATGTGAATGGTTAAAATATTTTCTACCCAATTTTTATATCTATAAATATCTTATCTATAACAACCTGATAATTTTTTTAATACCTTTTTAGGGTTATTATTCATGCTCTTAATATTGCAAGATATTCTTTTCTTTCTATTTGTAGGTTTAGTTTCACTTCTTGTTAAAATTTGTGATATTTATTTTTGTTTTCCCATATAAGTATCCCTTGGGGTTTCTTTTTCTCTTTGTTTTTGCTTCTTGGGTCCTACTCTCCTTTTCTCATTCCCACCAATACTTTCATATTCATCGATCTCTTCAACCTTCTCATACTACTCATAGTAAGACTTATCACCTTTAGGTTTATCTTGCTCTAAAGGCTCTCAAATGCAAGGAATAACCTAATAAGTATATTCTTCTTTATGTTTGCCTAGAAAACCTAAAGTGCAAGGACACTCTTCCACTAATTTAATCCATCCTTATTTCTTTATTATGCTACTCTTAAAACCCTATAATGCAAGACATAACCTCTACACCACTTTCATTTTTATTACTAGGATAGGATTCTATACTACTTGGGAAAAATGAAGATGATTTACCTAGAATTTTTTTCTCTTTGTTTTAGGATTTTCCTCCACATCTTATTTTGTACATTTAACTTACATATTATAACTTTTTTCTTATGTTTTTTGTCTTTATTTTAGGATTTTCCTTCTGAAATTCAACTTACATATTATACTTTCTCATCCTTATACCATATTTTATTTTTCTAATGGCTGATCCAAGTGAGCTATGGTGGCCTTTGCCATTTGATGTTGTAGATAGGATGTATTTGCTTCTTCATTTGGAGTGGAATATCCTTACTCTAATCTAGATTCTATTAATGTATAATTTTATTATTTCACATTGAATTTTATCTCATGACCAAATGTTTTTATCTCTTTCTTCATAGATTTCACATTGCAAACTCCTATCCTGTGTTGAGCGTCATAAAAATTACGATATCAAAATATATTATTTTTGTAATCCACTTGTTGATCCCATTCTCTTGATTTAGATTTCATCTTAATGAATTGTGGCAGATGTTTTAAAATATCCATAACAACATATATTTGAGTATATGTAGCATGATTTTGCTCCTTAATAGTTAGTTCTTGTTTAATGAACTCCCCTAGGATATTTTTAATACTCTCCAAAATATCCTTATTGATAAGCTAATATGGAAGTCCAAAAAGCCTAATCCACACTAGAAGCTTCTTAATAATTTCATTTTGAATAGATAAAATTTCATTCCATGGTCTTAAATAAAGGGTATATCTCCCCTAAACCATGGACCACC
Source organism: Wollemia nobilis (assembly GCA_028583015.1). Classification (NCBI taxonomy): domain Eukaryota; kingdom Viridiplantae; phylum Streptophyta; class Pinopsida; order Araucariales; family Araucariaceae; genus Wollemia; species Wollemia nobilis. The sequence goes on from JAQPPZ010000152.1 coordinate 1,769,017, forward strand.
ATCCATTATTTTACTATTGATTTCTAAACTAGAAAAGATGATGAGAAAAAAAATTAGGAAGAAAAGTCATAAAATAATTTGAATTCAATTCTAATTTCTACTTGATCCAATTTTGAATCTCCATAGAACTTGTCCAAGATTTGTAGCACTTACATATCAACCCTCTAATTTTAAGAACCATTAAATCATGCTCAATAGTCTTATCCTTGATAGTCACTTATGGTGTAACATCTCCTACCTAGCTCTTCAACTTATCTCCAACTCAGACCTCCATAGTTCTAGCTAGGGCATTCTGATTTCCCATTAGGAATTTTAAATATGAATTTCCTTGGATACTAGCTAGTGGGGCTCACTTATGGAACTCATTGCTAAATTGCACTCTCTTTTGACTCACAACCTATCTCTTTTGTTTCCTTATATTCCTCCACTTCAATTATTTTTTTGGAAACAATGATCACCGTATACATGGTAAGGGTTAGAAGTCTTGATGCACTTAAGATGAACCCATTGGTATTTCATCACTACTGAACATATGACTTTGATATTGTTCCTTCTAGTCTTGTTTTTGCCTTGGCTACCATTCGACCTATGATGCTTCTCGCAAGTGAATAATGAACTGTATAATGCTATGACTCTCATATATAATGAATCATACTAGGCTACAACTACCTTATGCTTGAACCACACATAATTTCCACCTTAATTACTCTCTAAGTTATGTTCTTATGTATAAATATGTTTAACCAAACTAAATATATCATTGTGTTATTCTCAAATTAAAATTATTTTGAAGTAAAATATAAAAAAGCATCATAAACCAAACTATGGTCTGCATCACAAAATATCTCATAAATATAAATATAAAATTATTATATTTTTAGAGCCAAACTGGATCCCTCCAAAATCCTGACTGAAATGTTGGAAAATATATATCAATCTCATTGTAATATCAACTCAAGCCTGCAACACATCATCCGTGTGTCCAGGACAATTACTACCGGCCTTTCAAAGCTATTAGTAAGGTAGAAGGTAGAGTGAAAAAAATTATAGATTAGCCAACTTGAGCATCCTCTTTGGTTTCTTTTAGGTTTTTGTTGCCTTAGACTTTTTTCTCTTAGGATCTTTCTAGTCTCGGCCTGGTTTGTTGTTCTTTGTTGTTCATGTTAGTTGTTTCTAGTGGTAAAAATGTTAGTTTTTCATATTGTTGCACTCTGTAAAAGGTTCATGGATACTTTCAAAACCCTTTCTACTAATAATAAAAAAAATTATTAAATTTTGAAGTGGAATAAATATTTCCTTTAAAATGATTATTTGTCGAAATTGCCTTTGTTAACACTTTGGACGTTTGCATATTAAATTTATTTTTTATGGGGTCTTATATTCATGTTTGTTAAAATATTGTTTAATATAAGAAAGTGTACATATCAAACACACATCAAGTAACCAAAATCCCGTTGATAATGCCAAAATCCCATGAATGATTTTGAAGGTATAAAACCCCTCATCGTTGTTTCTCAAATGACCCGCAAAAGACTTTTCGCTTTTATTTATATTTTTATTTATATATATAAGAGAACTTTTAAAGTGTACAAATATACGTGAAAAGGCACATTTCATTTCTTAAATTTATAAATATACTTTGGTAGAAGCTTTTTCACCTGACTTGTGTAGTTGACCAATATTTTTGCACCACCAAAACACCAGTCACACACAGTATCCCGAAAATTATGTTTCCAGCTTACATTATTCGAAGACTTTCGGAGGTCTTGAATTACTTAGAAGTAAAAGAGATATGCTCGATTTCCAGATTCTCTGCGGACTTTCGTTACAAACTATCAGTGAATTACTCATTTGTTTACTTCCTCTCGAGGTTTTCGACTTTTGACTCGATTCCTCTAGAAGAATCTAAGAGACTATATTACCACTAAATTTTTTCTGAATTCCACCGGGTCTGGAATCATTAGAATGCAAAATAATAATTCCTACACGACAAATGTAGGACAGTTAATGTAGAAACCAGTATTTGGAATGTATCATGTCCATCATGATCCTCCATGTTTTCGTAGTGCAGAAGGCACGTAATTTGCGTTGTACAAAACTCTAAACAAGCAAACAAGATCTGCCAAGGAGGTAGTAGTCACGGACTAAAGTGCTCGCAATCAATTCAATTCCATCATATTTAGAAGATAAAGTCTCGCTCATTTAGATGCTTTCTAAAATTTAAATTTTGTCAAGATGAAATTTATCATATGAATGGTTAAAATATTTGCTACCTAACTTTTATATGTATGAATATCTTGTCTATAAACTAACAATTTCTTAATACCTTTTTAGGGTTCTTATTCATGCATTTAATAGTTCAAGATATTCTTTTTTTTTCTATTTGTGGGTTTAGATGCACTTTTTGTTAACACCTGTGATATTTGTTATTGTTTTTCCATATAAATATCCCTTCCGGTTTCTTTTTCTCTTTGTTTTTACATCTTGGATCTTCGCTCTCTTTTTCTCATTCCCACCAATACTTTAATCTTCATGGATCTGTTCAACCTTCTCATACTACTAGTAGTAAGACTTATCACCTTTAGGTTTATCTTGATCTAAAGAGTCTCAAGTGCAAGGAATAACCTAATAAGTATATTCTTCTTTATGTCTTCCTAGAAACCCTAAAGTGCAAAGACACTATTCCATAGCAATTACACTCTTCCACTAATTTTTGCCATCCATATTTCTTTATTATGCTACTCTTGAAGCCCTATAGTGCAAGATATAACCTCTACACCACTTTCATTTTTATTACTAGGAAAGGTTTTTATACTTTTTGGGAAATATAAAGATGATTTACTTAGAATTAACTTAACCTCTTTTTTTATCTTTGTTTTAGGATTTTTATTCACATCTTCTCTTGGACCTTTAATTCCTTCTAAACTTCAACTTACATATTGTCCTTTCTCATCCCTTACATCATATTTTATTTTTTCTAATGGTTGATCCAAGTGAGCTATGACGGTCTTTGCCATATGATGTTGTAGATAGGTTTTCTTTGCTTCTTCATTTGGAGTGGAATATCCTAACTCTAATCTAGATTCTATTATTGTATGATTTTTTTGCTTCATCTTGAATTTTATCTCATGATCAAATATTTTTATCTCTTTCTTCATACATATCACATTGCAAACTCTTGTCCTATTTTGAGTATCATAACAATTGTGGCATCAAAATATGTTATTTTTGTAATCCACTTGTTGATCTCATTCTCTTGATTTAGATTTAATCTTAATGAAATGTGGAAGAGATTTTAAAATATCCATAACAACATATATTTGAGTATATATAGCATGATTTTTCTCCTTAATAGTTAGTCCTTGTTTAATGAATTCCCCTAGGGTATTTTTAATACTCTTCAAAACATCCTTATTGATAAGATGATATGGAAGTCCAAAAAACCTAACCCATACTAGAAGCTTCTTAATAATTTATGTTTCAATAGATAAAATTTCATTCCACGATCTTAAATAAAGAGCATATCTCCCCCTAAACCATGGGCCACGATCCATTATTTTATTATTGATTTCTAAACTAGAAAAGATGATGAGAAAAAAACTTTAGGAAGAAAAGTCACAAAATAATTTGAATTCAATTCCCATTTCTAACTGATCTAATTTTAAATCTCCAAAAGGCCAAGATTTGTAACACTTACATATCAACCCTCTATTTTTAAGAACCATTATATGATGGTCAATCATCTTATCCTTGATAGTCACTTATGGTGTAATATCTCCTACCTAGAATGAACTTACCTTATATTCGCTCTTCCACTTATCTTCAACTCATGCCTCTAGTTTTCTAGCTAGGACATCCTGATTTCCCATTAGGAATTTCAGATATAAATTTCCTTGGATACTAGCCAGTGGGACTCACTCATGTCTTGCACTCCCTCTCAGCTGGCACTCCCTCTAGGATTGTCCTCACTCTTGGATTTGCACTCACATTCATGATAAAAGTTAAGAAGTATTGATGCATTCAAAATATTTCGTCACGACTAAACATATATAACTTTGGTTTTTCCCTTGGCTACAATTCGACCTATGATGCTCCTTACAAGTAAATAATGAACCATATATGGCTATGACTCTTGTATATAATAAAACATACTAGGCTACAACTACCTTATGTTTGGAACTAGACATGATGTCCACGTTAATTCCTCTCTAAGTTGCGTTCTTATGTACAAATATGTTTAACTAAACTAAAAAAAGATCATTGTGTTATTCTCAAATTAAAAACATCATGAAGTGAAATATAAACTAGCATCAGAAACCAAACTATGGTCTGCATCGCAAAATAACTCATAAACATGTTATATATATATATATATATATATATATATATATATATATATATATATATAATTATTGTATTTTGAAGTGAAATAAATAATTCATTTAAAATGATTATTTGTCGAAATTGTTGTTGTTTATTTTTTATGGGGTCGTATTATATTCATAATTTTTGAAAATATTGCTTAATATAAGAAAGTGTACAAATATACCTGAAAGGGCACATTCCATTTCTTAAAATTTATAAATAAACTTGGTGGAAAGCTTTCTCAACTGATTTGTGTAGTGACCAATAATTTTGCACCCGTGATCGCCACAAGGGCAGAACCAAAACACCAGTCACAGACAGTATCCCGAAAATTTTGTTTCCAGCTTACATTATTCGAAGACCGAAAATTTTGTTTCTAGCTTACATTATTCGAAGACTTTTGGAGGTCTTAAGTTACTTAGAAGTAAATGAAAGAGATATGCTCCATTTCCAGATTCTCTGCGGAACTTTCGTTACAAACTATCAGTGAACTACTCATTTTTTTACTTCCTTGGGAGGTTTTCGACTTTTGACTCGATTCCTCTAGAAGAATCTAAAGAGACTATATTACCAGTAAAATATTTTCTGAATTCCACCAGCTCTGGAATCATTGGAATGGAAAATAATAATTCCTACACGACAAATGTAAGACGGCTAATGTTGAAACCATATTTGGAAAGTATTATGTCCATCATGATCTTCCATGTTTTCGTAGTGCAGAAACTCGCAGAAGGCACGTAATTTGCGTTGTACAACACTCTAAACAAGCAAACAGGATCTGCGTTGTACAAAACTCTAAACAAGCAAACAAGATCTGCCAAGGAGGCAGTAGTCACGGACTAAACTGTTCACATTTACAATTCAGTTTCACGTCAACATGCGCTTATTATTGAAATAAAATGAGTTGGCCAGACGATGAATCACGCGTGTTGAGACCAGTATTCAAACCATTACTACCATCGCATAGGATTCAAAAACCCAAAGTAGTCACCCATCAGCCTATAAGTTCCTTCTCAGTAACCACATATTATAAAATATAATTCTCAGTAACCCATAAGATTAATTAAATTTGGATTGTTTAAAAGTAATTTTTGTTTAATATCTTAATAATAAATATTGTTGATTATCTAATAAATAATAATGAGAGGTCAAGTTTCTTGTAATGTCCATTTAACAACACAACATGTAAGAGGATCATTACATTAAAACATACGATACGAATTTTTTACACATAAAATAATTCATATTTAGTTAAATGTGTTCAATACTAATTTATTCTAGATGGATGCATACAAAGGTGTCTAATCGACATTCATCTAGTTGAATGCATTTAATATTTTTAGTCATTTATATTGTATTGTAGTATAAACTCACTTTATTCCATTAATCCATACTTTGTGTTGCACATGTAAAAGAATGCAGTTTACATTATTTTTCAATACTTTATGATTGTATAATTTTTATCCCTGGTTATGATTAACGATAGGTTTTATTCAAAAACCTTAGAAAAAATTTGGAACTAGGTTTCTCCATAGACATAGCTTATCCATAGACATAGTGTTGCATCAGCATAGCCAAGCATAGCATACACATAGCCTAGTATAGCATAGACTGGCCTAACATACTCATGGCCTAGCATGGGTGTAGCATACACATAGTCTAGTGTAGTCTAGCATAGCAAATTTTCATTTTTTATCCTCCCAAAGATTTTGCTTCTAGGGACAACTTTCCTTGCTTGCACATTCCTATACATTCAACATCGAACACAACCAACATCCAAAGAATGAGAACAAAAATACAAATAAATCAAAACCATCCATTGGCGACGTATCTTGCATGTTATTTTCTTCTTTTCCATCAATATTTTATATCATTTGGATTTATATCACTATTGTATGGTCACACTTCGATCTTCTATATATCTTTTATTCAATATTATTCTTATCTTCTCATTTATTCTCTATTTTATAGGCTCATTTCCCCACCTTTTCCATAATAATCATCTACATCCATCAATCACATTGATGGCCACAAAATATTGGCATTCAGTTTGAATATTTCATGCCTCCATCCACACCTTTTAGATTTGGTCTTGTACATGGAAGCCTACATTTTGAGTACACCTTCTTGCATCTATTTGTCTCACTTACTTTGCATTGTCAAGAAACACATTGGTCATGTTCTCCTATAAATTTTTAGCTATTTTGTTGAATCATGTAGACATCACCCCTACTCATATTCTTTGTCTTCCTGGTATATAAGTGGTCCATTGCTCATATACATCATATTATTGAATCTATTCTTAGCTACATGTTTACAAGAAGTCTCTGTTGCTCAACCATTCATGGTTAGTTTAATCAAACTAAATCAAATTTCAACAAAATCTACAGTGTTTCAAGACTTTCTCTAGCTGAATCAAGTTTGTTCATGGATCACACACTATATCTTATACCAATTTTTATTCTAGGGAGGACAAACCTTGTGTAATCCTCACCATGTAGCAAATGGTTGCCCCTACTCATCCTATCATTTGCATGATTAAAATATGACCTAGGGATAAACAAAGGGATAAGCATAAGCAAAAATAGAAAATGGATAGAAAACAAAAGTCAATGCACGTAAAACAAAAAGAAATGAAAAAACAACAATAGAAAATAGTACCACAAAAAGAGAATCAAAAGGAATAGGGTCAAAAAATAAAAAGAAACACCTCCAAGAGTACCACTATGCTTGACTTCCTTTGGTCCTTTAGTTTAACATAACATCATGGGACGATTTCTATCACTAGCAATAGGCTCCAAGAGAGTGCCTGCTAGAAAAATAGTCTTCCAAGTGGTGACACATCTATCACATTAGTAACATTTTCTTGTATAGATCACTATGCACTTGTGGATAAGCTAGCTGCTTTGGCTATGTTTGCAATGGGTTAGTCCAACCTCCCCTAAAATGGATAAATGAACATCATGTGCACACACAGGTCCATGACTGATTTAACCTCAATTATGGTAGTTAAGATATATTCATGATATTGATTGGCCATTAGATCAATTTTATTATTCATACTATGTCATTTGAGCTCCTATAAACTATTTTTTAACATTTGTTATGCTTGATAATTAGGTTCATGCAACATTATCATTGAATATATTTATCACATACATCTTCTCAATCACACTTGCATTTCTTATTCATCACATAAAATCATGATTGTTACATCTCTTTCATGTGTATTTTGTACACCTCAGTCAGTTTGTATACCCCATGTTTTCTTATTTCATATTTTTATCATTGGTTAGTGTACTTCATTTGTTTTCGATTAACCATGATAAGTAATATGGTATCCACACAAGATGGAGTGCCCTCCATTTTTCTACATTATTACATCCCACATGTATGTAAGTTATCACATATAACCTCTCGACATCATCATTCATACATACTCATGTTCATTTAGGTTTATCATACCTAACACACATAATTCATATCAAACACATTTACCAACATGTACCTATTACATACACGTATAATCACATACATTGTATGTAGACACAACACAAAATTATCATGTGCACCCTTCACAAGGGAAGTCGACAAAAGATACCATTTGATAAAACATAAAACATAAACACATATAATACCCAAAATATTGTTTTTTATTCATTCAAAATATTCATGGGTTACAAAGGTGATTTTCCCAATTTTTTTCATGAATATCAAACATCCTGATGACTTCTTTTGAGACTCCTTAGTGAAGGTGGGCTTGTTGACAATTGGTAGTTTATTGATTTTATGATCTCCTACACCTGTTATTGAAGGCCTATAAAATAGTGTTAGACGATTTGAAGGCCTTCCTTAGTCAAGTCCCTTGTTGATGAAATATAAAAATATATGAAAGAAAATTATTCTGAAACATGGTAAAAATTGGATAAAACACTAGAAGAATATGAAACAAATAATACATACTAATTTTGTTGAGGAGGATCTACTACACGGTTAATTCATATGGAAATGGATGAATTGGAACCTAGAATCATAGGTCAGGGGGAAAATTGGACTTATGCTAACTGTTGGACCAAACATTTTGTTTGGATGGATGTTTGAAGTTGTCCTTTGATGTTTATACGGTGTGGAATTGCTAGATGTGATTCTGTGATTCCAGTAGAGTTTTTGTAAGGCGACTGAAAGGGAGAGAGAGGTAAAATTGAAGGAGGATACCTCTATTTATAGAAAAATATAAGTTCAATAGAAGGGGTTAGATAGACCAACCCTTAGAGTTACTCCATGCTAGAGTTAGGTTAGGGTTTGAATAGGCATTAAACCCTTATGCCTTAGGGAAATATCTCCTCCTCACACATGTTTGATGAAGAGTTAGGATTAACCAAGGTTAGTTAGATCTTATGTTAGGATAGGGTTTAATTAGAGCATTTGGAAATATCCTAACTAATCTGAAATACACACGTGTGGAAGTGTGTTTAGGGTTAATTTGACTTAGGACTCTAATTAAACTCACTTAAGTGAAAAAGTGTAAAAGTGGAAGTCAATGAAGAATTAGATAACTAATCAAGCTAATTAGGCTTTTTTATAGGTATAAGGTCCCATGAGGGTTAATTAGGTGTAGAGGAGGGCTTAATTTATCTTAGGGGGCTAATAAGTGGTCTCCTAGTGGGTAGGAGGCACTTTGGAGGTGTTTTACCTAGTTTTGTAGGTTTAGGAACCTATGGATGACTAAGATAGCCTACGGATGACTACGGTGGTCTATGATGGCCTATGATAGCCTATGTTAGTCTACAAGTGTGTATGTAGATGTACAAGTATCTATAAGTGAGCATGTATGACTTTTAGGTATCTACATTTACCCCTTTTATACTATACTATGTGGAACATAATTTAGTGCAAAAATATGATACGAGAAGGTGATAAGATGTTTTGAATTGGAGGGGAAGACGGAAATAGAAGAATGGAATCTAATAAAAGGTATGTAGCCACTCAAAGTGTGACCATACAACATTGATCAATAGCCAAGATAACGAGGGGAAAGAAGAATAAGAGAAAAGAATGAGATCTAATCAAAGGTATGTAGCCACTCGAAGCATGACCATACAACATTGATCAATAGCCAAGAAGAGAAGGGAGAAGAAGGAGAGAAGAAGAGAAAATAAGGAGAATGAAAAAGAATGGAATCTAACCAAAGGTATGTAGCTGCTCGAAGCATGACCATACAATATTGATTCTTTAGCCAATAGAATAAGAAGAGGGAAGAAGAAGAAGGTAAAATAATGGGTGAATGTAAATGATGAGATGGAGGTGAATGGATGCATGTGGATGATTGTGGATGTAGTACGATGATTTTTTTATTTTGTACAAGAGTTTGCAATATCATACTGGTTTCTTGTGAGGGCAACTTATGACTGCTTTACTTTTGCGACCAATGCAAGATGATCCAAATATGAATAGAACACATCTTTATTCAATTTTTTTCTTTTGATTGATTGATGAGTGCAAGGTGACACTTATCAAACCATTTGAGCTTGGTGGAATTGATTATTCAAATGTACAATTTAGTATGTGGTCAGGTCTGATTAAATTCTAGAGTGACATCTTCGTTATTGGGTTATTCAATTGTACCATTCATTATGTGATCATCATCAACATACATGAATGCTAGAGTGACATATACAATATTACGCGTGGCTCTCATGACTTGATAAATGTTTGATTTGGGATGGAGTTTATCTTGAGACAATATTCAACAAAAAAAATTATAGACATATATGATATCCATGATTTGGATGTTTGATTTTTTGGTTGTATGCAAAGAAAATTTTGTATATGAATACCCCATCAAATGAGGAATTAGAAATAAGGTGAATGAAATTTTATGAAGTGATGATGAGGTGATTGATAGAATAAAATGGATGATAACATGGATAAGAAATTAAATGGATAGGAATATGGAAATGTAATCTAGGATTTGGATTGAAAATTTAGTGATTTTGGAGTCAAGAGATTTAATTTGCATGGTGGGGGGTGAATTGAACCTGAATTCATAGGTTGGTGGCAAATTGGATCTAAATCACAGAGTGGGGGGTGAATCAGATTTTTTAGATATTTTTATATTTCTTACGTGCATGAGAGATCATTTGCAACATGTGAGTTGGAGAGTCAGGCATGAGAGACATTTGGAAATGTAGAGCATTAGGAGTTTGTATAGTTGGACACAATGATGGTGAGAGGATAGATTGGTGCAGGCATCCAGAGACCCACTGGTAAGTGGATGCAAGTTGTTTTTGTTGAATTTATTTATTTTTAGAAAAGCGTGAAATGAGAGGGAGAGGTTTTTGTGTTTTTTTTAAATTTACGCAATATTTAATGATAATTGAAACACAAAGTGTTAAATAAGCCAAAGGGGTATCCAAAAGTGTGAACATATGTTTATTTTGACCAATTTTTGCATTAGTTTGACTGATTTGTAGGTAGTGTAGTTGAGTGATTTGGGTTTATTATTGGGAGCAAACAATGTGCTATTTTTATGATGTGATTGAATTTTATCTATAAAAGTGGTAAATGGGTATCCAAATGTGTGACTGTATTTTTGTTTTTCCCTCGTTTATTGTGTGATATTGATGTGTACTTTTTAGGTATAATTTGGTTGAACTTGACTTTGATGTTTGTGATTATCGATGTGATATTTTTGAACTTTATTGAAAGTTTCACTATAAAAGGGTTAAATGGGTATTCAAAAGCGTATTTTATTTTTGTGTGCTACAATATTTGGTGTATTTTTGAATTTCATGCCATGGGGTGTATTTGAGTAAAAATGGAATTGGCTATTAGGAGCCAGATATGTACTGTTTATCAAATTTGTTTGGACTTTTACCATGAAAAGGTAAAATGGGTATCCAAACATAGGACTGATTTTTTATTTTTTTGTGTTATGTGCATTGTACATGATGTTGCATCTCAAAATGCATGAGAAATTAAATGAATGATTTTGTAGTTGTAAAATGTGTTTTAGTGAATTGATTGAAATTGAATTAACTAGAGTGAGTGGAATTTTTAGTTTACATGTGAAATTGACATGAATTTTATTGTGAATGAAATAGGTGAAGCTGAATTAGAGGAGGTTATAAAGAAGAATGATGAGGATCAAGCATGGTTGGAGGTAGTATGGTTAAAAGGAGTTTGCAAATGTGTAAGAATTCATGCTAATAGAGCTTACATATCAGAATTATGTGAGAGGTGGGATCGGAATAATAATAGATTTCACCTTCCAATAGGTGGGATTATGATCACCTTGGAAGATGTGTACAAGATCTATAAGTTTCCCATTAAGGGTATTTGAGTAAGGGTAGTTGTGGATGATAGTGAGTATCTTGTGATGGAGCATGCATTTGGTGAATGGTAGAGGGATTTAGGCATTAAGAATATGGATTACAATTATCTATGGCATCAAGGCATGTTATTTGATCGTCAGTGTGCAGTAATGATGATGATTTCAACTTATGCACTACCAGATACTTCCAAGATGTTTCTTACCTATAAAATGTTGGATATGGTAAGCGATATGGTGGAGTTTAGGGTTTTATTTGCGTAGGAACCTATATTATTGGCCCAAGTGTACAATAAGTTGCATGATATAATGCACATGGGGTGGAAGATATTGAGTTTAACTCCTTTGCTACAGATGTTGGCATGGGAGCATATAGTGATAGAGTGGCCATCATTATTGCCCTATAATGCTTATATAGATGGGATGACTCATTTGTCATATGCACTAAGATGGAGGATATATGAGAAGGGGACGAAGAGGTCGTATGAGGGTGATACTTTATTTTGGAGGGTGAAGTTTGGGCAGTTGATAGCTAAGGATATTTTTTGGAGGTCCTATAGAGGTGGAGTAGTGTGGGAAAAGGATGAGGAGAAGCTAGGAGCTATTCACCAAGGGTGATGGGTGGTGGGTCAGTATAATCAGTATGCTAATTTATTCTAGTTTAGTTGGGTGATGCAGTAGTTTGGTTTATGATAGGATGTTCCAGAGGTACCTGTTAGGATTTATAGGCATCGGGGTGATAGAGGGAGTCACCTTGTGGTATTACCTTGGACTAGTGAGAGGGATCCATCAATGGTCATTTTGAATGTTGAGGATGTAGGTACGACACTAGAGTATGATGCCTAGTGGATGACTCAGAGTTGGGAGTTAATTAGGGGAGTGATTGGTTGGTGGGTATAGTCAGGTAGTGGAGTCTTTCCTCTAGATGGATGGGCAGTGAGAGTTACCTAATTGAGGGTACAGGGGGGAGTGAGGGATGAGGTAAAGGCATCTCTTCATCAATAGAGGTAGTGGATGGATGGCATATCTAGTGCAACTATAGAGAGATTAGAAAATGCAATTGTGGGTGATAGGGTGGATCCTATGGAGTATCCTATAATGGAGTATGTGAGGGAGGATGTCAGAGTGGATATGGGTACCAATGAATTATTTGATGTGAGATATCTTGGTGATATTGGATATATGCGAGAGATACCCATTGAGGAGTAGGAGATAATGAAGGCTAATGAAGATTTTTTGATGTTGCATGAGAGGGTATTACAGCTAGAGGGGTAGCTTTGTACAAGTGAGAAGGGTTGGGTGGTAGATCGATAAATATGAAGTGAGGAGCATAGGCACCTAAAGGGGAGATTGGTGGCTATAGAGGTGGTGGATGCCATTAGGGAGAAGGAGTTACAGATTCAAGTTTTTGAGCAATGTGGGTGGTTTAAGGTTATGGAGGTTAGTCATGTAGGGATAGTGGTGAATTTGGAGAATCTAAGTAGCGAGACTATGGAGGTTGAAGAGAGGTTGAAGGTTGAGATACATAAGATGTCGTATGTGATAAATACGAGAGATGTAGAGTGAGTAGGCCAATTGACATATATTTTTTATAGCAACAATAGGTACAATAGGATGTAGAACGGGTGAGAGCGATAGAGCATGTCCCTATAGATGTGGCTATGTTGAGAGTAGAGATAGAGCAACTATAAAGGAGTAGCAAAGGTGGGGGGTCATATGAGGAAGGAGATGGCAATGCGATCATATTGTGAGATCCTCTTGTTGATGCATGGGATTCCACTATAAAAGTATGGTAGGTCATGATCACGGTCAAGATCATGGTCATGAGCATGGACACATTCACAACAAAGTCCTCAAAGTACAACATTGATGACACAAATGAAAGTGGGAATAGAGGTTCCAATGGATTTGCAGGAAGGGAGTATTGCTCCTATGTTGATTCAGACATCTAGGGTAGGGGTAAATTATAGTAGGGTGACAATGGTGCATAGAGCAGCATAGGGTATAGCAACTCGTGAGGGGAGTGGAGAGACTCTTGGTGATCGATAGAGGTGATAATTTTAGTTTATGGGGATGTATTATTGGATTTTGTAGCTTGTAGGTTGATGTGATTATGGATTATAGACTTGTACCCAGTTTTTAGCCTGATGGCATTTTTTATCTTGATATATATAGATACCTTTTGTGTTGTGACTTTTATATATGTGTTGTGACTTGATTTGAATATGTGTGTGATTTCTTGTGTTTTTATTATGTGAAATATTGGTAGGTAGATGTAACATAGATGAATATATGTGCATATGGTAGTATATAAAAAGTGATATCACTATAGTATAGAGATGTTGTGAAGTGATACCGTGTAAATGCATTTAGATAGATGTGGTGATGTATGATGCATGGAAAATAAAGTTATATAGGATAGATGTGAGGATACATGTATATGAAAGCTAAAATAAGCAGAGGAAGGACTTGTATCATAGCATAATAAGTTGTGATGTGATCCATTATGTAATCTCAGGGATGTAGAAAATTTTAGTACATATGAAACAATTTTGATAATCATAGTTATAGCAATCCAACCTCATGAAAAACTAAGTGATATCTATAGACAACTCATAACTAACCTAGATAAGTTAAAGTCTATCAATAACCTGTGTATGCAAATAAGTGATGTTCATTTATCCATTGCAAATAAATGATGTTCATTTATCCATTTTGAAGGAGGTAGGATTAACCTATTGTAAACATAGCCAAAGTAGATAGCTAATCCACAAGCACACATTGATATGTACAAAAGAAGATCGGTAATGTGACAGATGTGTTACCACTTGTAAGACTATTCCACTAGAAGGTAGGCACTTGGGACCTATAGCTAGTGATGTAAATCATCCAATGATGTTATGATAAACCTAAAGATAAAATGTGATGAAGCATAACAATTGTGATATTTGGAGGCCTTTTATTTTATTTTTTGACCCTTTTTTATTTCTTGTCTTTTTGTGGTGCTCTTTTCTCTTCTTTTTTGTGTGTGGGCATGAGCTTTTATTTTCCACCCCTTCTAATTTTTTCTCATGCTTATCCATTTTTTTATCCTTAGGTTGTATGTTAACCATGCAAATGATAGGATGAGCAAGGGAAATTGTTCACTAGATGGTGATATCTATGCAAAGTGTTATCTTTCCTAGACTCAAAATTTGTTTAAAATATGACCCGTGTGAGTGATCCTTGAGAGAAGTTGAATTAGTCAATGAAAATTATAAGGAGTGTAATAACCTACCACCTAGAGGTGATATTTGATTTATTGAACTATTGAATGATCAAGAAAATGCAAGATATTGTTCGATATTTTAAGTCCCTAAGCTAAAATGTTGTCATTGATGTCAAAAGGATCTATGATGGCATGCACTATGTTTTGTGAAAAGTGCAAGGAAGGGTTTTTGTGAAAACCAAGGCAGGCAAAATAAAAGGTTTTATTTAAAACCATGGATAGAAGATTTGAAATATGTTTTTCTTAAAAACTAAGTTGCCTTTTAGTTTCATCGAAAAATGTGCCCAGGTGATGGAGATACTTAATTTCAAATATTTGGTTTAAATTTAAATTTATTTAAAATTTAAATTTAAATTTTAAAATTAAATTAAAAAAATATTCGCCAACATCATAAAGGAAGGTTCAAAAGTGCTTATGTTTCCAAGCTAAGGGAAGGCATATATATATGCCATTATTTTTTTTTTAAATAAATCATCCTTGCTCTTGTGGTTAATGCGATTGTTGAAAAGTGTATAGAGCTCATGCAAAAAAGGTTTAAGTGGTAGAAACAACGAATAAATCGAATGACGTGCAAAACCCAAGTCACCTTGGGTAGTGTGGCCTATTGGTAACTTGAGCAACACAAAGACATTTAGTAGAATGAGGTTGTGTGTTCTATTTTGGCAAGGTTCATTTTTGCATTGTGTTGAAACCGCCAAGGGCGCACAATTTATTTGAGGTACATGGGCCTGTAACATAAAAATGGAAGTCATGTCCTTTTTGCAATACGAATGAGTGGGTAGCTCATTTGGCTACCTTAGCCATAGCTAAGGCGCTCGTGGTGAGGGCACATCGAGGGGTCGAAACCCATTAAGGAGGTATGGGATTTTTTGGTTAAAATTTAGTTAATGCTCTAAAATTTGGAGTGATAAGGGTTAGGAAATATTTTATTTTGTAAAACCTTTGTTGTGATTAAAAGGTTCAATAATTATTTTGTTGGTGAAAACCATAGATGATTATTTGAGCCTTCTGGTATTGATTTGAAATTTTGAGAGCATTATTTTAGGAGAAATAAGGATTTTAAATAAAGTGGAAATTGATTAGTGGCTTATTGATTATTATTTTTAGAGGGTTTTTCTATAGATGGACTTTGATGGATATGATTATTGATTTGGAGTAAAAAGGTGTAAATTGAGTTATACTTTATCTTGTTATTATTTGAAGTCCATTAACCCTTGTTGAGATTGAAAAAGAAAGTGAGTTGAGTGTGGCAGATTTTGTGGACAACTTCTTGGCATAAAAAAGGTATGGGAAATAATCTCCATTAATTTGATTGGGTGGTTGATTTCTAAAAATATCATTGGAGTGAAAAGGATTGATTGTGTTTTCCTTTTGAGAGTTTTTGGTCGAATGCTTCAAAGATTTTTTCTTTGAGAGTTATGGTTAAAACCTTGTTTTATAAGCATTTTTTTTGAAGCCATTAGTTGTGTGAAAAACCTGAGTTAGGGTTTAAGAAGAATATGAGTATCATTGTTATGTGAAGAATGTTTTATAAGCAATGTTTTTGAAGTCCATTGATTGTGAAAAGAACTTTAACTTGAACTAGAGAAGAACATGAGTATCATTGTTATGTGGGATTTGTTGTTGAACATTGTTGGAAATATTTTGAGTTGGTTGATACATGCTTTGACTAGGGTTTGTGAGAAAGGGTTGTTCATTAAGGTGATTGGTTGAGTTGATTTATCCCAGTCAAGTGATTGTGTGAAGTGGTTTTTCAAGTTCCATAAAACAAACTATTCTATATTCTAAATTGAGTTGATTTAAGAAAGAAATTGGATTTGAGTATAGAACATATTGAGTCTCTAACAATTCTCTATATGATTCTATGATATTGTTGAGTTGATATTGGGATTTGAGTATAGAACATATTGAGTCTCTAACAATTCTCTTTATTTTTTTATGAGATTGCTGAGTTGAGATTGATTTGATTTGAGATTGGGATTTGAGTATAGAACATATTGAGTCTCTAACAATTCTATTTATGCTTCTTTGAGATTGAGTTAAGATCTTGTTGAGCTGAATTGAGGTAATTCTGTAAGAAGGCTTATGGACTGATTTTGAGTAAGCTTTTGTGAAAGCTTGCTATGCATATTTGAGAAAGTTCTAGAGAAGAATTATTGAGTAGATTTGGATAAGTTCTGAGTGAGCTTGTTGACCATATTTGGACAAGTTTTGAGTGAGCTTGTTGAGAATATTTGAGAAAATTTAGACAAGTTTTGAGTGAACTTGTTGAGCATATTTGAGCAGGTTCTAAGTGAGCCTATTGATAAGATTTGACCAAGTTTTGAGTGAGCCTATTGAGAATATTTGAGCAGGTTCTGAGTGGCCTATTGAGAATATGTGAGTAGGTTCTGAGTGAGCCTATTGAGCAGATTTAAGCAGGTGCTGAGTGAGCCTATAGAGAATATTTGAGTAGGTTCTAAGTGATCCTATTGAACATATTTGAAGAGATTCTAAGTGAACCTATTGACAAAGATTTGTAGGTGACATAGTATAGAGGACAAAGTCTCAGTGGATAGATATCCAGTAATGAGGACAATTGAAGATAAATCTAAGTGAGGAGTCTTCAAGTGGATAGAGATCCATAAGTCAGTGCAATAGAGAGATAGTCTTCTAGAAGATCATTAGCCAGATCATAAGGGGAAAGAGTTATCTTGTGGATGAGATCCATGAAATTGAGATTTAGGCGATCAACATCTCCTTTGGATAGAGATCCACAAATATTGTAATTGGGAAGGATTCCCAAGATATTATTTGAGAAATATTTAGAAGAAATAGTTTCTATGGAGGTAGCCCACATTGGGTGAACCACGTTAAAAATTATATCTCATGTGTGTGATGCTTTATATGATGTTTACTGCTTTATTAATGTTGATGCTACTATTTGGGGAAAAGTTTTATATTATACTATTCACGCCCCCTCTTAGTATAAGCACATACTCTTTAGATATCATATACCCTATAATCTTGAGAAAGGGAGTGGACATCCAAGTGGTAATACTAACAAGTGTGTATGTTATTCCTTCTAGGGATGCATTCCTATAGGTGGAATATACAAACATAAAATAAACCGTAGAAGAAGTATGGATATATGCAATGAATACGGTGAGAGATGCAGTATGAAATAATAGTAGCTACAAGAGGAAATATGTGAGATGTAATTAAAGGATATTATAAACCAGATAGAAATATGAATTTTTAGGATGATGAATATGAGGATAGAGAGTCACGATAATGGTTTCCCCATCATGTGGGGGGGATGTAGAAACCAAGAGAAAAGTAAATAAGAATGAAAGTATGCATGGGACTGATGGGTGCAGATAGAGAATCCTGATGAAATATGTAGGATAACATGAAAGTGATGAAAGGCAATAAGGATGAGGGGATGAAATAACAAAAGAGGAAATGAGGGGAGAATTATCATAGGAATGTGGCCGCTCAAAGCATGACCATTCAAAAATGCTAATGAGGAAGGATGTGACCAAATGAAATGGAAGAAAACAAACAACATAGAACCAAATAATAACTATGTGAAATAATGTGTATCGGGTCATGAGTGACTTGATGAAGTGGCAAGATGACTTGGATTCTAGTAGTTGGTATAGTTCGATAGCTGTTGGAAGTAGCATGTTTTAGGAGTGATGTACTAGCCTACGTGGGGGGCTTTAGATGCGAGTAGGTGAGGGAGATTATTCAGGATGTGAGTGAGCATCATTGGAGAACATATCCTAAACAATGGATTCAAATGTATGGTAGGTATCAATGTCATGTCTAAGTTCATGATGGTAGACATAAAATTGGTTTTTGTTATAATTACATGGCTTAGGACATGAGGGATTGATGGGGAGGATTTTGGGTCAAGCAAGGAGGCCCTAGTGAAATAGTTGGTGGAATTTTTGAGATAATGATGTGGATTGGACTAGCCTAGGATAAATATATGGGTCAAGAAGTGATGAGTGTGAAGGAGGTGGTGTAGTAATGGGTGGTCGAGTTAGAATACAAGAATCAAATGTAGATCAAATTTACAAATGAAGGATAAACCTGGAAGAAGCCAATGTCAATTGAGCGATGGTAGAACAATGTAAATAATATTGGTAGCAACAATGGTGCAAGTGTAACTTGAGATTTTCAAGGCAAGAGAGGATATGTTGGATGTCAATGGGAGAGGAGATGGAATTCAGGAATATAGGGACTAGGATTTAAGCAGGTATATGGAATGGAGGTATGGGTGTGAAGAAGAGAGTGAACAAGATGATGAAGGATGAGAATGGAATTGATACACTGATGGTGTGGCAATATGGAGAGGAAGGCTATAGAATGGTGATGGTGGCATCTAAAGGATAGGTGGTTTGGAGGATGGTTGTAGAAAGTGATGATGATGGTATTAGGGAATGCGAGTGGATGTAACATGGGTGTTATGATAACAAAGGGATAAGTCATAGGGTGACATCTCAATTGTTAGGGGTGGAAGTAGTCCTAGAGAATATGCATGAATGGATGTAGTACCCCTATTACGAGAGCAGTAGTCTGGTGGAGGTTAGTGAACTAGGGAAGGTGTTGGATACAGATCTCTAGGGTAGAATAGGTAGGTGGGATTGATTCCCATGTGCATGAAGCCGATGGGTGAGAGTGCTCTTCCTTATCTATAAATGAATATAAGGAACCCTGACTATCTCCTAATAAAATGAAGTAGGAAGCATGTGTATGGTGGGGTGAGTGGAGGTGGGGTGAAGTGTCATGATTAGAGTATGATGATATGGAGTGTTGACATATGTGAACCATATTGGATGGCTGAACCAGATCGACTGGAGTGATTGGTATGGAGGATAATTACTGGGTGCCCTACATGATGGAGGCGAATGTATGATGGATGTGTGTTTCAAAAATCAAGTCTTGTCACTGAAGATGTTATTGTTGGTGATGGAAAACCTATAAAAATTGAAATACCCACAACATACAAATAACATAAAAAGTAAAGTATGAGTGGTTTTGTTGTGTAAAAAAAAGTAAAATATCGTGTGTATTATGATGTAGTGTATGTGTGATGTAAATAAGGACTTTGTCAAGATGACCCTATATACAATATGTGTAATTGCCTACCTTGGGTGGGTTAGGTATTGAATGTGCAAAGTCGAATGATGTTGATAGGCTTGGGTTTAGTAAATTCTTTGAGTTTTGCTAATCGATAGGCATCAGAGAAATTTTTTTGTGTAATGATGTATGGGCCTAACCAGTTAGGAGTAAAATTGTCTCACTGTTATCAAGATTGGCTTGTGATTTGTTGGTTTTACTTGAGAACCAAATCACTAATGTGGAATTCATGCTAGCATACCTTATTTTTGTAGGTACAACAAATGTGATCTTGATAGACACACGTGTGATCTATGGCATGAATATGATGCTCATACAAGAGCATTGATTTATCAAGATAGGCTTGATGAGTAGTGTCATCGTCGATGATGTCTTTCATGCAAAATCATAGGGAAGGTATCTCAAGATCAAGGGTCATAATGGCTTTGGTGCCATAGATCAAGGATAAGGGGGTTGCCCTAATGGGCTCATACGGTAATCCCATAAGGCAAGGGGAAAATGATTATTCCAACCATAATGGGATTCTATAACCATTTTCTGAAGGATGGAGCAAATTGTTTTATTGGTAGCTTCGATTTGGCTATTATCTTGTGGGTAGTATGGGGTTGAGAAGCTATGGTGGATATTAAATTTTGTGTAGAGGGCATGGACAAGATTAATTTTGAAGAAATTTCATTATCCAATATGATTTGATAAGGAATATCGAAGTGACATATGATGTGATCTGTGATAAATGTTGTAATATTGGATTTTGTGGTTTGGACAAGTGGGATGGCTTAAATCCACTTTGTGAAGTACTCCATAGCAGTAATGATGAATTTGTGATTGCTTGATAAAGTAGGTGTGATATATCCAATGATATTGAGGCCCATTGTGAGAAAGACCACATGTATTGAATTGGTTGGAGATCTTATGAGGGTAGATGCATGATGTTGGCATGTTGTTGTTATTTTATGTATTGCTTGACATACTCACAACAATCATGCCATGTGTAAGATACACTTGGTGATAGCCATGCCACTGAAGTGGCCACCACAAGTACCATCATGTATTTCTTCTATTACTCATTAAGATTCATACATTTCAAGGCAACGTAGGAGAATACCATCATAACCATGATGGTACAAGATGTCCAAAATAGTGTATAATGAATGACACATTGTTTGAATGCATAATATTGAGCATGTGGTAGATTTTAAGGTAGGAAACCTAATTTTATGTAATCCTTAATTTGTGAAAACCAAGGATCATGTTTTTTAGTGTGGACAACATGAATTCCATTGTCGTCTGTATGAGGTAAAGATGAGATAGTTGATTTGGTGAGTGTATAAACAAACACATGCTTCATATCAGATAAGGGATTTTGTTGTATCAATGATCCTAAGGAGACCATTATGTTAATAAAATGATTGGAATAACATGAAGCAAATTCGATAGCGTACCACTCGAATTAGGTGAGGAGTTTCTAGGTGATTTTTCTATATTATTGGAGAACATAACAATGACATTTCCATATCTCCTAGACTTTATTGATGATAAGGAGAGAATATCCAATGATTTAAAGGCACCGAATGTGTATAAAATACACTTTTTTGAAACTAAGAATTAGGGCTTTGTACTTTGCATTCTTGTTTGTGCAAGGAAATCCTAATTTGAATGAGAATGGAAGAGTCTATCCATCTAGTGCAAAGAAGATAATACCTACACCTCCAATATGTGTGCAGTAGGAATCATAAAAAAAAAAGTACTAAGTTGGTAGTTATCTAAGTTTCAATATAATATTAAGGTTTTGTGATATTGAAAATAGAATCATTAGGAAGTTGGATGATGAGAGGGTGATTATTGGGTAATGAGGCCTCTACGATTTGGTCTGTGATGACCTAACCTTAATAGATTTTTGCAAAATGAATTCTAGATTGAATTTAGTAAGGAGAATAATCCATTTAGAAGTATGAGAATTATGATTATCATGAGCGATGACAAAAGAGGTGTGATTTAGCATGTAATGGCATAGTTTTTGGGTGGCAAAGACTACAACCAAACATAGTTTTCCATGTATGTGTAGCAGGTTTCATAAAAAACCAACATACGATTGATGTAGTATATGGCTTACTCATGATTGAGTTTATTATTTTGGATGATGAGTGTGCCTAATGTGAAGTTGTAGCAAAAATATATAGATTGAATGACAACTATGGGTCTAGAGGAGATAAAACGGATGAAGAGGTAAGATAGGATTTGATTAAATAAAGGAATTTTTGATAGATTTCATCCCATTTGAAGGTGACCCCTTTTGTAAGAGGTGATTAAATGGCTTGCATTTATCTGAGATATGGGCAGTAAAGTGATGTATCGACTAAATTTTACCTTGCAATTTGCATAATTATTTGAGGTTCATGGGTGGAGGCATCTCAATGATAGATTTGAATTTGTTAGGATCAACTTCAATGCCTTACTAAGAGATGATGAACCCTAGAAGTTTTCCTGAAGTGACACCAAAGACACATTTCTTCGGGTTTAGGTGAAGGTTATGTTCTAAGAGGTGATCAAATATTTGGCATAGGTCAGCTAGATGCTGTGAATTCTCTTTTAATTTTGTGATAAGATCATTGATGTAGTGTTCCATAGTTTTATACATGTAATCATGGAAAATATAAGTCATTGCATTTTGATAGGTTTTCCCAGTGTTATTGAGGGCAAAATTCATGACCTTGTGGTAGAATTTCCCCTAAGGGGTTGTGAAGGAAGTTTTATGTTGGTCAGAAGGATTGATTTCGATCTGATTATATCCAAAAAATTCATCCATAAGGGATATCATTTTGTAGCCTACAATGGAATTGATGAATGAGTCGATGTTTGGTAAGGGAAATTTATATTTGGGGCAATATTTTTTTAAGTTATGGAAATTAGTTCATACACTAACCTCGCTAGAGGATTTTGATATTGGTACCATGTTAGAAACCCACATGGGATAATATATGGGGGTTATGAAACCTACATCAAGGAGATTTTGGAGCTTTGATTTTACGAGGAGAGTAACGATAGGATGCATACATCACAAATTTTATCTTACGGGTTTGGTGTCTATTTCTAATGTGATATTATGAACCACTAGGGAAGGGTCAATACCAAGCATGTCCTTGTAGGACCAAGCAAATACTGTAATATATTCCTTAAGGAAAGTGATAAATTGTTGCACTCTTTTGGTGAGATGTGAGTGGTGATTTTTACTATATGTGCATTTTTAGGATCGTCACCAATGTCAACCTTAATAGTATCTTCCCAAAGCATGTGGGAACCATATCAAAGTTGTTCAGGAATAGAGATTAGGTAGAGGTCACCGATAACCTCTAGTACATCAAATTCATCATCTAGGTAGATACTTGTGTGGTGAACCCATGAAATGTGGAGTGAGGTGGAAGGCAAAGGAGTGTTCATAGTATGCAAGACATGAGGTGATAGTAGGAAATCATGCAATGAATGTATAGGTGAGATATATGTGAAGTCAAGAATATACGAGTTGGATGTGTCATCACTAATAATTTGGTGTGTATATCAGTGGCCAGAAGAAATCTACATTGAGTATGTTAACCAAATCCATGGGGGATGTAGACGATGAATATTATGATTATGAAGACACAATAACATGTAAATGACCTAGCAGGCTTAGCGAAGGACATAAGATGATAGGTGGAGAATAGTGCTAATGGTCAATACTGAAGATAAAGGGCATCCAAAATTGTACCTGGATTGGACTGTAGGAGGTCATACATGAGCATCATAGACATTATAGTTTCTTGGGCCAGAGTTTATCATAAATATAGAGAGGTGATATGATGTACGAGGTGGTGAATCTAACTCAGATGAGGAGGGTGAAAGATGATAATCTCATATGGTGGTAGTAGAGGGGTACAATAGTTTGTCATCAATGTGAGAATATCATTCTTACTAGTTGTGGAATTCATCTATCATAGATGGGATAGGATGATATGCATGTGGGAATTGTTGAGTTGGATGAGTAGGTGTGATGTTGGGATGCAAGGAGATATGAATGACCTAGGTCATGGATGGAATGTAAGTGGAGGTGTAGGTAGGAGAGGTGGTTCTGTAGAGGAGGATGGGTGAGATGCGGTGCTAGGTTATGATGAGGTTGACAAAGAGGGTATCAACACTAGGGTTGGATTTATGGAAGAGGATGGTTGAGAAGGTGCATGTGGCTAGAGGGAAGGTGGTAAAAAAGGTAAGGTAGTAATATTGCATTCCATGGTGTCTGGTTAAAGTGATGCAACCGGTGAGGTATGTGTCCCTTCTAGAGATTGTGGTGATGGGGTTGATGTGGATGTTGATGTTCCAACATATTGATGAGAGGAAAGAAGAAATAGTTGTGTAGAATATGATAAAGGTCTTTATGGAAGGTCTACAATGTTTCAAAATTTGAAGAGATCCCCTTTGATAGGAACATAGTAAACAAGTCTATCATGGACATATTTAAGATATTGGTGTAATGTAGAAGGGACACACTGCATATCCCTAATCCATGGACTCCCACACAAGATGTTGTACTGCATATCACCCTGAATGATGTGGAATCAAATGGAAATTGTACGCATACCCACTCAGATAGGAAGGATAATGGAGATTACTATGGGTCACATGGAACTATCGAATGCCCAAATATCAAGCAATGGGGTGGTAAAATGAGTTGGCAGAATATGTAGGTGATGTAATGCTACAATGGAAATGATGTTGATAGAGGAACTGATATTGACAAGAACATATTTTTTGGTGATAAAAATTGATGGTTTCTTTGATGTGAATAGGAGGATCTATTTTTTCACCTATGAGTTAAATAATCTCATGATCATAAAAACTGATAGAAGGCTAGATGTAGCATGAAAGTTTTCCCATAAAATTTACAAAAATATTTTTATCACGTGTTTTAAGATCGTTAGATGAAAGAATGTTTTTCAATACCTCACAATGGGATTGATACTATTGCAAAAGATCAAATATGGATAACCTAGCAAGAGCGTTACATAACTGGTGGGTAAGGCTATGAAAAATGGTAATGACATTTTAAGTGGAGGGGGTGTGGCGATAGAAGTTACGAGATATTGGGGAGAAGTAATTAGTGCAGGCAGTGAGACCACTAGTGTACTTTGGTGTGAAAGAAGTTGAATGGCATAATGATGGTCGAATTAGGAGATGGGCTCTCATACAAAATATCCATGTCGATATATTCCTTAAAATTTTGTGTTGGAATTGGTTACTGGTGTAAGAAGAGATCTTGAAGCTCATCCTCAAGTGTGTGAACGATGGTGGGGTGGTAGTTGAGGCTGAATTTTTATGTGGGTAACTATACATGAGGATTTATGGGTGTGCATAACCCTTATTCATAACTTCCTAATCCAAATATATGTCAATAGAAACATTGAAGATAGTGCAAATCAAAATGAGGTTTAGACATGTGATCTAATGTACCACAAAATCTAGATTATGGTGGTGGGGGTACTACAGCCAGGAGTGAGGAATATACTCTTGCATAAACAAAGTTGCTTTGATTAATTGGAGGACCTAATTGTACAATAGTTCTAATGGTCAATGCTAAAGCTAAAGGATAGCCAAAATCACATGTACAATAGTTCTAATGGTCATGAACATTATAGTCACTTGGATCAGATATCATCATAAATATAGAGATGCAAGGTGATGTACGAGGTTGTGAATCTGAATCATATGAGGAGGGTGAAAGCTAAGAATATTATATGGTGGTAATAGAGGAGTGCAATAGTTGTTCATCGATGTGATAAGATCATTGTTCCTAGTCTTGGCATTTAGTTATCGTAGATAGGATAGGATTATCTGTATGTGGGAACTATGGAGTTAGATTAGTAGGTTTTGATGTTGGACTACAAGTATATTTGAATGACCTAGGTTATGGATGGAATCGAAGTGGAGGTGTAGGGAGGAGAGGATGTTCTATAGAGGAGGATGGATGAGATACGGTGGTAGGATACAATGAGGTTGAAAAAGAGAGTATCAACACTAGGGTTGGATTTGTGGAAGAGGATGATTGAGAAGGTGTTGATGGTTAGAGAGAATGTGGCAACAAAGGTAAGGTAGCAATATTGAGTTCCTTGGTTGCTTGTGAAAGTGGTGTAGACATTGAGGTATGTGTCCCTAATGGAGATTGTTGTGATCGGGTTGATGTGGATGGAGATATATTGATGAGAGGAAACATGAAATATTTATGTAGAAGATGAGGAAGATCCTGGTGGAAGGTCTATGATGTTGTAGATTTTTAAGGGGTACCCATCGATAGGAACACATTGAACAAGTATGTCGTGGATATATTTGAGGTAGTTGTGTAATGTAGAAGAGATACATTTCATGTCCCTAATCCATGGAGCCTAGGTTGAGGTCCACATCATACAATATCTATAAAAGGTCTAGTAAAGTCTTAGAGAGTGGGGTGATATTGTTTTGTGGAGCATGTGTAATAAGGCCATGAGGCTGGTGTGGTGAAGGAGGAAGATGTGCACTAGTTTGGAATAGTTGATACTATGGAGAAGGAGGTTATGGGGCAGGTGATGGAGCTAGATTAGTTTTTACCACTTGATTGGATTTTAGTGGTCTAGGTAGAGGTTGATTAGGTGCATTTCTATTGAAATGAAAATTTGAGTTATATGAGGATTTTTGCCTCAACTGGATTTTTCTTGATTGGACTTTGATGTCCTCGATAACTTTAGCTTGGGTGATAGCCTCTTCAAAGGTGTGGCTTTGATGAAGATGTAGGGAATATATACTTATGATATATTTTGGAGAAAAGTGTGAGAATTTCAACAGTGGGGAGACTATGATTCAGGTCGTGTATGACCAATCTCCATCGAGAAACAAACTCAGTAATTGGCTCATCATTAGCCTATCGTAAGGTGGACGTTTGAGAAGTTTGTTTTCTTTTCAATGTTGATACATAAATGTTTTAGGAAGGAATTGGCCAAATATTTAAAGGTGTATAGTCTATGCCATGGAAGCATACTGTACCAATCAAGGGCTTGTCCCCCAAGTGATAGAGACAAAGTACATAATATGAGAGGATTTCTAATATGAAGTTGGTAGCAACCTGAATGGTAATTACTAACATGTTCTTGTGGATCCTTTTTGCCTTTGTACTAATAAAAATTTAGGATATCTAAGTGATAAGGGTAAGGAGGAATAGGAACTGAGGGATGGACTAGCTCATTGTAGAGTTTTCCATAGATAGGTTTTTATGGTTCATAGCTATAAGTATGAAGTTTTAGCATCTTCACTTCATATTGCAAGATTTGAAGTTTGGATGTTAGAGGTTTGGAGGATGATGCTAATATGGGTGGGACATAAGAGTGTGGTAGATATTGGATTTGATGTTCTTTCCAATATTGAGAAGGCATGTATTGCAACTGATCCTGAGGAGGGGGCTGCTGAATGATGTATGGTAGCATAGCAGGTGGAATACTAGGTTGTGGAATAGGCATCTATTAAGGATAATAATATTATGTTTGAGGGGTGTACAATTGTTGTATGGATATTTTCTAGATAGGATCTTGCTATAATGGTTGGTTTGTAGGAGGTCATGACCAATAATGGGGAGGCATAAAGAGTGTGGGTCCAGTAGATAATGGTAATGGTGTTTGGATAGACGGTTCTAAAGGTGGACTAGATGAGGTTTCAAAGTATGGGATATGCATCTATCCCAAAGGATGAAAGGTTGGAAAACTAAACTGAGTAAAATATCTAAGGGAAATAGGAGTACAGGCTGAATGTCACATACCATAGGTGGGAAGGGGACCTACAGTCAGGATTCAAAATGGAGGAAGGGAAGGTAATAAAAAGGTGGAAGTGGATGAAGGTAGAACATAATATTGAGTTGAATACATTCAAAAAGTATGGGATGTAGGTGGGAGTGATGAGGAAGAGAGAGGAAAAAATTCTAACATAGGATCTTAAGAAGGCAAATTGGTGAACATGTAAACTCCAAGTTGGATGTATGCATTCGGTTGTTGTTGTTGGTGTTGAATTACTTGTGTTTGGGGAGGTTACTATGATATATCCTCAAAATATGGGAAAAATAATTATTGGAAAGGTGGTGGTTGTGACTCTTGGGAAGGGTATTGGTATGATGGAAAGGGCACTTATTACAAATGATCCCAAGGAGGTGGATGATGAATGATTTATGGTGGCATAGCGGGTGGAATACTAGGTTGTGGAATAGGCATATATTGATGATAATAATATTGTAGTTGAGGGACGTATGATTGTTGTATGAATATATTTTAGAGAGGATCCTTATATAATGATTGGGTTGTAGGATGTGATGACCAAGAAGGAAGAGGCATAATGAATGTGGGTTGAGTAGATAATGGTAATGGTGTTTGGACATACAGTGCTAAAGGTGTACTATATGAGGGGTTGAAGTATGGGACATGCATCTATCCTAAAGGATGAGAGGTGGTAAAATAAACTAAGTAGAATAACATGGAGGACTAGGAGTATAGGTTGAAGGTCATGAACCATAGGTAGGAAGGGGACCTACAGTTAGGATCCAAAAGGGAGGAGGGGAGCGTAATTTGAAAGTGGAAGTGGATGAAGGTGGAATAGAAGATTGGGTCAGATACATTCCAAAAGTATGAGATGTAGGTTGGAGTGATGAGGAAGAGGGAGTACAAGCTTCTAAGATAGGAGGTTGACAAGGTGAATTAGTGAACATGTACTCTCCAGGTTGGATGTATGCATTTAGTTGTTGCTGGTTTTGAATCAGTTGTGTTTGGGGAGGCAACTATGATATATCCTCAAAATATGGAAAAATAATTATTGGGAATGTGGTGGTTGTGAATATTGGGAAGGGTATTGGTATGATGGTGGAAGTGGCTCTTGTTGTTGTTGTAAAGAAGGTTTTTGTAATGGGGTTTGCAATGATGGCACCTAAGTACCTGGTGTAGAAGAGGAAGGGTCTAAAATCATCCGGTGAATGATGCAACCTTAGGACGACTGTGGTTTAACAAATAGGAGTTATTATAAAAATGATTGAAATAGACTCTCGAAGAAAGGGTGCGAGAAGGTAGGATAAGTAGGTAGGGTCTCCTCATCGATGGTGACAAAAGTAGAAAATGTCATGGAGTTGTATAGATAACATGAGCGCATAACATAGAAAGTGGATTAGGTGAAAGTGAGTGGGGAAGGAGTGGATCATATTCATGAAATGAAGTAGGAATTTGTAGACACCAAAACAACACCAATCTGATTTTGTGATGACAAGCACTAATCTAATTGACATACATAGCCCCTAGGGCAGTCCCCAGTGGTTAAACAGTGGCCCTAACCACTCCCACAATAGTTTGGAAGGTCAGAGGTCAATTTGGCACATTTTTTAGCACTTTTCTCCCTACTTGTCCCACCCAGGGATGATTACAAACTGGTATTCATCCCACCTTGGGACGATTATCAACATTCATCCCAGGGTGGGATGATTAGCAGGTTTTGACTAGAAAAAATTCAAACCTCGATAGGTCCACCACTTAACTGCACCTTTAGGGCATTCAATTGTGAGGAACGACTTCAAATCAAGGAGATGGACTTCATTCAAGCATGCCTTTATCATGGAAGCCTTACGCAAAGAGACTCTAAATCAAGGAATAATATTTTTTCCCAAAATAGGGCAGACAAGTCAAGTGGCACCCTTGCATGCGCATTCAAAGAGAGAGACCCTAGGTCTATAAATTCATGAGTCTTCTCACCCCCAAAAAAATATGGAGAGGATCATTCAAAGAAAATAAGTGCTGCCAAATCAAAACCCTTACCCTCATTGTGCTTTTACATCCTTGATCTGTATTTTGGAAGAGAGGTTATTCGGTGATTATTAGAAGCGTAATCTAGACCCAAACCTAAAAATTTGGCCACAATATCCCATCAAATTTTTTGACACAATCACATAAGAGTTTTTGGACCCATCCCAAGTGTATTGGTGCTGAAACCAGGTCCTAAATAGTGAGCGTCTTGTCCCTAGGTGCCCCCCACACTATCGCAGTTCTAATCACCCCACCCCTAAGTGATTCGAAATATATGGTAGATTTCCCTAATTTTTATTTTACATATTATTCTAGGTTACTTACATATGTTGTCATTTAAATTTCATGTGATTCTGACAAGTTTTGCTCATGATTTTGTTATTTCCTGCTTTCACTAACATGTAGGGAGCATCATCATATTTTGGGTGATAGAGGCTGAATTGAAAAAATATGACCATTTGGGTCATACCAAAATACCCCGTTTTACATAACCCTAACTTTTTAGGTGATTTGGAGGCCTCTAGATTGGACATTTAGGAGGTGGATTTTGGACAGGTTATGACAGTCCTAATCGTCGCACACCGGAGTGATAAGAAATTTGTGCAAGATTTCTAGATTGTTCCTTTTGCAATGGTTTCCTGGTAATGTTTTATTGCTTTTATCAAATTTTTATCTCATTCTGATATGTTTTAGTTATCATTTTAATCATTTTATGCATGCACTGACCGTAGGCCTTGGGGATTGCATGTTTCTCTCCATCTGTAGGTGCTACTAATCCTTTTTTGTTTCTTTGAATGTAGGACCTCAACACCAGAGGGGTAACAAGGAACTATAGACATATTCACACAAGTGACAGTGACATTTGGTACACCCATTTTACATGTAGGCACACAAAATAAAGCATATCAATCCGTGGTGTAATAGAGCCCTACTTAACGCTCCTAGTCCCCAAAATGGAGGAGACGTATTGTAACCTGATTTTAAAGTGAATTAATAAAAAGGGCTATACTCAAAATTTTCTTTCTATATTGTTTCAATTCATGGATGTTTCTCTCCTTTCAATCATT